>CM037793.1:36574892-36624892 GCA_021229015.1 Solen grandis
TACTATCAATATATAAATTCTTACATTTAACAGATCCATAGATACTAACAATATATAAATACTAACATTTAACAGATCCATAGATACTAACAATATATAAATACTTACATTTAACAGATCCATAGATACTAACAATATATAAATACTTACATTTAACAGATCCATAGATACTAACAATATATAAATACTAACATTTAACAGATCCATAGATACTAACAATATATAAATACTAACATTTAACAGATCCATAGATACTAACAATATATAAATACTAACATTTAACAGATCCATAGATACTAACAATATATAAATACTAACATTTAACAGATCCATAGATACTAACAATATATAAATACTTACATTTAACAGATCCATAGATACTAACAATATATAAATACTAACATTTAACACATCCATAGATACTAACAATATATAAATACTTACATTTAACAGATCCATAGATACTAACAATATATAAATACTTACATTTAACAGATCCATAGATACTAACAATATATAAATACTAACATTTAACAGATCCATAGATACTAACAATATATAAATACTAACATTTAACACATCCATAGATACTAACAATATATAAATACTTACATTTAACAGATCCATATATACTAACAATATATAAATACTAACATTTAACACATCCATAGATACTAACAATATATAAATACTTACATTTAACAGATCCATATATACTAACAATATATAAATACTAACATTTAACACATCCATAGATACTAACAATATATAAATACTAACATTTAACACACCCATAAAGACTAACAATATATAAATACTAACATTTAACACATCCATAGATACTAACAATATATAAATACTAACATTTAACACATCCATAGATACTAACAATATATAAATACTAACATTTAACACATCCATAGATACTAACAATATATAAATACTTACATTTAACAGATCCATAGATACTAACAATATATAAATACTAACATTTAACACATCCATAGATACTAACAATATATAAATACTTACATTTAACAGATCCATAGATACTAACAATATATAAATACTTACATTTAACACATCCATAGATACTAACAATATATAAATACTTACATTTAACAGATCCATAGATACTTACAATATATAAATACTAACATTTAACACATCCATAAATGACTAACAATATATAAATACTTACATTTAACAGATCCATAGATACTTACAATATATAAATACTAACATTTAACACATCCATAAAGACTAACAATATATAAATACTAACATTTAACAGATCCATAGATACTAACAATATATAAATACTAACATTTAACACATCCATAGATACTAACAATATATAAATACTAACATTTAACACATCCATAGATACTAACAATATATAAATACTAACATTTAACACATCCATAGATACTAACAATATATAAATACTAACATTTAACACATCCATAGATACTAACAATATATAAATACTAACATTTAACTAACAATATATAAATACTTACATTAACACATCCATAGATACTAAAAATATATAAATACTTACATTTAACACATTCATAAAGACTAACAATATATAAATACTAACATTTAACACATTCATAAAGACTAACAATATATAAATACTAACATTTAACACATCCATAGATACTAACAATATATAAATACTTACATTTAACACATTCATAAAGACTAACAATATATAAATACTAACATTTAACACATCCATAGATATTAACAATATATAAATACTTACATTTAACACATCCATAGAGACTAACAATATATAAATACTTACATTCAACACACCCATAAAGACTAACAATATATAAATACTTACATTTAACACATTCATATATACTAACAATATATAAATACTTACATTCAACACATCCATAAAGACTAACAATATATAAATACTTACATTTAACACATCCATAAATACTTACAATATATAAATACTTACATTTAACACATTCATATATACTTACAATATATAAAGACTTACATTTAACACATTCATAAATACAAACAATTATATAAACTAACATGTAGCACACTTGTTGCATATCAATTACGGAATCGGGAGGCATTGGGTTCGATCCCCGGCAGCCATAAATCAATGTCGTAAAAGATAGTACTGGCATAGCTCCCTTGCTTGGCCCTCAGCATTTAACGATATTTGAAAGACAGGATGTGAGTGGTGTCATACCACATGTCTACGGCGTGATAATGTAGTATGGCGGCACTATATCTGTCTCCGACTAACCTTAACCTTTCCCAGACTATTTTGAGCACTCAATAGGACAAAAGCCTGATCTCGAAAACCACAGTTAAACCTTATCAAAAAGTCCTCATTTCCCCGGAAAAATGTTATGCTGTCCCTATATCTTTCCAGACCACTGAGGAGCAGCGAACAGCATAAAACCTGATCAGCCTGCGAGTTACTCGCAGGCTGATCTGGTTTTATGCTGTTCGCATAGGTCTTTTCATGGTTTCCTCTATGAGGGAGAGGGTTAAGTCGTTGGAACGTTAAACCCAATAAACAATCTAACAAACATACCTATACAATTAAGATTGACATGTTCCCCTAAATAAATACTAACAATTGATAAATACTTTCATATAAAACATTTATTTAATACTCACGTGATCAACATTGAATTTTATAAGTGCAAAGGAGTACAAACAAATCAAAGATGTTTATCACCTTCACCTTCCTCTCTACAGCCATTAATGATACCTACAATGCATTTAGTAACCGCTGTTTCTTATTACAAATTCCAGAATCTTTCATAGCTAGAATTAAATTTAAAATTTGGAAGGCAAACTTAGTTTTTTTTCTTATAATAGTAAAATAAGAAAAGCTTATATTTGTTTTGAGTAATGAGCGGCGAGGGGCTTGTCTTGGTGATCTAACGTGGTGTGATGGATTCTCTGCTTCCTATAGGCCCCGTTTATTTATTGCTTCATTGTTTATATCACGCGCTATATTCTCACACTTTGCCTTTCTACATGCGGTTATTCAAAGTACTCGGGACAACATTTATGTCCCACTGAATGAAAAATCTAATAATAATCTTTGAAACAAAATCATCGAGACATATAATATTTATTTCGAGCCTCAATAAATATGAAAAGTACGAGAGAACGGTTCTCTACAAACAGATACATCATTTTTTTATGTGTCGTTAAAGGTACAAATTTGATACAATTTGCTTTATAAATCTTGTGCTTTGGAAAATGGGCTAAATTACACGGAGCAACTGAGTCGATATCTCGACGGATGTTTTATTTTTTTTTTCTTTCTTTTGTTTTGTTGTTGTTGTTGTTGTTTTTTCACTATATTTCTGTATTCACTTTGAGATGACTTTAAAAATAGTTTCCCCCAATCTTGTGCTTTGGAAAATGGGCTAAATTACACGGAGCAACTGAGTCGATATCTCGACGGATGTTTTTTTTTTTGTTGTTGTTGTTGTTTCACTATATTTCTGTATTCACTTTGAGATGACTTTAAAAATAGTTTCCCCCAATTTTCATTGTCAGGTTTCATACCTAACACTATATTCTAAATGACCACGATTAGTACCACAGTACATGGTCCGGTCGTCGGACAACAGAACAGAAAAAAGACTGTTAATAACACTTGAACACTTGATGCCCTACACGCCCCCCCCCCCCCCCACACACACACACACACTCTCTCTCTCTCTCCACCCCCCCCCCCCATCCCCCCTCTCCTCTCTCTCTCTCTCTTTGAATACGTCTAAAGATAAACTTTTTTTCTTAAACTAACGCTGGTATCAGGATTTCGCATCGTTCTAGTTATGTACAAACAACCTTAGGATATGTTATTCTAGTGACCGCAGCTTTCTAACAAGAAACGGCGGTTATATTTGATACATATATATAAAATATGATCATTGCATATTGAAATATCATCTAATTGCTTTTTAGCAAGTTGAGCTTGAATACGTTTGTATAACGCGCGTAATATTCAACTTAAACGTAAGATTATTATCAATATTGACTCTCATCACTTGAGTAAAAGTCAGCATACAACTAGTACATCATCTATAAACTGATGAATATGTCAAATTTTCAATTTTCAAGTGGAATAAAATTGAGACCCCCAAAAGCATGCATTCAAGATATATCAACTCGACTGTTGCGTTCCGTGCATCAATAATACTGAATTAATTTCGTAGGGTATGATATACAACTATACTACATACAATAACTTCAAAACTAGGTATTAACAGGAATACCACTCGGGCCATTTGTTTTAGTAATTTGCTTGACAAACATAAAACCATTTTTTTTTTGGTTAAATATGTTGGGCGATTTGAGAATGAAAATAACATGTTATATATAATTATATCTAATTCCAAATCTTCACTTTATGCAAAGCCGCGAAATTCTTCTTCTAAATATCAAAACACACTAGAAATAATATAAGATTCTAAAGATGTTACCTTGGTTACATACGGCCAACTCTTATTGGAAACATTCTTTTCATGTGCTGTTATTACAAAGGTATGCGAGTGCACTGCTAGTCATTTGATACAAATAAATAAAACTTCCACGTAGAGATCGGAAATTAAACACTTTTAAATTACAATCTGAACTGATTTTTTTTAAATTGCAAAAAAAAAAATGTCCGCGAGACTCTTAATTGGTAAAGCAATGTTTTTTACCGTTATAAACGAGGCTCTAATACTGGGATAGAATCAGAAAAAAATAAAAATTAAAAAATTAAATCTATTTGATTTCATTTAATTGGATTTGATATTGAACAAAAGAGATCCATATGGCTTTCTGCTATAAGAAAAATATCCCTAAAGAATGAAGCATGGAAATGGTATCTGTGCCATGTATTATTACGTTCTATAAAAAAAAACCTTAAAAAAATCTTCTCTAAAATTATTGATAGTCAATGCAATTTGGTCCAAATAGCCCATCAAGAATACTGCAGATTTAAAATAAGGCTTCCAAAAAGGTGGGACTGAACATATAAGATTATCAAAGTAATTTGGCTAAATTTTGAATCTAGCCGTTGTTGGTGGGAATAGTGAGTCATCATTTCAAACTGATGTGACCTATATATATATTTATATATTTCTATGGTTTGACGTGGATGCTTTGATATTTATAGAAGTAAAACAATGATTGCATATTCCTGGACCCCATTTTGAATTATTTACATTTAAAATGACCTTTCCGCGATTATCTATTAACCTTTTTTCGAACTTACACGAGGCATAACTGCTACATACTGACAAATTTCTGATAGAACTATATGTCACAAATGATAAACTTATTAAATATGATACATAAATACATTTACTTTGATATATTTCAAATGGTTGGTCTCTGTTTAATAATGGTGTTTGCTGTTAATTAAATATTTGGCAAATGTTTGGTGTTATCACAATACAAGACAAATCGTTTAATGGACACATAAAAAAGAAGAACATAAATAAGTACTAGAAATAAGAAGACAGCACAACACTGCACTATTCCCTGGAACTCGTATAAGAGATTGAAATGCATTCATTCTATTAACAGAGAAGATCTGCAAATGTTAACCTGTCTAGTACACGAGATTTTTGTTATAAAAGCAGTGGTTTTCCTATAAAAGTAACAAACAGATGCCACATTGTATATAAATCGTTGTGTGTGTTGAGAAGTAAATTCACAACGCAGAAATCTCATATAATGTTTGGAATTCAATAAAACACTTTATATGTCTTATAATGACGCATATGTATAGATAAGTCAAGTCACGTTGAATATGCGGCTTTTCATTCTGTAGATTAGAAAAAAGAATACATGTATATATATTTTAACATTCCTGGAACTTTTGGCTGACCTTCTGTCCTGCATTTGTTGGGATAACGTAAGACGCATAACGTATAATTATGTCATATAAAGTCGGTTGCCATGTAAACACATTGTACCCAGCGAATAAAACAAATTGAATGCGTTTAGCTCTCTTGTCAAGGCCATTGGAGAATGCAACTTCTATATGATGTCTTACTGTCTTTGGGAGAAATATTTGATTATCAATTGACATAATTTATGAAAATCACTGATATTACGCACAATTGTCAAACAATTCGACTGCAGCATTAGCATTACAATACCATATTTAGTGTTATTGTTCTGAAAAATACCTTCACTATGACAGTATGTCATGAAGCGAAGTCAGCTAGTAATAGGTACAGCTGGCACATGAATGGATCATCATCATCATCATCATCATCATCATCATCTTTACCATATGTATACTTAACACCAGAGACATTAGAGTTATGTTAAGTTTAGTACGTCAATCTTTTCGTCCACCCGTCCGTCTGTCCATCTTTCGTCTGTCTGTTGTATGCCTATGTAGAACGATGAACTCAGACAATTTGACTATGCAGCAAAAGGACAAACGGTGGCCGTGAAATACAAGCGGTTGACGCTGTGTGCTGCTGTTACCGGATTACTCCACCGACCTACAGCAAGCCAGCTGGGTGTAACATTTTGTGTATTCCATACTTACTCTAATAACAGCATGGCGATATTGTCTCATAGAATCGATGCAATTTTAACACATCCCAATTATTTCAAGGACCTGTAACAATTTTACAAGATAATCTCATCTTCTTTATCATGAGCTGAATTTGTTATTCTGTCGTCAACCATGCCATATTTGTCATTTAATGCCATCTCTCAAGGATTTCATTCCTCTTTCGAATTTTATTTGATTTATTTTACTGATTTGCAGCCCAAATAGAACTTGTAGAAACTCATACACGGTAATTGATTAGATTAGTTAATTTCATAAGATATCAGAGACAAGAATGAGGTTCAAATGTTTAACCCTTTCCCTCATAGAGGACACCATGAAAAGACCTAAGCGAACAACATAAAACCAGATTAGCCTGCGAGTAACTCGCAGGCTGGTCAGGTTTTATGCTGTTCGCTACTCCTCAGTGTTCTGGTAATGAGGTTTTTACAATTAAATTTGGTAAGGTTTCAGTTTGGCTTTCTGCAGATCAGGCTTTATGTGGTACCTATTGAGTGCGTCAAAATGAGTCAATATGAGGGAAAGGGTTAAGATAAGAGACGGATATTTGAAATACGCTGTTAACGTTTTAAGTTTGATCATGTCTAGTAAACAATGGTGTGATACGAATTTCCGTACAGCCACGATACTGGGTAAATTATAAATAATTTTACTCAACCCTTTCCCTTATAGAGGAAACCATGAAAAGACCTATGCGAACAGCATAAAACCAGATCAGCCTGCGAGTAACTCGCAGACTGATCAGGTTTTACGCTGTTCGCTGCTCCTCAGTGGTCTGGAAATGAGAATTTTGTAATTAAATTTGATAAGGTTTAACTATGGTTTTCTGCAGATCATGCTTTATGTGGTACCTATTGAGTGCGTCAAAATGAGTCTATATGAGGGAAAGGGTTAATTAAAATACCTAATGGTTGTAAATTTGTACATGATGTCATTCAGTAAGAACAAATTGTATAGTTTGAAATATGCAATATATTATGTCTATCTCTTAATGAATGATAACCATATATAACATAGTTAAATGAATACATATACATGTAACCATGATATTATTAATACATATAACTATAATTACATATATTCATACTTACATATAACCGTAACTATATTAATTCGTATAACCATTGAATACATATAACTATTATAGCATGAATACATATAACATAAGTACATGAATACATATAACTATAATTACATGAATACATATAACTATAACCATGATCGCATAAATACTTATGACCATAATTACATGTGATGAAAGTCAAACACTGTAATAATATCCAGACAAAGAACCGATCAGACCTTGGAATAACCTTATAAACTGAGATTTAAGCTAGGAAGCTTTATCCCAATGACAGCCTGATAGATAGAACCAAGACCTCCCGCTGTCGAGATAACTGAGATAACCTTACAGTGATTCTACATTTGTATCTGCCAGACTTGGCGACAGCAAACTTACGTTTCTTGTGTGTTACAGAATAATGCATATGTTACCAAATATACTGGCAGATCAACCCATTAAAACCACTAGAATATGTTCACGTGCAAAATGTCGTCATTTCTATCTTAGCCGTATTCAAGAATTTGTTTAATTCAAGCAGAATTCATTTATAAAATGTTTGTAATTGATTCAACAATAAATGTATGTTTGTATTTGTGAAATAATCATGCAATTGCATATATTGCTGCGCACTGAAAATATTGGTCAATGTTATCTGATTTCACTTGTGTTCATTTCCGAGTATATCTTAAATTGATTTATGCTTGTTAGTTTTTGGGTAACATCCCATCACCAATAGACAGGTCAGACGCTCTTACAAATCAGACGGTGGTATCATAAATATAATGCCAAATATAGACTGACACATTTTTTATGCTTTAACATTTTATAGATCTAGATAGTCATCAATTGCTTTAAAGAAATATCCAAAATAAAATTAACAATTTCTTCGTCTAGCATTTCAAATGTTTTGCTCATCAACTGTGTTATCATATTGGATTACAGGCCGTAAAATGAAACTGATCGAGTGGGAGCTGTACCAATCGGTTTGTTCCCGCTTTGCCCACTTTCCCAATTTCACTAGTCCCACTTTGCCCACTTGAATTTTTTGACAGGTAGATACCTGTATGCAATGAAGTGTGACGGTGTTATGGTAAATAATACATCAGCATTTATATCTGGTGTGATGTAGTAGGGTATCTATATGCATGTATTGTATGAATGTATGTATAACTTAGTAAATTAGGTGATAAAATATCATATGTTATGTCATATCTATTGATACCATTAAATTTAAATTTAATAAAATTTTTATTATTATTATTTATAATTATTTCGAATTTTAGTTCTCGCCCTTACCACTCTCTCTCTCTCTCTCTCTCTCTCTCTCTCTCTCTGGTTGTATTAGGTAGAAAATTGAGAATGAGTATACGTATGACAGAGATAGAAGAGATTAATAGAAAATGAAGCAGAAATTGGAACCGGCAGAAAACTTAATCATAAAACTCATTTTCGCGGTCCAACTAAATGTACGCGACTGTCTTAGAAACAACAACATATTTTCTCAGCATATAAAATTAAAGAAAAAATATTAAAGAAAAATTAAATATGACATAGTATACTAACCTTACACAGACACTGTGACAGCACTTGAGAAATTAATCTATATTGGATTAACAACAAACAAAACTTTAGAAATATCAAAATGTGTGTTTGAGGTGGTCAAGAAACTAACTAATCGTTTGGTTTCTATATTTCAGTAGATATAATAATTATTATAATTGCCTCAGAATATTCAACTCCTTCAAATGACGTCATCCGCTTTACGCAGATGAATTGGTGTACTAATACGGATGAGGTTATCATGTTCGCACAGCAATGTAAGTAGCAAATAAGTTTCTCCATCTATGACCAGCTGTGTCTCATAATTACGGTGGACTGAACGCAGTGTTTCTAATAAAAGGGCCACTTTTGTTTAACTTGCCAATCATGCCGTGTTCCCCTGTAATTTGTTGTTATTAGTAACCTCACTATTGAACTCGATCATTCGTTTCATGACCAGTCATTGATTTCATGATTTTATTCCTGAATGAATGATTGAAGAATCATTAATGTCAGCGTAGCAAAGGGATATCTCACCAGAGCGTCAGAAATTTCAAGCAGGGAGAACAAGGTTTGCTGAATTATAATCCCGAGGGTGAAATTTCCCTTTTCCTACATGAACTTACTAATGCTAGTTTGTTTTTCCTCCATTAACGATTATTATTGTCACAGACCGTCTGCCTCGATATAAACACATCGCAATGTCATATTTTGATTTCTCGCCTCTTATCTCAGCATATTTAAAATGCAGTATGCGGAGTTTCATTCGTCTGGGAAATACCATTTACTTTAAATAACATAAATTCTTGATCGCGTGTAGACATATTTTGCGTTTTTTCACCTTCATACTGTTAAGGAAGTCATTTTGGTGAAAAATATATATATTTTTTTAAATTTTCATTTAAGTAGGATATTTAAAGGACAACCCAAATAAATCTGAATTATATACGAGTATTATATATTTTCCGACTTTTGGGGGTCCAAAAAGTAACAGTCTGAATACTTTTTTTTTTCAGATTTGGCCTAATTTCGTTAGAAAACAGTTTCAATTAAAAAAATGGCGACGCATACATTTGGTGACGCATATATTTTCCTTTTATATATTGTTTGAGAGAGCCTTATATTAAGTGGACATAAATTGCAAAACTAAAGGTCAATTAATTCTCTGTTGAAAAGCTTGTTACTGAGAAATACTTACATTTTGGGCATGGCGCAATGGAGATGTTATGTTGTTTTTTTTTGTTTTTTTATTTTTCCATGCATATTTGACAGTATTTTCACCTGTAACTTACAGAATAAATTACAAATTGAGATAAAATATTACGAAAATATCATTTTGATATGCTCTTTAAAGACTAATCATTTCAGTGATACCTTCTTTTTTATTTTCATATATCTTTTAATTATTGTCTAAAGTACTTATGTGCAAAAATTTAGAAAACCCTGTCAGTTAGAAAAGATATATAAAATAAAAAATAACGCTGAAAAGCCTCTGAATGAAAATAATCTCGAACATAATCAAACATATTCCATATACAGTGCAGATTAATTGATTATCTTGATAAAATGGTAGAAGTAACTCTTTAAAATACACGTATTTGCAAAAAAACATTCTGGGGACTATTTTCCCGACGAAGATAGGTGATCACGTAAAATTACGATACAATACAATTTAGTTTATTTCCTTCAAACATATTATACATTGTCTCTAGTAATTACATACATAAATGAAGTGTAATGCATGAAAATAATATACACGTAGAAGAAAGAGACATATGATCATAAGCTACCATGAGAGCTTTGCTTTACATTAGAGAGAATATAAACAGAAAGAAAGTATTATTCTGCCGTAGGTCATAATAAATTAGCATTGTAAATAATTTTGGCTTAACTGCATATTATTCTCTAATTTTCAATATTTAATGACTTTCTTAATAGTTAGCCAAAGGCAATAATACGATCTGAAATATGTGTTACGTAATTATCTATATTTTGTACACACCAAAAGAATATATTAATTGACATTACTTGATTTAGATTTTAGCAAAATCTATAAATTCGTCTAAGAATGGTAGAAAATTAAGATCTTGTTTTGTTTCATCGGCTATTCAAATTAAGATGTTTTCGTCTTTGATATAATATAACGTTATGATATTTCAGAAACACCGTAATTACAATACAAGATTGTTTTACATGTAGGGATAACACTCTAAACACAGACACATATCTCGTGATAGGGATATACTTGCCGTTCATTACTGTATTTTTATTACTGTATTGTGGTAACGTACATTTTTGCGCACAGGGGCTCTAAGTTGCATGGGCGAATCAATTCGTACTTAATAAATACATTATAAATAGAAAGGGAGGACACTGTTTTGAGACCAAATTTGGAAAAACGCGTTTGAACGAAAATCAAAATTGAAAATGGACCAGGTTGTGTATTAAATGCATAAATTAAGAAATTCCTAAACGTAATTTAGGTAGTTTTTCTCTTGAAACGATAATATCGTGAATTTATTGATCCAATCGAACTTGACAACAGCTGGGGAAGGCTATTTCCGGTTTCTTTCGTAGTGAATATAAAGGTATGTTTTTATTGGATAGTCAAAATGTAAACGAAACTGATATTTTTCGGGAAAATTTCATTGCGTTTCAGAGGTCCAGAAAATCATAAACAATACGTTTGAAGATGGGCACACTGTAATGATTGTCGGACAAGCAGGTACAGGGAAGTCATACCTGCTTACACAATATTCAATTTAAATCTATTAAGCAATGAGCGCTTACATTTTATTCACTGCAGAAGAAACTGGAAGTAGCCAGTCCCGGCTGTTGTCAAGCTCGATTGGGACATTAAAATCACTTGTTAAGTCATTTATAAGAGTAAAAACAACGCGGGAAACAGCCCCACTTTTTATTTCTATTCATTTTAAATGCATATTAACAATTTTACTGATCGTTATTTGCCGTAAATGCAATATTCAACTATAAGCCGAAAAAATGTCCTCCCTTCCTTGTTTTAATGATACAGTTAAGTGCGAAATGATTCGCCCCATGCAACCTCGAGCCCCTGTGTGTTTTGCGGACCTGAAGGATGTCGGATCGAACCCCGATAATGGAAATGAATTTTCATGGCATTTCCCTGCACAAAGTACTGGTCCAACCCAGGAACTGTCGAGAGGGATAAGTGTAAGCTATGAGAACTTGTATCCAAAACGACGTAAAAATACCTTTTACTACAGAAACATATTATTGCATTGTTTTTCGTGTTTGACCATTAACCATTTGTATTGTTTAAGTACTCGTGTGTCTGACGCGATGTCTCGTCGAGTACAGATGCATTAAACTGATACCCACCTCGTCAGTAATTGCTCCTAAATCTTATCATGAACATCACTTAATAAGCCTCCTTCTTGGTCGACCAGCTGAAACTCGCGACCAAGCGAATAACCGATATTTTTATCCGATGTATATAACTTCATACAGATTGTACGCGGCTCTCATTGCTTGGTAGAAGAGCCAGCGTTACTGCAGCTGTATTAGACCGATATTCATTATCACATTGGACGGCGGTTTATTTCGCACAAGGACTACTTGTTATACTAGGATTGTGCTTAATATATGATTTGCCACCATAGCAGATGTGTTTGTGAAACTATAAGAGCAAACAATATTTTCAGATTGTACTAATTTATGTACTAGTATTTTATGTGTCTTGAGAAAAAAAATATTTCGGATTTATCCAAAGGAATATATATTTCAAAGTAAGAGCTATGAAAAGAAAGAAAAAACTATTTTTCTGTGCAGCAAACATTTTTAAAAGCTAAATATGAAACAAATGTCGTTTTTATTTTCAAATTTGATTTTTAAGAAATACAAAATATGAACATACTGACTTCAGTTAAAATTAATAAAAAATCAAGTTCAATTCTTTTAGCGTTAAGAACTATCATCATTTGTTTTACAAATATAATTATTATCTTGAGATTTAGTCTAATACCTTTGTTTGTTAACAAATGTGGGTAGTTGTTCTCAAGACATTCATATACTGCTCAAAATGTTCTTATTCATCGTAGCATTCAAATACAAATGTATGTGTAAAATCTTGAAAACACGTCAAAATGATATTTTATTTAAATGTACAAAACATTTTCGGTATTAAATAGATATGTCCTTCCTAGTAAAAGCTTCTTTTCTTTAAAAAAAATAATGTTCAAACAGGGAATCTTACCATTTTTAAAAGTTTTTTTTCTCACTACATTTTTATTGATTTCTACCTTGAAAAAATATCGTTAAGAAATACTTGATAGAAGAGTTATTATACAATTCCTTTGTGTTCTATACTGAACTAATTTTCAGACCGAATTACGGTTTGTTAGTGCGACTTAAGAAATTTGCGCCCCAAGGGTAAATTTATGGCGAACTCAGTTACATTGTGTAAAACGTGACAGAAAGGATTTTAATAAAAAGAAAAAAAATGTTGGTTTCAGCGGAATATCATTTTTAAATTTTCTGATAAAGAGAAAAAAATATATGTTCAATTGTAGATCCTCCTCACTATATTACATGAAAATGATATTCCGCTGAATTCAACAATTATCTTTTATATAACTGGATACTGTATTTGCAAACGCTTATTTCACGACACGTCTCTATTTCAGTTTGAGACCTACATATACTTTAATGAGAATCTACACGTCTCTTATTTTCAACAATTAGAGAAGATTTGAAAGCATCATATTTATTTGAGAATATAGTATGGCAAACATATGGGAACAGACGGTGGTATGATTAAGGAGTAAACATTTGTCGCAGAATATATACATTTTTTTTATTGTAATTGGGATTTTTTTATTGTTTTATTAACCATTTTGTTTCTCTATTTCTAGGTACAAATAGGTGACTTATACATTTCCGCGGGACACGTAATGTTCTTTGCAAACACTGTTATATGGATATTTTGAGAACATAATGGATCCCGAGCTACATCACCATTTCGATATGGATTATTTAACAAACTTTACAAATGCTTCTCTGGACAATTTCACCAACTTAACGCGTTTAACTCACAAATTCTTAGAGAACGATCATGTCTGTAGCATGGAGAAAGCCTACCACGTGGACTTCACGCAGATGGCAGCCGTGTCTGGTATAATCGTGTTTGCTTATATAGTTGTAATAACTCTTGCCGTCTTAGGCAATATGCTCGTCATCTGGACGGTCTGGAAGAACACCAGCATGCATACTGTGACCAATTATTACATTGTTAATCTCGCAATCTCAGATCTGCTGGTGGCGGGCCTTGTGATGCCACTGAAACTGTTGGAGTATACGGCAGACTGTCACTGGCAAGTGTTCACCAGCAGAGGGCTCTGCTCGGTTCTCTACTATCTACTCCCGATCTTTGTCTTCGCAAGCGTCCTGACGTTGCTTGCAATATCGATAGAAAGGTAATATATAAACAAATATAACCCACAGATTTTAATATAACTTTTGTAATTATGTCCAGATTATTAACTTAACAAGCCTTTGAATTGTATGGATTATGAGATTTTATGTTTGCTGGAAGGTCGTGGAAAATTATCGTTATCCATTAACGATAGATAATAATAAAATGTGTCTGCGAAACCTATAAAAGTTGGGCTTGTCAGACCCATATTTGTTTGTGTACCGTTTCATTACTAATAAATCTAAAAAGATCTAACTGCAATCTTGGTCAACGGACACTTGAAGTAATACTTCATGATGAAGTTTATCTTGCTTTGGCAATTTATGCCATACACGTACGGAAGTTGCGTTTTATTACTTTGTTAACGATATTTCTAACGATAATAAAAATAGTTTTGATGTTTCCTTCTAAACTAGAGTGAGTATAAATTTTAGAAGCACATTTCTGAATCAGTGCATATCAATAGAAGACCATTACATAAATTTTCTCTAAGGAGTTGATGCTACCAAACAAATGTCTACAGGTTAAAGTGTCTCACTTTGATGGAATATTTTATTTACACTGTAGGTATCAGAGAAATACCTCCAGGAAGTGCAAGAACAGGGCCCTTGAAACCTTGTTTAAGCATCCCAGTTGGCCCTTTTGCCGACTGACCGTCGATATCTATTAGTATTCCTTCAGGTCATGACTTGTCTCCGTGGTTTTTGTGTTGTTGTTCATTTACTTGCACCTCCTTCTGGAGTTAATTCATTTTTTTTTGTTGGATTTCTCATAGGACCTTTATGTCTTTCCTTACGGGAGCATTTCAGTAGTAATGCAACTGATCATCGTGGAGGCTCGTTTGGTACAGGATTTACATAAAAGGTGTACCTCTATACCGAAATATCCGTTTTCTACACAAACATACCAAACTTGCATGTGTACATGCTGTATTCTCGCTAATAATTCGACAAACGCAACACAGTCATTAAACTCTATAGTAATAGCTGGCAAGAAATGTTTAAAGGTAGCTGGAATTCGATGCTATATAAAGACTCGATGCCAACTTGGCGTATCTGCGAAGGAGATTTTTTACTGAATTCTGTGCTGGTCATAGACAGAATGAGGTATCGTATGGCACAATCACGAGATGGGTAAAGAAGTTTAAAAGCGGATGTGACTCTCTATATGATGCACAAAAACCAGGACGCCCTTGTAGTGCCACTGCAAGCAATATGGTTAAAAAAGTATGCGATGTGGTCAAGACTGATGCAAGACTAACTGTTCATCAGATAGCCATTTCAGTCGGTATTTCAGCCGCAAATGTATTCTGCATACTAAAACGTAACTTGAAATTGAGGCGCATTACAACTAGATGGATCCCTCATTTATTGTCGGACAAGAAAAAACGTGTCCGACTTGAAACAGCCAGAAAACTGTTAAAACTGTTTTCAAAATATTCTATAAAGCAGTATTCTGACATTATTTTTTGAGCCTTTCAGGAAAGTTAACAACAAAATAAAGGCTACCAAACAATGTCGCCGACCTTTGATGATTGATGGGTGCCAAGAAAGCAATGTTTGTTATTTTCATTGATATCCATGGTCCAGTTCTGTTGGTACTTGTTGTATCAGCTAGAAAGTCTGTGACTGGGTTATTTTATAGAGAAAAAAGTGTTGATGAAACTTAAAAGACAATGTTTAAACGGTGTCCACACACCGGGTTTAAGCACCTTTCCCTGCTGCATGACAATGACCCTGCTCATAAGTCTGCTGTCGTGACCTCGTTTTGGAATAAAGAAAGGGTTCGAGTTCTTTCACATCACCCTATTCCACAGACCTAGCCCCGTTTGCCTATTTCTTGTTCCCTAGACTGAAAAAATCAAAGCGCTGAAGGCACTGAATTTGTGTGTGTCTAAAATGATTGAGGGTTTGAATCTGCAGCTTAATGAAACTCTTCAAAAAAACTTAAATCTATGCTTGTACTCATTCCTGGGGATGATTTATCATTTATACTTGGGTTCAACATCTGAAGGTAAATTCAAAGAAGCTCTGAACAAGTATCTCAAAAAACTAGAACAATCACAAAAAGTGATGGAATACCCCATCATATTGCATTGTCGGAGAAAAGGAAGCGTACTGACCCATTGCATGCAAAGACACTTAAAAAGTAATGGCAAGTAATAAAAATATCATATGGAGTTATGGTTCTTGAAAAGGCACTAGAACAAATGGGTTCTTATCTATAATTCATGTCAATTCATTTAAGGTAGAATACCTTTAATTGGCACTTTTCAGGGAGATTGATATATTTATGCCATTTGGTGAACTTCTGTGGAAGTTTCATTAAAGTTATTAAGTTTAATAATTATGATTTTTTTTTGTTGGTTTTTTTTTTTTTTTTTTTTTTAGTATTTGCATTTTTACTCCCCTATTCCAAATACTTCCCTGTAAAACCAGGACAGTGGTACAATCAATACAGATTAATTGATTTTGTTGATTTTTCATCAGTAATTAATGTTTCTATAATTAACCATAGATGATCACTTATGAACAAGGAAGATGAAAGTTCCATATTTAAATTCTATTTCTTTACTAAACATAATAATAAAGGAACATTGAAAATATCAGTATTTTTGCTGTTCTCAAAACTGGCAACATTTTGACAGTTAATATAAGGCAAACAGATATTCTATTCTCATGAACGGTCTAATTTCCATGGTATGTTTCAAAGAGGTGATCTTTTGAGAAACGAAAAAAAAGTTGTGTCCCTAAACTGCCACAGGAAAAAAAAATCCAAAATGTGTATTAAGTAACTTGAATTTTATAAACGTTTTACATTTATAAACTTTTTTTTTAATTGCAACTTAGTGTGACAAAAACACCAAAAAATCAATGCTGGGATTTGCACCTGCACCCCAAACAAAAGAGCTGTGATGGACTTAGATCTCTGACCAGAGTACATAAGTTTATTTAAAGCCATCCAAAGCACTTCATATCACTACATCCAGCAGCGACAAGATTTAATTTTCAGATACAAATAATTCTTAAATTAGACAATCATCTTGGGGCCCCATTTCTCATGGGATCAACTTTATCCCAGCCATTTGTGTAAAAAGGAATCAAATTCTGCCCATATGCTTCATAGGAGAAGAATTTTTAAAGTTTCTATATAAAGCTTTTTAGGAAACTATCCACCCCATTGGGGGCTCATTTTTCATGAGATCAACTTTATTTTAGCATTTGTGCAGACAGCCATGAGTTGACCATACATGAAAAAAGAAATATATTCTAACTATTGGTTTCATATAAAAATATGTTTGCAATCTTCTATATTAAGTATGTAAGGAAGCATGTCAATCCCTGGGGGTCTCATTTTTATGGAATCAACTTTATCTTAGTAATTATGGTATATGGCGATGATTTGACCATTTATTTCAAATGAAATTTAATTTTAGACATTGGCTTCATTGAAGAATAATTTTGAAGATTTCTATAGAAAGCTATATAGTGTAACTACCAGAACCCAAAGGGTATTTCTTTTAAAGATCAATTTATTTTAGCAATTATGGTAGACAGCTATGTACATGCCAAAAGAAATTAAGTTCATACTATGGTTTTCATAGAAGAATAATTATGATTTTTTATGAGATTATATAAGGAAATTAACCGATCCCCTAGGGTCCTCATTTCTTAAGGGATCATCTTTATTCAAACCACTGTTGTGTTGAGTTTTTGCTTTCGGATTAAGTTCAAATTTATATATATATCATTTTATGAGATTTCTTTCTATTAATCATATCAATGAAAAAGTGATGGCAGTTTTCCGGATACTTTCGAACACCCTCGTAAATTAAAAAAAGTTATGAGATGATTATTTATGCCAAAGGAAATTAATTTTGACCACTAATTTCAGAGGAGGATATTTTTGAAGTTTTAAAGTAAAATTCTGTTGGTTACCATGGCAACCAGTGTTCTGCATGGATAAACGGACATAGGGTGATCCTAAATAAATAAGGGCCATAACACTGTTGATAATTTATCCAAACTAAACATGCAGATAAAACATGGAACCGATCGGTTTTGGAGGTGTGTAGACAAGAATCTGTAGGTACTCTATGTTGCTAAAGAAAGGTCATAACTCTTTGATAATACATTCCAATGAAACATGCCGTTGGACATCTAGACTTGGTTTTTATCAATCTTGGGAAGTATCATCCAATCCAAGATAGGGGTTTTAAGATAAAATGCAGACAAGAATCTGAATGTATGCACATTATATAGACATATTGCTAAAATATACAAAGAAGAATAACTCTGTAATAATCATCCCAGGCCCACAAAAAATGCTGAAAAAATGCACAACTAAACTAGATACTGATCAAATCCAGTGAAGTTTCATCTTATTCTGGCTGGGATGTTTAAAGATGAAGTGTGGGCAAGGTTACATAAAAAAGGTCATAACTTTGTGATAATTCATCCAACCCAAACTTGCTGACAATATGCTGACTTAATCTGAAACTGATCAATCCTGTAAAGTTTCATCCGAAACAAGCAATACGTTTTGAGAATAATTCTGAACTTTTTCATATCGTCTAAAAGAAAATAAGCATACCCCTCTGGGGGTCTAGTGTTCCAGAGGTCAACAATATATTAGCAATTATAGTAGATAGCCATGCTGTGACCATTAGTGCAAAATGGAATTATATTCTAACCATTTGTTTCACAGAAGAATAATTTGAACTTTTCTAAATAGAGTATTGTAGGAGACCAGCCTCCTCTGGCCTCATTTTTCAAGGGTTCAACTTAGTTTTAGCAATTATGGTACAGGACAATAAGATGACTGTTCTGCTAAATGAAAATAAATTCTGATTATTGGTTTCCAAGGAAAAGAATTTTGAACTTTTCTTTAAGGAGTATATAAGAAAACTAGCTGGACCCAAAGGGGTCTCATTTTTCAAGGGATCATCATCGGTTTCAGCAATTATGAGTTGACCATTCGCGCTAAATGAAATGGAATTCTGACAATTGGTGTCAGAGGTGAAGATTTATAAGATTTTGTTTTATTTAAAAGTTTGTTGGTTGCCAAGGCCACCAGAGGTCTGCATGAAACAAGTTTGTTTAAGCAGCTTTTGTGGATAGCTACCCAGGTTATTCATGACAAGTTTCATCAGTCTCTACAAAGAGGTTACAGAAAAGTTATAAGTTTTAAACATTGCAGTTGCCACTTATTTTCCTTTATCAATAGGTACAATAATAACAAAATCACATTTACAGTTTAGAGATAGGACCTGTACAGGCAAAAGTATCAAGGGGAAATATAACCTAATAACGGGTCTAAAGAGTTCTGAAGCTATTGCACTGCACTTTCTGTTAATGCCCTCTATCATTTAGTGAAGTTCAAAGCAAATTTCAAGGTGTGCTCCATACAAACCTGACAGATAGACAGATGAACAGACAGAAAAGTCAGTAATACCCCCCCCCCCTATTTTTTTTTCTTCGGGGTACACAAATGTAGATGATGACACACTCATGAGCAAGATAATTAGTGACGAAATGCATCAAAGACTTGTATACTTTCGACAATTCTTATCCAAACATAATATAAACAAAGCCTGTATTAAACATTTTAAATCTTGCCAGTAGTTTTGATGGAGATGATCCCTGCAAAGTTTTATTAAATTCTGTCCAGCAGTTTCATAGGAGATGTCGTTTAGAGATTTCACTGTATACATATAAGGCAAATTAGCCCCTCCCCTGGCGGCCATGTTTTTTTTATGGATCGGAATAATTTCAACAACTTTTGTGAAGCTTCACCCAAGGATCATCCCTGCCAAATTTAATCAAACCCTGTCCTGTGATTTCAGAGGAGATGTCGTTTTAAGATTTCACTTAATACATATTAGGAAAATTAACCCCACCCCCGGGCAGCCATGTTTTTTAACGGATCGGAATAATTTTAGCAACTTATATACGTGTTCATGTTTACTAGGTCTTGTTTAAATAGAACATCCACCTATTACTGTCTACTTGATCTACATGTTAAAAGAAATCACTGTAAACAAAAAAGCAAATAAACAATCACTGTCATCAAACAAAAATAATTTTATGCATACATGGATATGAAGAGATAGGTCTACCTTTTTGTGCAATGTGTCAGTGCTGACGGCATATTTGTTGATTCCATCACATATTCTTTTATCTATTACATCTTTATGTTCAGACGAACTGTTTGTCTTTCTCTGCAGATCAGTTATTATTGGATGACGTGTTTTTCTGGCGGCGATGGCGGATGAAGTCATCGTCCGATACCATCATCGTTCTTTTCATCTATGTAATTAAATGGTACTTACAGTACTGCCCAGTATATTAGGATGTATTCTACACCATTATGTGCTTTTCTCCAGTTCATCTTTTTTTTAACAGCAAAAAACAGTCAACAGAACCAGTTCAGAAACCGAAACTAGAAGATGCAACATATTTTCGCGCTTACCGATCCGTGGGGGGGGGGTCTATTTTTAGGCCCACGTGCAATTTCTTTAAAAGAAATTGTAAAATAAAACCATATGTAAAACTCTGGATAGGTATAATATAAACAGAATTGGGTCACAAAAACTGCAAGTGATGACGGTAGCGGGACGAAGCGTGCCATTGCACAAGCGTACCATTGCCTGAACGTACCATTTTCGGACGAGCGAACGGACATATATATATTTCATAGTGTTTATATTAGGGGTGGTGCACTCGATAATAGAGCGTTGGAGTTAATGAGGTGAAATGAATGTATTTTGGGATGAATGAAAACACAAAATGGTTTCAAATTTGTTTATTTTAACAGTTACAGTGATGACAGTTCTATTATATCGGCATTCACGTCATCAATATTCATCCGCAAAAACAGCATAGAATTTTTTTTCTTTGATGATTTCACCTCACAAACGATTGTGTATCTTGTACGCATTTATTCTCAATACAGCATTAATTTTAAAACAGTTTTGCTCTATCTTAGCAAACATATGTGGTAGAGTTACATAAAATCGATCGATCATGTTGATATACTGAGGAGTTATTCGGTTTTAAATGTAGAATACGGGGTTTCGGAAATGTAGGTACTGACGTCACACACAACTAATCAAAGCGTTGAAAGCACTGAAATTGTGTGTGTCTCAAATGGAAGAGGGTTTGACAAGCTGCAAATAGGCAGGGTAACTTAGGTTTTCCAAATATTAAACTTATATCAAAATAATAAACGATTGTTCATTGAAGGCTATAGAAATAAAGGAGGAGTAAGAATGGCAATGTGCTAGTTGTTATCAGTCTGTTGAAACAAATGGTGCGTTCATCTAATGACCATGTTAACGCAACGTTAAAGCGGGGTTATTGGCATTGTGCGAAAATTTTACCTCCGTATATTAAATTTACTGTGATAAACAAAACAATGAGACAATACTGTTCTCTTAGCACTATCAGCGCTTTGATTTGTACTACAGAGCGACGGCACAGTTTCTATTTATAGATGTTGTGGGGTCCTTACTGTGTCTTTAGTAACATACACCTGTATCAGCCATTCTATTGAGCAACAAATAACCCCTGGAGATATCTCTTATGTATCTGAGATCATAGTAGATGTGATTATAAGGAGGTTATATGAGTTTTTATTGCAATTCAAGCTTTCTATATGGACCATTGAAACACCACTAAATAACCGAAACCTGCACATCCACCATCCAAATTCAGGCATGAGCCACATTTGCATTCGAAAAAATTATACTCCTCCGCGTGGTAAAGTGAGTTACGCAAAATCCTAAGGAAAATAGTTCTTCGGTGCTTTTATACTACATACAATTATTTTGTCCCGTAAATATTTATTTTTTACTCAAAATTGAGTTTTCACTACTTTGACTGAATATCAGCATATCTGTATTGTAGAATTCTTTTCAATCATTTGATCATTCATATAAAATTGAGAGGTTATTCGGTTTTAAATGTAGAGAAACGAGCCCTAAGAATGTAGGTACTATAGTTATGAGTGACTTCGTCACACACAACTAAAAATGACTGGTAGACATCATAGGTCTCCATAGGCCCATTGGATCTGCTGTTTATTAGTATACGCGGGGTATACCTGAAAGTGAGTATGAAAATGCATTTATAATTGGATCAAACGTTTGAAACTTTGTGTACGTAGCAAGGGTGATTGATGACATTTAAATAAATTAAAACTTACCAAGCGCGCGCTTTGTATTACCAAGTTGCATTGCTTCTTAAATGCCCCTCGCATTCTTCAAATATCATCACGAAGGATGAATACTGTCGTGAAATGAATAAGTTAAGAGTGTGGTATCCACCTAATTAATCCAGATGCACCTAAACTGCATCAGAACCCGGTCGCGTGCACGGAGAGGTAAACAAGATGGCCAACAATTCAACCAATCTAACACGAATTATTTTAATATTAGATATCCCCGATTATGGCCCTGGCAGATAAACACTGAATGTCTAATTTGATAATAGTTTTGTCTCTCATGAATCTCAGCAGCGTCAAAAGAATGCAGTGTAAGTTCGATTTCAATCGACTTGGACACCAATTCAATTTCTAGACTGTTTTCTTTCATTTTTATCTGTACTTTTTACTTCTATTTTTTTTTTCTTTTACGATGTCATATTTTGCATTTTGTCTATCCCCCCCTTCTTCTTCTTTTCTTCATTACTTTTTTTCTGAAATAGTCCGGGCAAGGGATTATTGTAAATAACAAAGGATGTTTGTTTATTGGGTTTAACGTCCCACTAACAGTATTTTAGTCATTTGGAGGCTATGTCTATTTGAGACAGATATAGTGCTGCCACACTGCAGTATCACGCCGTCGACGTGTGGCATGATACCACATCCAGTCACATTATCCTGACACCGGGCCAAGCAGTATTGCAACAACCCTTATATGCTGAGCGCAATACCAGTGAGCAATACCAGTACCATCTTTACGACTTTGGTATGTCGCGGCCGGAAATCGAAACCACTACCTCCCGCTCCCAAGGCAGACGCTCTAACCACTCGGCCACAGGGGATGGTAAAAATAACAAAGGACCATATATCTTTATTGAAATAATGATGAATAAAAAGAACCGGAATATTTTGCCATTATGCGCGCTTCGTTTCTTCTTGGCAGTGGGCAGTAATTTCCACTTCTATTGATTTATAATTGAATTCCAACCAGAAGTTGGCGGGAACTAGTCCGGCCGAATAGAAAACTAAGCTTCCCCGAAATTCTTTCGGGAAAATAACCATACGCTGCGACGAATAGCAAACAGTATATGTTAGTGTTATTTGATTTTGTATTCCAATCAATAATGTAAAACATGCTTTTATATCAGCATCTGAAACGGCTTGTCATACTTTAGGAACAAACTTTGCGTCATAAGCAGATTCTCATACAAATTGTTGCCAAAAATTAGACAGTTTCCAACGCTCAACAAGAGCAGCCTTTTCTTTCGTTCCGTCGGATTTTACAGAGGTGATCGCCCAAGATTGAATCAAAAGGTCCGTTTAAGGGTTATAAGAAATTTCAAAACAAAACATGTTTAATTGCACGTAAACCTAACAATATGTTGTGTTACATATAATAACAATTATCACAATTCTACAATGTATTGAGCGAAATTAAGAACTATTTAATCATCTGTTATATAAATGAGGATCTGAAAAAGTAACAATTCAAATTGTCAATATAATTATAATTCAAAAGGAAATGGCTGTTGAAAAGTTTTCAAAATGTGACTTACATATATGAATAATAAGTAAAAACAGGAATGAAAACCATTACCATGAAACTAGTATTTTTTTTATTTCATTCATACGATATCTACAGAGGAAGTGTTCGTTAATGTGTTATGCAAGAGGCAATGGAGGAAGATGTTTGCTTTACTTGTGAATTTATTTATTATTTATTTACTTTTAGTTAATCGTTTACATAATTATAATAATTTTCTTTCATAAGAGATCAATCAGATTTTGGGTTTAGATCATACAGAATAGCACAATCAAAAACACGAGTTCCTTTGTGTAAAACATGTCAACCATTGACCCCATAAAATCTCGGTGTAGCTAATTGACAGCTAGTTAGTCAATTTGAATACGTCACACTGTAACTGTTCATCATAACTTATTTACGAATCGCAGACATCAGTTGTTCTATCAGTCAAACGTTATAAATAGAAAATGTCTCCAATATAACAATATAGGAATATTGTATAATTTTAATGCATTCGTTTTCATTTATGTGTATTTCGAACATCTTACAAAATATACACAATGTAAAATTGACCTTTTTAGAAAAAAAATCATGGCCTGCTTAAAAAAAATATTCAAAATAACTTCTTGCGAAATTGACCCAAGGTATTGACTGCGGATATTTATTTTATGTTTATATAAACAAAGGAAGGGGAGAATAAGTATAATCTTCTTAAAGCAGTGAGTATATTTACTTTAACGATGACAAACATTCATATTTAAAATATTCGTGTATGTGTTTGCTTCGCAAATATAATGTAATCAGTAAAGTTCGGAATTTTATATAATTCATGATTGGAACATAATTTCACCAATAAATATATAATTTTAACCATACATTGCAGCTCGCTATTCAGTCAATACATTTTCAGCAAGCACCTCAATAAAACACTAAAGGTACAGTTTCAAATGAATAAAGGACAGGTCTAAAAGAATTTTAGCATGGTGTTGGTTAATTAATATGATTAACTAGACAAAAAACTGAATCTAAAGCTGATGTGAGAGACCACGCGTCATTTGCATAGCGCTCTCCGTCTTTCTTTGCTTCGCTTTTTTAAAGATATTCTATATGCGTCATAAGAGAAAGTCGATCATTGATATAATAATGTGTGACACTTTTGTGTCTCTTTTAATTACTGCTCTAATATTGATGCTGGAATCCTAATTTCGCTACAGATTTAAATTTTGGGATATTTCTTATTCTGTCTATAACGTTAATGTAATGACTGGAATCTACAAAAGACCGCGAGTTGTTTAACCCTTTCCTCATATAGACTCATTTTGACGCACTCAATAGGTACACATAAAGCCTGATCTGCAGAAAACCACAGTTAAACCTTACCA
The DNA here is from genome assembly GCA_021229015.1 of Solen grandis. Lineage (NCBI taxonomy): Eukaryota > Metazoa > Mollusca > Bivalvia > Adapedonta > Solenidae > Solen > Solen grandis. Next base: position 36,600,648 of record CM037793.1, read on the forward strand.
AATTTAATTATAAAGTCCTCATTTCCAGACCACTTTGGAGCAGCGAACAGCATAAAACCTGATCAGCCTACGAGTTACTCGCAGGCTGATCTGGTTTTATGTTGTTCGCATAGGTCTTTTCATGGTGTCCTCTATCAGGGAAAGGGTTAATGAGCCTAATAAGATTTTACGAGGGCTTTTCAAGTGACAAGTATTTAACTCTAAGTAAGTATGTTCACTTTAGGATTATTCTTTTCCAGCTGTAAGATAATTAGTCATTTTTAATGGATCTCTAATTGGGTTAGATCAATAACGAGGACACATTGTGATATGAGATTATACAAGTAAACTTTTGACGCAAACGTCTAAGAATCGAGCCGAAGGATTTTGTTGTTGGCGTGATTCTCTATCATTGCGGGAAAATTATATTATACCCGTTTTGCTGCTCTACAGACACTTGCTTATTAATACATTGAAAACAGCATGTAAAAAGATTTTGAGGTGGTTCCTCTAATTGACATTCTCACCTTATGTTTTCGTAATGGCTGGTGAAGTTTTCAACATGACTAAATCAAAGATCTACATTTGTAGTAGATAATTGGTAATACAAAAAGTTTAAATAATGACGCGGTGTAATCTGTATTTCAACCTTTGTTCCCATACTCAAATGTTGTTAAGTTATTGTTAGCAGGAAAAGTTTAATTACGAAAACGGAAAGTACATGTATACCTGATTTTGTGTAAGGACAATAAATCACCCCGCAGATAAAACTAAATTTTAAATATCGGAAAACATAATGACATCTGTCATAATCATTATAGAAAACAATTTCACGAACAGACGAGTTATATCTCTTCTATTTTTCCCTTCACAAAATTACATTAGGTAAAGACGCACAACACTGTTCCAGAAATTAAAAGCTGCACCAGAAACCGTGCCGGCTCTTGTCGGCCCGGAATAATCAAGATTCTGCAATATACGTCATGTATAGTTTCAATTATTTTCAGTGCATTCATCTATCCCTCCTCAAGAATAAAAACGTACATGTATTTTCAAAACCAACTTTGTCACGTTATTTTGTAACATTGTAAAATTTCCCAAATGATTATTTTATCTCCGCTGACTTTATTGCAAAAATATATCCGCAATAAATCCTTTTGTATTTTGCATGGATTCTGTTTACATGATTATATGATCGGTGACGGTGCGTGAGGGTTCGAAAATGCTAAAACACCCCTGACGTCATTCCAGATAAAACCTAATATAATTAAAATGGAAACCGAACAAGCTTCTGATAAAAAACATTATCTGTTCATTACTTAATGTCCGCTTTACGGAAACGACGAGAAAATCCTTGCGGATGCAAAAATAAAAAAAATAAAAATACCATTTCAGAGAGTAACGAAAAAAGGTTCGTTGTGCAAGTGAACAAAACTTCTAAAAGCTGTGAAAAACATTATCATTGTGCTGAGAATGTGTGTTTCTGAGACATAATGTACCTTAAGGGTGTTCGGTATGAGTTTCCTAGGAAACATAATAAGCAAAATAGAACAAAAACAAACAAGAAAAAACTTTTGAATGAGCTAAATAATTTACAATATATCATTACTGAAAATGACACTGTCAGACACTTCAAAAAAGTAGCAGACTGGTGATAAATATTAAAAATATGTCCGAGTTCTGATACCAGCCGAATTAGAGGTTCTAAAATGTTCGACTGACACATAGATGTCTAAAGTCAGGAAGTGATCATTAATTGTAGTGTTCATTAATTGTAGTGTTCATTAATTGTAGTGTTCATTAATTGTAATTCGTCAAGAATTACAATATATATACTGTCTATTATCAATGTAAAATAAAAATAAAAATAAATGCCAAGTATTTTATATCCCAACCAGACATTTCATATGTATGCATTAAATAACATATATCATTTGCAAATGCCATGTTATATATATTTTATCGAAATAAGGATGTTTGACTGCAGAATGGGTTTAGTCAAACAATCATATATAGCACAGGTCCTAAACTATGATATATTATGATGCAGTTTGATTCTGACTACGAGTATTTAAGAGTCTGATCTAGATGAAGGCGAAAGTTTTCTATATTGATTTTGAAGTAAAATCTGAAATATATTAGGTCGCTTATGACTATCACTGGAATTTATTTCATCCTGACATCTTACGAATATTCAAATCTAAATAACAGTCTCATAAATATTCATTTGAAAATTGATCAGGGCTCTTTTGCGGTTTGTTATTTTTGATTTATTGATGTCCTCATGATCTGAGTTCTGTCATGTGTCGACGTCAAGTTTACATTTAGTGTAAGATCCCTGGAGCATAGAGACACCCGGATGGAACCGCCAACTTCTGAAAGCCAGCAAAAAGCATCCTCATGTGAAAATTACGGGTGACCTGACTGGGACTCAAATCCACGGCGGTAAAGGGCTAAATTACAGTCAGTTTGCGACATTTATCATTCGGTGTGGTTTGTTGAGGTATGATTGTGTCTTATTGCTTAATTCAATACACGAGTCCTGGCTTTGCCGTGCCGGACCAGTGTGATGATGCCACATTTATGTAATAGATGTGTAACTCAATTTCATTCTGAAAGAATGCTTAGCCAAAAAATAGCCAAATAAATATATATCAATCACACACGAATACTATCATACTGACTTGGAAAAACACAATTTTTATGAAAAAATCATTGAACATGCACGTACAGAAAACCGAAACCGTTCCTATTTGTGCCGAAATACGATGTATCAGTTAAAGATTACAGCTTTCATCTACGACCACTTTGCCATAGTTTGTTAATGTAAAAATAAATACCTCACTTGTACAATTTTTGATAGCTGGTAAGCATCATTGATTTCTTTGGTTGAATTTAAAGCTGTTTTAAGATCATTTTATTTTTACCAAAGTATGAAACATTTTATATTTACATTCATGTTTTTAAAAAAAATCAATACCATTTGTATAGCATTTGACTGAAAAAAAAATAAAACAAAAATGGGTTTTATCACTCTAAATCGTTACGCTAGCAAATCAATTAAGCTCGTTTTAATGCATTAATCCGATATACTGAGTATGTCCACTTCGGACTTAGATGATGAAAAACAAAAACAAACTCCTTTTTAGCTCACCTGAGCACGTGTGCTCAGGATGAGCTTTTAGGATCGATGAATGTCCGTCGTCCGTCCGTCGTCCGTCGTCCACAATTTGTTCGTTTGCACTCTAGCATCTTTATTTTATGAGCAATTATCTTCAAACTTTAAAACAATGTTTATAACCATAAAATCTCGGCCAAGTTCGATTATGGCTGATATCGGAACATTAGGTCAGGAGTTATGCCCCTTTTAAAATAACTGTTTAAACCATAAAATCCGGCCAAGTGGACATTAGGTCAGGAGTTACCCCTTTTAAAATTAAAAAAGCCAGATTTCACATTGTTTGCACTCTAGCATCTTCATTTCATGAGCAATTATCTTCAAACTTGATAACAATGTTTATAACCATAAAATCTCGGCCAAGTTCGATTATGACTGATATCATACCATTAGGTCAGGAGTTATGCCCCTTTTAAAATTCAAAAAAGCCAGATTTCACATTGTTTGCACTCTAGCATCTTCATTTCTTTAGCAATTGCATTCAAACTTAATGACATTGTTTATAACCAAAAAATCTCAGCCAAGTTCTATTTTGGCTGATATCGACCATTAGGTCAGGAGTTACACCCCTTATATTATTTAAAAAAGTCAGATTGCACTTTGTTTGCACTCTAGCATCTTTATTTTTTAGGTCATTGTCTTTAAATTTTATAACAATGTTTATAACCATCAAATTTTGACTAAGTTGGATTATGGCTGAAATTGGAACCTTAGGTCAGGAGTTACACCCCTTTTAAAATTGAAAAAAGCCAGATTTCACTTTGTTTGCCCTCTAGGTCACCAGGTCAAATCTTAGAAAAACCTTGTGAACACTCTAGAGGCCATAGTTTTGGCCCAATCTTCATAAAACTTGGTCAGGATGTTTGTCTACATGATATCTCAGATGAGTTCGAAATTGGGTCATGTGGGGTCAAAAACTAGGTCACCAGGTCAAATCTTAGAAAAACCTTGTGAACACTCTAGATGCCACAGTTTTGGACCAATCTTCATGAAACTTGGTCAGGTTGTTTGTCTATAGGTTTGAAATGGGTCTGGGGGTAAAACTAGGTCACCGGTCAAATCTTAGAAAAACCTTGTGAACACTCTAGAGGCCAGTTTTGGCCCAATCTTCATGAAACTTGGTCAGAATGTTTGTCTACATGATATCTCAGATGAGTTCGAAATTGGGTCATGTGGGGTCAAAAACTAGGTCACCAGGTCAAATCTTTGAAAAACCTTGTGAACACTCTAGAGGCCACAGTTTTGGACCAATCTGCATGTAACTTGGCCAAGTTGTTTGTCTACATGATATCTCGGATGAGTTCAAATTGGGTCATGTGGGGTCAAAAACTAGGTCACCAGGTCAAATTTTGAAAAACCTTGTGAACACTTAGAGGCCACAGTTTTGGCCAATCTCATGAACTTGGCAGTGTTTGTCTACATATATCTCGATGTTAAAATGGGTCATGTGGGGTCAAAAACTAGGTCACCAGGTAAATTAGGTAGATCAAAAGGCCTTGTCAAATGTTAGAAAAACACTTTAGATGCCAGATTTTTTGTCATTTTGCCTAACACAGCCATCTTAATCAGGTGAGCGACACAGGGCCATCTTGGCCCTCTTGTTTGTGGTAACAGTATTGTTCTAGGAAAAAAAAAAAAAAAAAAGAAAAAAAAAAATATATATATATATATATATATATATATTATAAGTTTGGGCTTCGGAAAGAAGGATTTTAATTATCTATTTATATGTTTTTGTTTTAACGAAAATCTTGGTTATTAGAATGGGGTTCGTCGATGGGAGAGGCGTAGGGCGTCAAACATTTCTATTCCGTCGAATATTTCGTTTTGGAATAGAGATACAGTCTTTAATTTTATTGGGAGAGTTTGATTACGTTTTATTTTCAGAATAATAGGGTTAAGGTCAAGGTCACTGTTGCTAAACATAGATTTTCGTTTCCGTCAAATAGTGAAGTATGATGATCAGATTAAGTAACAGATACCTTATAGGAAGAGGAAGATTGGGATTTATTTTCAGGCCATTAGGGTCAAGGTCAAAGTCACTGTTACTAAAAATAGTTTTACTTGCCAGGGGCAAAACGGGAAATCCTGGTTTCCCGTCATTTTTCGTATTTCTTTTTTTTTTTTTTTTTTTTTTGTCATTTCATAAATGCCCTTTTTTCTCTCCAATGACCTTTACAGCAATAAGTTTCTTAACATCTTTTAATAGAGTCTCACCCCCGTTTCCATTGTCACCCTAATAATAGCATTACGATGACGTCATCCCTATTTACTGAAAACATCCACATGTACCGCATTTCCCTTCAAAAATACCGCGTATTGTAAAAATAAGTTTATTTCAAGACTTCCCTGGGTTGATCAATAAAATGAAAGTAAAGATAAAAATGTTTTTGAGGGTCGGTCAAATAATATAACAGGTCTTTCATCGCCGTGACTATAATAATGGTGAATTCTGGCTCAATTACAACACTTTAAGAATTTCTGTAAATTATTATGACAGACCCAATTTTCTAGACATTAGACGTAATTTGGCTTCATAGATTTTAAAAAAATTTCCTTTTGAAAACAAAAGAGCGAAGGCATGGATTTTCGGGGATGAATAAAATATACTTCAACACCCCATATTTTTTTTCGACAATATTCATTGCGTGCTAATATATCTTGTCTGTACATTTTATTTATCCGCGAAAAAAGAAACTGTTTCAGAAAAAAGTATAACAAAACAAAGACCTAATAACCAAACACCAGAATGGGTCGAGGAATGACCATTTTTGTTCAGAACGTTAATATCAGTCAGATAGCTTCTGAGTTTGATTTAGAGTTTGACCCAAGGAGATGCGGCTTAACAGAGAACCATATCTCATTTGTAATAGACAGATAAAATACGATGCCATGCTCTACTGGAAAGGATTATAGCAAAGAAATGCGATCATAGCCCAATTTCACACGCTAACGAAGCAGCCTCGGGACACCATAGAGGATCATTTGATCTCAGATTTATTTTCTTTTTGCTTAGAAATCTATTTCCATTCATTTTACAGATAAGGACTGTACTGTATAAGGACTGTAATGTTACTGAACTGTTAATGTGTGGTGTTATGAATACGACACTGCATGTATATATCAGCATAGTGTAATGAGAACTGGTACATTTGTGATAAACATCTATCATATATAGATTTTAATTGGATGCAAATATATGTGACTACACTGAAGTTTGCTTTATCAAATTTGAAGAGTTGATTACACAAAATATTTGTCTTTTGAATGATAAGGCATTTAGTGTAGTTATATTTTTCAAATAAGCTTTGATATTTAATCAACTTTTACTATCCAATTTTTTTCTGATTGAGTTTCCATGAGCTCGTGGGACGACAACATAATTATTCAGAAAATTCTAATCATGATTAACGACGGTACTTCTTTTTCTCTTTACAGCCTGTTATTAATGAGAAATGACACATTTCATGTACACCATGAATTATTATTTTAAATTGGTCTGCGCGCAGTTTTTAGTGCGTAGTTTCCAGATATTACGTGTCAAACATGACATGTCTAGTTGACAGAGAACAGATAACTAACCTCGCCTTACAACCTTCCCGAATGATTATTCTAGCTTAGAACTTTGGACAGAAGAAAGTCGACAAACAAGGGAAGTCGAAATTATTTGATAGAAGCAGGATTGATTGAGTTTAAATAATCTTGTATTAATTACGCGATGAATTGCAAACACATCCTCTCGGAATATTGATGATATCGGGATATATTTATATAGTTGGTTTAAAAAAAAAAATAACGGATAGATTATATATGGTTATTCAATGTTTAAATCAATCAAAATCTAATAAGCAGTAAATCACGTTTCTCTTCCGAGTGAAATATTTTACAAAACTTTCAAACTTCTCATTTTGTAAAACGATACCATCTGCCATATTTCCAATATTGCTGACTAAAAATCATGTGTATATCTCGATAAGTTTGAGAAACCAAGGCATTTTGCCAGTGAATACATTGGGCCCTCTTGGCCTAGTGGTTCTGGTCGCCAATTTATCGTCGCAATGTCCCTCGCCATTTGAAACTTGACACTTGCATCAGTTTTTATTATTCACTTTGTACAACGCCACTAAATATGTATTTTATATGTAGAAATAGTTATTTAATCAAATTTGCAAGTTTCAAAGTTTCAAATGGTATATCGATAGCTTGTAGAAAACGATTCCAGCTGAAAGGTCTAACTCTGAATGGTATCACTTTACTATACTCTAAGATATGATTCACTAACATTATATTCCTATTCTTCGCACACAACCACTTAACTACTCAATTGTGCGATATCTTCAGTTGTTGATTTAGTCATTTCGCCCTCAAACATATCGACAGAAAAAGACGTCATTTGAGATAACGAGACGTTTTATTTCCCTAAGAGGGGACAAAGAAGACGTTTTTCCCATTGAATTGTGATAAACAACTGTTCAAAAAAAATTAACAGACTTGAAAAGCGCTTTTTTCCCCTTTGATATGCGTTTTCTTCTACATTTCATTTCAGTTAATGAATGCTGAGATTGTTTTATGCTATGTAACATGTGGGTGACTACAGTCTCATTTTCAGTTTTGTTGTCTTCTTTACTCTTTATCTGCCAAATGTGAGTTAAAGTCATTGTACATTTACTTATTTTTGTTTGTTCTGTTGCTTAAGAAGAAAAAGAAAAACTAATGTCTGATAAGCGAAATTAATAAATAAATAAATAAATAAATAAATAAATAATCAAGTAATAGTTGACTGTCCTTTTCATATTTAATCAAAGGCCCGGTCACACCGCCCGAACTTTGTTGGAGCGTTCCTTGAACGGTAGGGATAGGGGACCGAATTTCGACAACGCTCGTCACTGCGCACAAAATGGGAAAAAAATCGAAAACACGGGCGTTGCCTTAGCGGTGCACCGCTGAAGCCGGTGTTGCTATAGCGTTGGCTTAACGGTAGCGAGCGTTGGTTTAGCGGTAACGCGAGCGTTGATAAAGCGGCGTTCTGCGCATGCGGGCGTTGGCTTGGCGGGGGTTTAAAGTTGGTTTAGCGGCATACCGCTTTTGACTACGGAGCTGAACGGATCGCTCAGCTCCACCATCAGCTTGTCATACAGTCCATGTTCAGGCCTTCTCAGTATCCACTGTCTGACCCACACAACTCTGTCTCTCCTTCTTCTCTCTCTCCCCCTTCTGTCAACAGCTTGTTGCAATCTGAGGAGGTTCTGATTCTGCTGCTGGACTAGTGCACCAATCATAGCAAGTCTTTCAGCATTCATGGTAGTAGTTTTACTGTAACTTTGAGCAAATTCGATGTACATGAGGTCTGCACTCAACGGCAGCTCGATTCCAAATGGGCTTCTGGTCCATTTCTCCCCGTATTTATAGCCAAATTCTGGTCCCGCTCCGACACCTCCATACCAACGCCAAACCAAAGTTCATCACCGCAATGGATCGCTGCTTCAACGCCCGACACCGTTCCAGGAATCCCGTGTCCGCTCGTAAAACGCTTACAACCGCCCCACCAAAGTTTGTGCAACGTTTAATCACCGCCCGGGCAAAGCTGGCGAAGCAGCGGTGGTCCAGCGTTCAAGATTTCTGCGTTGGCCTAGCGGACCCAAGCGTCCACGAACTTGCGTCTAGCGGTGCCAAACTTTGACTGGGCGTTGTTGGAGCGGTGGTGAACTTTGCCGGAGCGGAAAATTGCCCGCTCCTCACCGCTCGCAATATTTTGTGCAGCTCAAAACTTTCGGAGCGGTAGGAGGGACCATAAGCGGTGGCCGAGCGTATACGGCGTTGCCTTAACGGGGGCCAACTTCTGGTGAACGGTAACGAGCGGTGATGAAATTTTTTCACCGCTCCAGGAACGCTCCAGCAAAGTTCTTGCGGTGTGACCGGGCCTTAAGATGTTTCTCGAGTTAGTATGTCTACTCCCTTTCACTAATGTGCACACAGAAAATAATATTTGCAATAAAATTATTGTGCGTGATTAGAACATGAAACTGATTAACTGACAAGAATAGAAGTTAATTCAACTGCAAAATTAAATATGTTGGGCGCAATTTTGCGAAAATCCGTTATGCATTGTTGGTCTTTTTCAATTATTAATCGTCGAGAAGTATTTCAACTTCCATCTTATATATGGCAAACTAGATTGAGATATATAATGTTTCTAGAAATATGATGAACGTTCAAAGCAAGGCGGCAGCATTTGCTTTTAAATCCTTATATAATGATTAGTAAAATAAAATTGACTTCATAAGATGTTATAATGTTCGTAACGCTAAAATGTTGTTTAATAGTTTACTAGTTTTATTGGCATATCAACAAAATGCTTCTGGACAATTGCAAAATATATACGATTAAACTTACCATCTCTACAAACAGCAATGGGTCCTAAATTTGATCATTTACAATGCAATAAAATAATTATATAAGTTTTGATATGTTGAAGGAAACAAAAATACTAAAATTAAATAAAAATGAAATAATTATGATAATTGTTTTTTTTATCTTAATAACGAAGCAGAGGTACTGTCAACATTTCCTTCTTAATTCCATATCATCAGGTAAAAAGTTTGCTTTACATGAAGTTTTGATTTTACGGCTTGATGCCATTTTGAAAAGAATGTAAGTTGGCCAACATGAGTTAACTTAAGTTTAAATTCATTTATTTTACGTCGATAGGGCAACAAGTTCTCAACACTTATTAAAACCACTCGCGCAGGTTCATGGGTTAGACTTGTGCCATATGCCTAGGAAGGCATAGAATGGTTTAACATTGTGTTTATAAGTATGGCAACAATGAAAATGATACTCCAGTTCCAAAACCTTTGCATTGCACATTGTGCATATTTGGATTCTCCCTTTCAACTACAAAGTTCCATCCAGTTTCAAATTCTTGAGAGTGAGGAGATAAAGTGACATCGGTTTAAACAAAAAAGATAACTAAAAAAATGTGACGTCATGTTGTAAGATAGGACAACATTTGACATTTCAGTGTCACAAGAGAATATGGAGTAGCTCTAAAAAGGAGTCAAAGAAAAAAGGTTTTCGTGTGACCACCCTTGAATACAATGTACATGGTAAAAATTGCCTCGTGTATTACATATAACTAATACGAGAATTTAATATGGGAACAGGTAGAGTTATGGTTCTTGGTCGATACACTTCTCCTATGCACCATCTATGTATATTTAAAGTCTCAAGTAAAAACCTTATATAGTTTACAGTTATGCTCCGAACAAAAAAAATCAATTTAAAATAAAATGATAATTGTAAAATGGGGAACAGATTGATTTATGGCTCTTAAATGTCGCACTTTTCCTACTCACAATCTATATATATTTAAAGTTTCGATTCAATACGCTCCGGACAAAATTCATTATAAAATAAAATACAGAGAGACAATTAAAAAAATGGACACGGCAGTTAGGGTTCTTGGTCACTGTACTTCTTTTAGTCAATATCTTGTGTAAGTCAATGCCTTATATCGTTTTGGAGTAATGCTCTAACAAATATTCATTATTAAATAAAATAAAGAGAAAATATTCAAAATGGGACCAGGTAGAGTAATGGTTCTTGGTCATTGCACTTCCTCTCTTTGACCTCTATCCATATACAACGTTTCAAATGCACATCACACGTTATGGTCCGGACAAGAGATTGTTAACACGGACGCTTTTTTTTTTAAATCAAAAGTTAAAGGATGTATTACTACAATAAACATGTAAGTTGTAACAAAAATTAACTTATAATACTTTAAACAAAAAAAGCTCGCGCATTCTACATAGAGTTCACTAGAGTTCTAAAAATAATACACGCCCTGTTATCTATTTGGGCTGTATGAGCGAAACTATTTCTTTTTCAACTGGGTCGTTTTCATGTTTATATAGGAAGAATAAATTGTTATCTGCCAATTGACATATGCGCCCCGAAACTCCTATTTTAAGATGAATTTTTCCAAAATAATTTATGTCAACCACTGAAAAAGTTGTTTTTCCTCTGCCTCCGGTTGATAACCAAGAATTTATTGGTTCAATAATTATGCCAAAATCCATTTTATACAGCTTACGTAGAAAAAACCAAAGATGCAGATTGTCCATTTGCATAATAATATATGTTCAGTAAAACATTATAGGGAGACTCGAGGACAGGCAGCTGCCCAGCGACACGACACCCGGGAAGGTCCAGCTAGTTCTAGTCTTGTGCATTCTTGCTAATAAAACATTGGAATTTAATCATCACACAAAAATATGGTCTCAAGGCACTAGCACTAGCAGCCAACAAATACGGACCTTCTCACGTGCACTAGGCCACCACACATCCAGCCCGACCTAAGTAATACAACAAGCAATTAGTCATATTACATATTCATTATTGTCAAAAACAACAAAAAAATTCCAATATAGCAATTTTCATTCACTTAGTCCCAACTCCCCCGTTATGGCACTGATTGGCACTAGTTCCAAAACGTTACCAGTGTCGTTCTCAATATTTAAATATTCTAAGAATGGGTGTTTACCTAATTCATCATATACAGCTGCATTGCATATGTTAGTTTTTACTTTAGAAAGACTTTAACAAAAACTTAAATAGTATTATTCCTATATCTTTAGATTTTGTAAACCCCATATATCAGATGCATTATTAAATAATAACATGGAATCTTTTAAACAAGTTTCAAGAAACGTGTCTATATTAAAACGATCGTGAATTAAAAAAAATATAGTAATGTATTGCAGAGATATACAGAAAATGTTTGCATACATCAAACGCTGGAAACAATAATGATTGTGAAAAATCGATTCAACTTTACAGACGGAATATTTAAAGACATTAGCTGTTCTTCTCATCGTCGTGAATTAAAATCTCCATTCCCTTTGTTATGACCCAGACGCAAGGGACACCCGTAAGCAACAAAGTATAATACCTTTGCTCCCTATCCTACTTAGTTGATAAGCATATATTCAAACAGATTGAATCTGTGTCTTCAACATTTCATTTAATGGAACTTCGAAGATAAAGTACAGAGGATATATAAGATAAATCGCATTTTGCCAAGCAATTAATTTCGTCTTGACATACAGGAAACTCGGTTTGTGGCATTTCTTGTTTAACCGTTGATCTTTTAAGATAAAATGGCTTTTATAGAGCATGTTTATTACAAATGGCAGCGACATGAAACTTGTTGAGCTCTTCAGTTAAACGATAAGACGAAACTCGGTTCAAATGTCAGAGTAACTTTCAATGAACCATTTTGATTCAAGTAACATAATCCAGACGTCGTTGATGAATATTAATTTAAGATCATTCTCAGTCAACCGCAAATGTAACCGCAAAAATGTTACCGCAAAAATAGTTTGTAGAAAATACCTCACCTTATTGCTTAGTTGAAACTACACTAGCAATAAAATTGACCTTAACCGCTATTTTTTTATATATTTCTTTTGAAAAATCATAACCAACGCTAGTGACAGAGTGGTGACCGTGACCGGGCGGTTCTCAGCGACAAATCAACGTCGTAAATAATGATACTGGTATAACTCCCTCTGGCTTAGTATTCATAACATAAGGTTGGCTCAGTAATGGCTGACCATGAGTATATTGTGACTGGATTTGATATCAAGCAACTTGTCTTCAGTGTGAAGCACTATATGTGACTGGATTTGATATCAAGCAACTTGTCTGCAGTATGAAGCACTATTATGTGACCAGATTTGATATCAAGCAACTTGTCTACGGCATGAAACATTATGTCTGTCTCTTGTAGCAGTCCAACAATACAACCATTGGTACTTAAAATCCATAACAAACAATCCAATGCCGTTGCTCCAAAGCCAAACTAAAAGTAAGCCATAATATCCTAAAAAATATAAGAAAATCTTCAACACATACGCTGTAAGAAATTTAAAGATTTTAACACAAATTTATATCTCTCTTGTCTAAACCCAGGTGGTAAATCGTCTTATAATACGCTTTATACTCTCGGATATTAATGCTTTCACAGTTTGCGTCATATATATGTCATTACCCTTTTCTGAATAATAATAATTCTAGAAATCTCACCGATCGTTTTTACTTACCTTTTTTGAGATAGGGCCTATTTATTCACTTTTGATAAGACGTTATAAGAGATTCGCTATCTCTAGTTTTTAAGTAAGATTGTATATGATAATCATTTTAAGACAGTTTCTATTATCGCACACGAGTAAATTTTACACTATCACCGGCAATGCAAGTGTAATAGTTTTTGTTTAAAAAAAATGATGATCGAAAAATGGTTGCGTCTTATATTTCAAACGCAAAAATTATCAGTTCTGTTACCAACTGCAAACTGAACAGGTGTTATGAAAGATAATGCCATAATTGTCTACTTACCATGCCGACCGTCGTGACGCAATTAAAAATGTTTGAAATTATTAATTAACTAATTAATAGGAACAGAAACTGCAGCGTATACGCGATATTCATGTGCGAAATGTATACGGGATTACGGTAAAATATCTACAGGCCTATAAATATTGATAAAAATAAATATTCATCTACTACAAAGTTAAAATGCCTATTCTTAAAAAATAAGTCTAATGATCTTTTGTTCTGAAGCTACCTAAAAAATATACAATGTACCTCCTTAATAAATAACTGCAACGCGATTTCCTGGTGATATATATACAGAACGAACATGTATGAGGCTCAGTAAAAGCACTGGTACTGGAATTGTTATATCTAAAGTATATCATACAGAAGAAAATCAATAAAGAAATGTACTTACCAGACACGGTTGATAAGTTGGTTACTTTTGAAGAAACCGGAAACAGAGAAGACACATTTCAGAGCAAACTACAACATAAAACATTAATTAAATATGTTTAGTTTTTGATGCGTGACATATTTTTTCAATAAAAAAATAGCAAGGTTATTTAAATTAAGTTTAACAATTTTTTTTTACAATAGTCATATTGATATAGACAAACTGCATGAACACTCGGGATACAATATAGTTGTGTCTATTAAGGGACAGGTATTTCGACTAGGAAGCGATTATTTTGATCCCTTTCCAAAAGTCCTGTACTGGACCAGTACTTTGCGCCATCGGATTACTGAACCACAATGCTCTTAAAGTCCAGTTGAATCCGTGGGTCTTCACATTATATTGTCTATCTAGGCTTTCTGTTACACGTGTAAATCATCTATAATATGATCAATGAAGTGCACGTGTGCACGTGTGCCTTTGTTTTCCCACTCAATCATGATTTATCAGCCCTACATTACAGATGATGGATAGGAGTCGGAAAATAAACAAGATCCAAGCAAATTGAGGAGGGAATAAATTTCAACCGCAGTATACATTAATTAAACGTGACATATTAACATTTCATCACGAGAAATTGAGCTTGGAAATTTGCTAGGAAAGTATCATTTGAAAGTGTTAATTTGCATATATTTCTGACAGTTATGCACTATAGTGTATGATTTAAAAAAAAAAAAAAAAGACTCCTTGATGATGGTAGAACAATTTTAGTGTCCAGACAAAATGACTATTCGGCTTTACTGGAGGCATACATAAATTAAAGTTAATTGCTCGAACACGTTACCAAATTAAGTTGCACAATTAGATATTAAAACGGAAACATTACAGTGTTCATGTGTGCCATTTTTCTGTAGGATGGACCCACGCAGTGTGTCAAGATGCATTTTCAGATCCATTCATCTTTCATTGTGTTGAGATTCTTGAAGACTTACTAGGTTCCGAACTTTATTACTCGAGTGAAGCTTTTAGTTCCTAGTTTATGATGAGCTGAAAAAGCTTAAAGCTCCACAATGACTCTCCATCGATAGTTAGACCTAGAATCTAATCGCACTAAAACATTCTTCACTAGTGATTCATGATTTACTATCGTTAACGTATGAATAAATAATTATACATAAATGCTGGTTATTTTGTAATACTTCATGGATTTCCATTTCATATACTCTATTTCTTATGTGCCTTTCAATTATTGATAATAGCATTTTACTAGGGTATATTGTGCGCTCTGCACACTATCCAGGATACAATCAAGCTTAGTATCATTGCATGTTGATAACAGCCTACATGATATCGACAAATCTGCGATTTTCAGATGACAACATTTTAAAACGTCAAAGACTATTGATAAATATATCACGAGGGAAACGGAGGACTGAGTTTATATCCAAGAGTGTTTGGTTGTTATTTCGTAATTTGCTGCAGCTGCGTTTCTCTGAGAGCAGTTGTTACTTCGGGCCGAATAGATATGACTGGACATGCGTATGAGAAATAAGCAAGTCTGATTGAATTAGCTGGTAATAAACTTAGATGAATGGTTACTCGGTAAAAACTATTGGTCTGTAACCTAAAGGAAGAGAAATTGCGAGCTTATTATTCATGATTTGATCTTCCTGTAAACTTAGGCAAATGTCAATGTTGCTATTCAAATGTTTCCTCCAGATGCTTGTATAACCTTGTGTGCAGAGCAACGTCTACTTTATTGAATATTGATACCCAAGAACATTCCATTTTACAGGAACGTCATAAAAGTATTTCGAATACATATCGCCTTATGTGTCGATAAGTAAAATTCGTGATATGCCAGTAAAATATATCGACATTTGATTCATCACCATTAACATTTTATCCAAAATAATGCATAGGAGGTTTATTATCATTGATTTTATATCTTACTTAGCGCATACGGCACATATTTTAGATATACTTAGATATATTTACGCTTCTTTAATCTAGTATTTCCTTACAAAGCAATACAGATAATTAAAAATAATAATTTTGACGACAGCGTCAAAGAATCGGACCAAAAGACTTTTGTGTTGACGTGAATCTCATTTATTGCGGGAAAATGATTTTATATCCGTTCCGATACTCTACTGGTACTAGCTAATACAATGGGAACCAGAATGTATAAAAAAAAACTGCATTTTGAGATGGTTCCTATAAATGACGTTCGTATCTATTGTTTTTTGTACAGTCTTGTGAAAGAGATTTCAGCATAATTACAACAGCACTAAATTAAAAATTTAATTCTCTAAAAATTAATAAATAATGCGAAAAGTATAATATTAATAATAATGGGCTGTAATTTGTTTTACAACCCGTGTTTCCAAAGTCAAATCTTATTAACATATTATTACTGTTAACAGAAAAAGTTCAAGTACGAAAACGATTGTGTAAATACAAAACCCCGGAATAAATCATAAATAGTTAAACTAAATTTAAAATATCGGAAAACATAATGACACCTGACATAATCATTATAATATACAATTTCATTAAAATACGAAAAAATTTTCCATGTACGTCTTGTGTATACACATTATGCATGCCGATTGCGTGGGATAGGATACACCAATGACGAACACATAATGAATCAATATTGTTATCGTCTCTATAAATGGTAAAATGCGAGACTACTAGAACGACAGGGAAGGGTTGTGCCTGCTAAAGGCATTAATATAAAAAAAACATAAAATCTTGATTCATTAATTTATTTCACGAGACAGTTAAGACAACAAAAAATTATAATGTAGAAATACAGTACATTTAGAACGCGGAACTAACATGAGCCAGTTGTCAATCAATTAACACGCGTCGCAACAAACACACTTACACATATGTCTTTGTTTACTATTCACACATTCGTCGGAGGTGTTAATTCGGGGTGCGATTAGGAATTCGAATTTACAGGTATAAATTACGTTGATTTAATTGTACTGGGAACTCAGATCTTGTTCGAAAGTTCCAATTATCACGGTTCTGATTATCAGTACCCGAACATATGAATTTATATAGGAATTCTGCCGGGACCAAGAAACGTGTTCGAAAAACATGTGGTGTTCCGAAAATCCGGATTCTAACTTTCGAGAGTCGACTGTATTAATTTTCATTTACAAAATTACATCATGTAAAGACAGGCACGGAGAAACGCATAACTCAAATTTAATACCGCATCAGGAACCGAGCCGGCTCTTGCCGGTCTGGAATAAGTTAAAACCGCCAGGGTAATGACAAGTCAGATAAAAGTTATAATGATACTTATAAAGAGATACAGTAATTTATTTATATGCATTTTCAAAAGTTGTTCATTCATGAATGCAAATCCTAAAGTGTTAAATTTCATAATACCATAATTATTATTATTTTTTTCAGGTCCCTATAATCAAGTCTCCCCATTTATTTTCCTCGTCAATAGATGTGTGTGGGTCGAGGCCATCCCACTCCACATCGTACATAATTAGACATAAGATATATACAATTTATGCAATATATTATCAGTAATAATTTATAGGGTCTGAAAAAAAGAACAAAAAACATTGAAATAATAAACAGAAAAAAGAGGGGGGGGGACATATTCACCAAATATATATTTTCTATGGATGAGCTGTCGTGATTAAGATTACATTTTCTTTTGTTTTGTTTTGGATTATATATCATTTAATTAATACCATAATTATAGTTGGTCTATTTTATTTATAGAAATGGATATCGTTTGAAGAAGATTGCTATGAAAAAGATTTTATAGTGTGAAAAATACTAATTTCAATGGGGAGTATCTGTATGAAATCAAACGGTCTAATTATACTTGGAATTCTTTAATTCGACATGGAGACGTGCCTGGTGCTTCAGTTGCATCGGGGTTAACCGCCACCTGCATTTACCGATATACTGTCGCAGCGATGATGAATTCCAACAACAACAACAACAAATGTCGTATTGGAGATGTACATCTTAGTATTCATGGTGTATGAACACAAGAATGGCATGCATATACCGTAAAATGACTGTTTTTATATAGCATTTTAAAGGACAATTTCAGTTAATTAAGAAATTCTTCCATACACGAATACAGCAAATTCATCTGTATTTGAATCAAATGATGATTTAAATATTACTCAGATAACACTGGAATAGATATTGAATCAATATCAGGCATCGTTGAATATACTTTAGAACCTAAAAAGTTAAATCATAGGAATTTTAGACCATTAAGAAAAATAAACATTAACATCAGCTTTATCTTAAGATATTGCTATTCTCCTATTATTTTCAATGAGACTAGCAGACTTAATAACCTATACACTGTAATATGAAACTGTCGCCTATCAATATTGTTTTCCTTTTGACGTGCAGTAAGAGATGTTTCGCATTTATTTTTCTGCCAAATAAGAGGACAACCCTTTAGCATTAACCGCGATGTCAATTCCACGACCAAAATCCATTAAGAAAATGCAAATAATGCACAAAATGTGATTTAATAAGGAAAATTATGTTGTTGTTTCTTTCAACTACATTTCTGGTCCTAAATCAGAAGGGGCATTCTTAATACCGAGATAATTGAAATAACATGTGAATTTGTATCGACTTAAATATTTTGTATCTCCACATTGCGGAAGCTAGGCTAGGTTCTTTTTTTATACAAAACTTCTCATTTTCATCCTTGAGCAATGGCGAGAGTATGTTAAAAGATCAGAGGGGTTTAGACATCTAAAGAGCTTAGTGTGTCTGGTACTGATATGACGATATATGAGAGACTTCAATCATCTCTTTCAGGTGATGTGAAACTATTTAGGGTAATACGGATTTCAATCATTATTGTCATGAAAATTTTACGCAGTTTGAAATTCATTAAATGGGGTTTCTTGAAGTTTTACTCATGCAAATTAATTCAGTCTCCCTGAAGAGAAAATCATTCAAATTAATTCAGTCTCCTTGAAGAGAAAATAATGTTTATCACCTTGAATCTTTGACAAGGTTTACCCTGAAAGTCATATGGTTTATGGACTGCTTATCGGAAAATATGAAAACCACATGGATATGTCACGTGGACAACAAACACTTGATTATATACAAATGATGTTGTTTGAGTCATAGCCATACATACATGAGCTGCCACGAAGAACACGGCCCCCCCCCCCCCCCCCCCCCCCCCACAAAAAAAAAAAACAAACAAAAAAAAAACAACAACAACAAACAACAACAACAAAACACACTTGGCAAAAAACATTTCAAAGCAAATTAATAAAAGTAGATGACACCACTATAATATATATGGCATAACTTAAATTTTCATAATGTTTAATGTTGTCAGTTAGACAGCGCGTCCGACTATTTGAAGAAATATTCGATTAAGTAATTCTTGAATCAAAGTAATTAACTTAAAGTTCTGGTTAATAAGACTATAATTTGATAAAAATTTAATAACGTGAACAGATTTAACGAACTTGTCTTTATCATACGGGGCAGACTTTGCGATGAATAAAACAAAAGTGATCCATAACCATTCTGAAAACCATCTGGATAAATGTTTGCACAATATATCCATGGCAACAAACAGACGGATAGTTGTGCTGTGACGCTGAGCCGAGCTCGTTTGTTCTTGTGTTGTCGTTTGAGAGACACGTGAGACGATGTACAAATGCATATTGTCTGTAAATGTTTTAGTGCATTGCACTCATGAAATAACTTTTATCTGAGTTGTAGATAATGTGGCAAGAAGTATAAACGGTAAAAGCTTCTTCAATATAAGCAATTCACATTACGGACATGTTAATGTATTGGAATGAGTTTTTAACCCCACAGACAATAGTTCAATCATTTTTGAGACTTTGTCTGCATTGGACAAATACAGTGTTTTCTCACTGCGATATTACACCTTAGAAAAGTGACATGATGTTAATTCTTCGTACCAGAAAAAAACAACTGTCCTGTAACTGATGTTTGTGCCAAATACCGGAGATATACAAATACCATATCACTACTGGCCGTTATTAGCGTAAAATTGGGTACGCCGGTCGATGACGGTCTACGCTAGTCATGTGATCGGGCTGAGAATGAAAGGCATGTAGCCGATGACAAACATATACCATCATTTTTAACCAGATATAGTTTTTTTCTTGGAAACACGAAAGAATATTTGAAAGAATACACTAAAGTACGTCATAAAATTCTCTTTTATTATGTTAGAATAATCTCGAAAATCTCTGAATATCGCCATTTAACAAGAAATATGAGCACTATCAATATAATTTGCTACGGGAAAAAAACTTACTTGCCAACATTCGCCATTACCCGCCGATCTGATTTGAGCGGCGCATTCGGCTTGCGCCGGCTATGTTTTGGGTAGCGCCCGAATCAATGGATAGCGCCCGAATCAAAAGGTCATATGCGTCAACATGCTCAAAGAGGCGTATGACGATTGTGTTATGTCGCAGTAGTGGATGGAACATAAACTCTCCAGGTTTCGGGATGACGCTTTCGCCACGGGGCTAACGGGGCCAGTCACACATTGCATCAGCTCAAATCATGTTTCAGAAGTGTTATCAAACTGGATAGTTCACCACATGTGCTACAACTACAAAAGCAAATTTACCCGAAGATTCTAAAACAGGTTTACCTGAGGTGTCTTATAGAGTGATAATCTTGAATCTAAATAAGCTTTGATCCCACAAGACAATGCATACATTTTACGTAAAACATTGAGGTAGTATTTTTTTTTGACTTGACTTGACTTGACTATTTGAGTTTACCGTCGCTTCGACAGTATTTCAGTCATATAGCGACGTCCAGCTAATTACAGGTGGAGGAAGACCCCGAATGCACAGAATACCGCAAGCCAGCTGGAAAGCTTCCTCACATGAAAATCCGAATGACTCTGTCGGGATTCGAACCCACGCGGTGAGGGGCTGAGTGAGTGTTATATATATATATATATATATATATATATATTTTTTATTTTATTTTAGGATTTTATTTTTGTGGGATGTTACATTCTCAACTATTTTAATGACAATAACTCAACTGATGTAACTTGTTTTCTCACATAGAATACCCGTCATTTCTGAAAACTGATCGTTCTGATTTAAATGCGCCGTCAGAAAACTTCTTGTCTGCATTAATGTTTTTACCAAGACGTTTAACTAAACGTATGCTTACGTCTGGAAGAACCACTTAGATATTTGCCGAGCATAATTAGTATTAAATATCGCATAATGTTTAAATCGTAAGCTTTTAAAAATGACATGCGTCTAGACATGCCAAATTCTTGCATGATTGAAAATGATGAATAAATGCAATAAGTTGTCATTTTATTTGCATAAGCGATATCGCAAAGGAGGTGTATTGATAGCTTGGAGAAGAATAACATCGTAGCTGTTCGTGTAACAGAGCGATAAATATTGGAATAACATATTGGAATTGCATACTGTAGAAAGTTGGCATTGCTAAATATGCACGTATCTACATCGCATTGTAGGATCACCGCGCCCGAGTGATAATGGTTTCCTAATTCAAAATTATTGAGTCCCTCGCCGAAGTGCGTTCAATTTCTGGAAGGATCACTTGGATTTTGTTATATGATGAAGCCTTCCAGTTGGATTGTGGCTCTTCCCAGGTGCACTTGTTGTATTCCGCAACATTTAAGTAGCTAAATGTCTAGATTTGTCAGTCAGGTTTTGAAACATGATACAGATATGTTATACTCTAGAACTAACTGGGGTTTTCTAATCTTATATAGATACCATCTTGCAATGGATGAAGCAAAACTCAACAACAATAATATAATTATTATTGATACATTAACATTTACAACCTACGCAAAATAATAAAAGTAAAAAAAATTACATCCCTTCCAATCATTTACTTTTCAATACAATATATCACAAATTTGATGAACATCAGCTTTAAATGTTATGCAAGGCGTTGATATTTTATATAAGCATGAAACATTACATAAAGCTGTTACCATTTCATAGTTAAAAGCAGATACAAAAATAAATGCTCAACCAATTGCTGTCCAAACATGAAAACTATGAAAATAGTTATCTGTATTTTGTTTCTTGCAAAACCAACTAAAGCGTTTCAAGGAATTGTAAGCAACTGATAGGATTGCTATTTAAGTCGGTGTATAAAAAAATGAATTAAGAAGCTACACAGACCCTGCCTGACTACATTAGCAAGGATAATAACTTTACTTCAGTCGGTTTTAGAAACTACAGGAAAATGAATACATCAAAATTTCTTCATAATTTGGGAGAAAATGTAAATATATGCATCTTCCTATTGCTCGGAGCTTTAAATGGACATGTGCGTTTTGCCAACGTTCATTTGATTGTCAAAATGTTCAACGCGAGCCCCATTTACTGCATTTAATGTTTTCCGCGATGGTGGTACATCGAACGGGAAAGGATTGGTATCCATTGTGCTACCCTCTGCCTATGTTGAAATTGTCCATTACTTTCTGGAACATTACAGGGAAACAACATGCGGCAGGGTTATTAATAGTATAACAGTATCACAAAAGCATGTCAAATATTATGGAAACGTTAAATAACTCTCTACATGAAATAAATGTTTCATTAGTCTAGATGTGTTTTAAGCAAAATACAAATACCTACTATGGGACATTGGTGAGAGAGAAGTCATGGTGCATCTATACATGAATGTACAGGGTACTGACTTGTCTCAAACGCGAATGGACTGACTATCTATCTCTCTGATGGGTGTCGGTCTAGTCACTCCAGATGATTTCCAGCTGACATGTGGTAGATCGGTGGTTTTATATGGGGACCTCTATTCTCCCGGGGTCTCCCTCAACCTATGAATAACTTGATGTCTCGGGGTCTCCCTCAATCTATGAATAACTTGACGTCTCGGTGTCTCCCTCAACCTATGAATAACTTGACGTCTCGGGGTCTCCCTCAACCTATGAATAACTTGACGTCTCGGTGTCTCCCTCAACCTATGAATAACTTGACGTCTCGGAGTCTCCCTCAACCTATGAATACCTTTACGTCTCGGAGTCTCCCTCAATCTATAAATAACTTGACGTCACGGGGTCTCCCTCTCAAACTATAAATAACATGACGTCTCGGGGTCTCCCTCAAACTATAATTAACTTGACGTCTCGGGGTCTCTCTCAACCAATGAATAACTTGACGTCTCGGGGTCTCCCTCAACCTATAAATATCTTGACGTCTCGGGGTCTCCCCCACCAAAATTTTTTAAAAAACAGACGTCTCGGGGTCTCCCATAAATCTTAAAAGTTGACGTCGCTTTATTTCTGAAGTACTACTGCAGTGACGGTAAACTTCAAAACAAAAACAACATCAATTAAAACATCATATAAATCTTTTGGAGAAGATTACACGAAATATAAATATAAATATTGCGTATTTTGTCCTGACATTAAAAAGCATTCATTTATCTTTAAAAAGAAACTAAGCATCAAGTTAAGACAAATCGAGCTTCTAATGGAGCACTTTATAAATGATAAAAATAAACAAGTTTCCCAGCATAAAGTCAGTATAAAGCATAAAGTGTCATCTTAATAGTATCTAAATAATGGTGTCAAAAAGAGGTCAGTTATTTGTTATTTCTGATGATAATATTGGTAATCAATTATACAGTTAAGATACTCATTGTAGTTTAAAATATTTTGTGAGTAGGCGTTTCATTTCTTTAATCATAATATGTATATATAAAGTTTAAACAGAAAATATGCAAAAAATAAATGAATACATACCATCGTGTTGGTATTTGGTTGTACATTTTCGTTTAGTATTACATAATGGTACAAAACACACGAACCACTAAATTGCACAGAGTTTCAAGTGCTTCCCTTAGTGTATTCTTATTTTTTTAGAAGTGGTGTTTTTCTTCTATGTCGAATTGTGCAAACAAGTCTATTCCAGCCAAAACTATTGCAATCACCGATTGCGCGTCAGTAGAGCACGCAATACAATTATCTGACTTGATGGAAGAGACAATTAGGGTTTCGTCATAGCCGATAAACTCTGTGTTCCGTCTTGTAAAATATTTCTTTGAAGCATCATTTGTCTTTCTGCAATCACTGTTTTGTCTACAGAACGATTACACATAATTTATTTCTTGCAATTTGACTTCTCAAAACAAAAGTTAAAGATGCTATTATAGACATTCCGTATTTGATGTGAATTGCAAGAACGGAAACGATTTTAAGTTATTTCTAGTTTATTGTTCATCATTTTATTCTCTGACAAGAGTTCCTGATGATTG
>CM037793.1:36633980-36650708 GCA_021229015.1 Solen grandis
TCTCGCTGCACAACCATGGAACCAATTCAGCAACTGAATGAATTTGTCCACGAATTGATGGGGTTGATCGAACGACAACGCAATGAGTGGAGACAACAGCAAGACCATATTGCAGAATACCATCTGATTTTGTCAAACATGGTACATCAGATGATATTGAGACAACAGATGATGCAACGCGATGAACATACTATATGCTCATGGAACATCAGGAGATGTTGAGAAAAATAAACAACAGCAGATCTTACAAGATGAAAACGATGTCATCGTAATCAGTGACGATGGCATCGAAACCGAGCACGATGTGGACAATGTCACCGAAATCTAAAGAAGAAACAAAACGGCCCTTTTCAGGGCCAACCCCAATGTCTCGAAAGGACATTTTTACAATTGTCATTTTTACAATTTTACATAAATCTGTTTTCATATAGAGTACCATTCGGTACTATAGATTCTGTTTTTCATATAGAGTACCATTCGGTACTATAGATTCTGTTTTCATATAGAGTACCATTCGGTACTATAGATTTGGTACCATAAATACCAAAAAAAAAAAAATTTATGGTACCACGGTACCATAAAAAAAAAAATTTATGGTACCTTGGTACCATAGTGCCACCCTATACTACTCACTTTATACGAGATCGAACAAGCAAGTTCAGTACACTGCCACATAAATTGGGAAGCGCAAACATGAAATTATATAAAGCAACCGCACTTTAAATCATGCTCAATCCGTATGGCTTACTATATGTTATTTAGAAATAGATTTCAAAGCAATTTGGAAAGCTAAATTGCTGTTAGTAGACTGACTTCTCATATGAAAATCGTGCAAAGTTGGACTGTGGTGACTTGACTATTTGAGTTTACCGTTGCTCCGACAGTATTTCAGTCATATAGCGACGCCCAGCCAATTACAGGTGGAGGAAGACCCCGAATGCACGGAGGCATCCTGGTAGAACCACCGACCTTCCGCAAGCCAGCTGGAAGGCTTCCTCACATGAAACTCCGAATGACCCTGCCGGGATTCGAACCCACGCGGTGAGGGGCTGAATGAGTACTGTGGTGATATAAAGTAGGAAGGAAAATGTATAAAATTGATAGGTCACCGTGCTCGGTTTTATGCTACGTTTATATATCCATGGTAACCGTTTCTAATAAATAGGTAAATTAAACATCTCTCATTAAAAAGAAAAAAAAAGAGGAAATATTCTACGAATCAAAGACACACATACTAACATTTATTTCATGATAGTTCCATTTATCTGAATGAATGGTTTAAAAATTGACTGATACTTCACTTTCACGCGGAACAGTTAGAGCGAGTTCTCTCCTCTCGCAATCCATCTTTCTTCAAATAACACCGTCGAATTATCTACAGACTTCCTGGTACATATACAGAATCAAATGAGGACTGAGGGACATTATTCGGGAAAGATGAAATTTATGCTGAGACTTTGAAGGAGAATGTATGTGAAGAGATGGATGTATAACCTATTTTCAAAAAAGTGACATTACAGAAGAGATGGAAAAACTGCTAGTGAAGAAGAGACATTTACAGAGGCTATAGTGATAGTTAATGTATGAGACGGAGTGACTGTTGTATTATTTGAAGAAAGAGAGATTTCCAGGGGGAAATAGAATTAAATGAAGTGAAAATAGAGTATAAAATATTTTGAGAATATTTATTTTATAAAAGAGACAATATGGCAAGCCAGTTGCATAAATTTATTTCATGCAAACCAATGAAGTACTTAGTTCTATCAGTTGAATATAGTTCATATCGTCACCGATTTTTTTTTGGTTGAAATAAGATCGATGACTTGGTATCGATTATTTTGTCGCATTGGCTAAAATTGTTATCGTGCTCAATTATTTGTGAGCAGCAAAAATAATGTAGAAATGAAGACTTCAAACCGGTTTAACTTAATTGTGTGTGAATGTAACATAGCCTTGTGGGTATTTATTTTCTATGAACACAATCAAAAGGACTGTATTTTATTGTTCTTTAATGTGCAAAACTATTTATTCCATCACCACCGTTGCTGTTGTTGTTTTCGTGATCTAATTTAAAATATGCATGTTCGTAGATATAGAATGTATCTAACCTTAAAGTGATAAAATTTCAAACTTAACAATTTCGGTCCATGTATATACCGTCATTTCGTTTTTCAATTTCAAATAAGAAAAACAAACCCATTTTCGTTTTTCAATTTTGAAGTGAAAAAAACAACAACCGAAAAACAAATCCATTTTCGTTTATCATTTTTCAATATCAAGTAAGAAAACCGAAAAACAAAACACAAATCCACTTTTTCAATTTAAAACACGAGAAACAAAACAAGAGGGCCAAGATGGCCCTTGTCGCTCACCTGAGAAAGATGATTGCTTAAGAAATAAAGATGCTTGAGTGTAAAAGTGAAATCTGGCTTTTCTTATGGTGAAATGGGCATAACTCCTAAATTTACAAGTCAATATCAGTTATAATTGAACCCGATCGTGACCTTATGGTCATAAGCATTGTCATAAAGTTTGAAGATGATTGCTAAAAAGATGAAGATGCTAGAGTGTAAACAAAGTGAAATCTGGCATTTTTTTAATATTAAAAGGGGCATAACTTCTGAACTTATTGACGGATCTCAGCATTAATCGAACTCAATCGAGACCTTATGGTCATAAACATTGTAATAAAGTTTGAAGATGATTGCTCAAAAGATGAAGATGCTAGAGTGTAAACAAACTGAAATATGGCATTTTTTTTATAAGAAAAGGGGCTTAACTCCTGACCTAATCAACTGATCTCAGCCATAATCAAACTCAATCGAGACATTATGGTCATAAGCATTGCCATAAAGTTTGAAGATGATTGCTCAAAAGATGAAGATGCTAGAATGTAAACAAACTGAAATATGGCATTTTTATAAAAAGGGGCTAACTCCTGACCTAATTGATGAATCTCAGCCATAATCAAGTCAATCGAGACCTTATGGTCATAAGCATTGCCATAAAGTTTGAAGATGATTGCTCAAAAGATGAAGATGCTAGAGTGTAAACAACGTGAAATATGGCATTTTTTAATATTAAAAGGGGCATAACTTCTGACCTTATTGACCGATCTCAGCCATAATCGAACTCAATCGAGACCTTATGGTTATAAACATTGTCTTAAAGTTTGAAGATGATTGCTTAATAAATAAAGGTGATAGAGTGTAAACACTAAAAATTGTTGACGCCGCACGACGCACGACGGACGACGGACGCTCACGGGATCACAATAGCTCACCCTGAGCTTTGCTCAGGTGAGCTAAAAACGAAAAACGAACTCTTTTCCATTTTTCCATTTCCGTTTGCTTAAACGAAAATTATTAGTGTTTTCCACATTTGAGCGCGTGTGCAGTCTCAAAATAGAGCAAAAAATGGATCCAATTATTTCGTCGGAGGCCCAAACTTCTTCTCAGCTCTAACTTCGTCATCATTTGAATTGTTTTTACATAAAATTGCTTAAGATTTTCCGATGTCACGTATAAATTATTTGGCAAACAGAAGTTCACGCTGTCAAACATGCAAAATGTTTTTGCTAAAGTTTATAATGCCTTGCATGACAAAACACCTATGGATTTGATTATAAAAAAATTACCGTTATCATGTATGCTTTATTCTTCGAACTAAATATTTACAAAGAAAAACACACATACACACGTTACTTTCCTTTTTGGATCAAGTTTATGTGAAAACGAAAATGATGACGATGTGCCTATAATGAATACTTGAATAAATTAAATGTAATGGGAAAAAAAGAGATAATTTTGCAGTTAACAGTGATAATATGCACTGGATTTTACTTCTATCCCATAAGAAGCAATATTTGCCTAAAAAAACTTGTAATCTTAACCCATTTTCGCATGTAAAAAAAAGTATTACCGGTTACATGTAAATCGATTTTTTTCTTCGTTTTCAAATTTGCTCCTATACTCGTTCCTGAAAAGCTTCTCCTTATTCCATGACACTTGGTTTTTCCAAGTAGGTCTGTATAAATAGAAACTAAACAGGGTCTTGCACACTTTATCTGTCTTAAATCGTCAAGACGTTTGATACCACGAAACAGAAAAACGTTGTCCATATTTGATAAAAAATATAATTTTTGTTGGAATTCAAATCATTTCAGCTCCGTGCAAACACAGCTTTAAGAGATATGAATGATTATAAAAAGACAATAACGTTAACGCGCTAAACGTATAGAAAAGCGACCAATTTCTATATCTTAAACTGGCACAGTAAGGACTGGGCCTTTACGGTCGTGCCCGGTTCATCCCGATAGCCCCTATCTCACTGTTACGGGATACGTCGGGAGCTTAAACCAGGTCAATAATACTACAAAAGAGTGCTCATAAAGGGATGAGACATTTAGCGTTGATGTTGAAATAAATAGCGACTACAATTTTTTGCGACATTTGTCGTCACAGATGCGGCAAATAACGTCAGGAGGTTTTGCGACATTTAGCGTTGGTTGCAATATATAGCATCAGTCGTGCGACATATAACATCAAGTGCGACATTTAGCGTTGGTACGACATTTACCGTTGCTAAAATCGTTGCACTTTACACTTTGCGATGGTTACAGTTTTAAATTGGAGTTTATTGTCGCCGCCCTCTTTTCAGTAAAATGACGAAGCCAACAACACTGGCACTAGATCCACAGAAATGCTAATTAAATTGGAATGTTGATCACGATTTTTTGTCCCTCTGAACTGTATATTGAACATGGTAAGGAATGGAATCTGACATGATTACGGAGGTCGTAACTTTGCACATATGTATGCTGCCATTATGTTTTATGCACGGTTCGATCAGTCTTATTGAATTAACACGTGTAATTTCGAATCACTGTCAAACGAAAACCTAAACGAAGTAATGACACCAAATGTCAACTATTCGTACATTTGTATAAGACTGCTCCACTATCAACTTCCGGTTTCTTTTTTTCGGCGATTCTGACTGGATAATTTAAAAAATCTATGCATGCAATTTCCTACAATCTGTCGAAGTCAATTTCACGTCGTTCAATCAGATCTTTCGATTTAAAATCTACAACAACAACATACGCCACCAAAAACCGGATGTTGATAGTGGAGCACTTATGAAGGTGTACAAATTGTTGGTATTTCGCTTTATTTCTTCATTAAGGTTGCCTTTTGATAATGAGTCATTATGGCATGTGATATCAGGTTGATTGAATCATGCATAGAATATGATGGTAGCATGCATGCGTACAAAGTTACGATGTACGGAATCAAGTGATGTCAAAATACGTTCCTTATAATGTTGAAATATACAGTACCGGAGAAAAAAATCGTACATGTATATATTTGATAATCAAGATTACAATGAGATTCGCATTTCTGCGGTTCTAGTGCCAGTGGCCAACAGCTACCTCACACGAAGCATTCGCTTAACCAGACCGGGACACAAACAATATGAGTTTCAAGAACAGTTGATGACGAGCGCGTCTTTCTTCATAATTCATTGTGGTTGCAGATCCGATATGAGCGGATATTTACAACATGTATTCCTACTTCCGGTATTTACTCTTTGAGGTAGTTGTATACACCGATTTTGTATCCATAAGCAATATAGATTACAAAAAATAACAACATGGGATATTTCATTTTATACTATTTTATATTTGAAGTTGAAACTTGCGATATTCCTTCTGCAGAGTAGTTATAGTCTTTAAAATTGAATCAGCGGATCCAGTAAAATATATAAGATAAACATACAGCAATTGTTTTTGTTCTGTGTTCTTACAGTTGAATTTACCTGAAAGTAAGATGTTAAAGTTACACATGTTTAATATTTTACTACTATGAACTGTAATGTTTAGAGCGAAAGAGCGTTAGAGAGAATGTGTATGTTTGCGTACTTGAAGATTTTCCTATTCCAAAAAGGTGGTAAAATTTACTGCGATAGATCGTCGAAATATTAAAAATGTACATCGAAAGTCGTTTGGTAAATTATCATTTTTTTTTTCTTTTTCGTTTTTTTTTTCCCTTTTACACACAAGGATCACGTTTCCAGCTCTTAATGATTCAGTGCAGCTCTAAGCGGGTCCCATTCAATGGCTTCTTTGGCTGACCATGTAGCTTAAGTTCTAATTCTAAATTGGATATATACCTAAACTCGTGAGTTACATATCAGTTTAGATAAAAAGAAAAGAAATGGTTTAACCTAACTTTATCTTAACTCAAATAAATGTCTATAACCCCATGAAAGAACTCTTAGATATCAACACTACCAATCAGGACTTAAATTGCATTTATCATTTGTGTCTAGACAACCTCCTTTGCGAAACACTATCCAATTATTATGATCTTTATCAGCATTTTATGTACAAATATGCCAGTGTCATTCTTAAAGGGATTTGGGATGGAACCCACGACCCTGTAGTTCGGCGCGATAGAATCACAAAAAAAGTAAGAATGGTTTTGACGAATCCGCAAAAAACATCAAAATATTAGGTAGAATGATACAATTTCCAAGGGCCAAAATTGCAGAATAAACTGTCAGACCTTAAAAATCTTCAACGTTTGTTAGAACCATATTAAGTGAATGATTTTCTTCATAATAGAATACTAACTTGTTAATTTTACTGAGTGTTTTGTCCACTACTGTGGACATCCTCGGCGCTACTGACGTGACAACATCTCACTCGCGGCTCTGATTCTCGAGAGTTTCCGCCAATCTTACGTAGATCGGCGAAAAGAGGATCGTAGATTCCGGAAAAGAAGGTCCCCTGGTCCCTTTTCATAACCGCCCCTTGTAACCGAATCTGTATTGTCTCCTTTGTCTTTCTTACACTCCAGTTACTTTCTCGTTCTACTATTCTAGCCCCCCTCCCGGTTAATTTGGTGATTGTCTCTACTTTGATGGTCCGTAATAGCACTTTTTTCAATGGTACGTTCTGGTGTTTTTCTAGTAGACCTGGTAAATGCTGTATTTCCTCTTATTTCACAGTCTTTTTTATGTTCACTGAGCCTGGTCCCGAACAAACGATCAGTTTCACCCACATATACACGTTTACAAATCTTACATGGCATGCTATATTTACCTCTGCTTTGTCTTCGTTTCCCTGTTTGTCTTTAGGGTGGACTGATATATTACGTAACGTAACTGTAGACATTCCTCTCAGATTTCGTCGACAAAAAGATGTAATAATGTATGGCATAAGAGAAATGGATCTCCACTTGGGAAAAGTTGAATCTGGTAAGTCTTACCTTCGCTTTTTGTTGAGAGATTATCATCAAAGAAATTGATGAATATCAATTTAACCGCGTCCCATTTAGAATGAACGCATATCCATTTCTGGCTCAGTATATCAGTCAGTATATTGCAAAATATGTTTAAGCAAGAGTGTCTATTATCAGCAAATCCGCATATACTGATAATACTATAGACTCTGTAACATCAACATAATAATTAAATGAAATGTACCATCAATTTCAAGATTTATGGCAAAAAGCGTCAATGATGCTTAGAAAGTGGCTGTCAAATAAAGCAGAAGTATTATCTGAAATACCACAAAAAATGAGAGCATTTGAGATTGAGATAAATGAAACAGATTTGCCAGCAGTTAAGTCTTTAGGACTTTTGTGGAACGCAGAATCAGACGAGTTTACATTCATTTTAAAACTAAATGACGTGGAAAGTGACTTCAAAAGCAATTTCTAATTAGACTTTAATCAGTTTTTGATCCATTAGGGTTTTTATCACCTTACATCATCCGCGGATAAAATAGTTTTGCAAGAAGTCTGGTTATGAGGAGTTGATTGGAATGAAAATCTGAGCAAAGATATGAAGACAAAGGTGAAAAAAATGTCTTTTAAAGATGCCATCATTGTCTGAAGTGAATTTATAGAAACATGAACTTTACTGAACAGAGTCAAATTCGTACATTTATTGACGCGTCAAGTGACGCACATGGTGTTGTAGTGTATAAATTTAACGTCAAGTGACGCGCATGATGCTGTAGTGTATAAATTTAACGTCAAGTGACGCGCATGGTGCTGTAGTGTATAAATTTAACGTCAAGTGACGCGCATGATGCTGTAGTGTATAAATTTAACGTCAAGTGACGCGCATGATGCTGTAGTGTATAAATTTAACGTCAAGTGACGCGCATGATGCTGTAGTGTATAAATTTTACGTCAAGTGACGCGCATGATGCTGTAGTGTATAAATTTAACGTCAAGTGACGCGCATGGTGCTGTAGTGTATAAATTTAACGTCAAGTGACGCACATGGTGCTGTAGTGTATAAATTTAACGTCAAGTGACGCGCATGATGCTGTAGTGTATAAATTTAACGTCAAGTGACGCGCATGGTGCTGTAGTGTATATTAAATGCTCTGATAATGAAGAAAATTATGTAAAATTTGTTATATCAAGGAGACGAGTTGTGCCAATGAAAGCTTTTAGTATACTAAAGTTAAAACTTATTTGCGCAGTGTTGGGACTAAAATTGACACATAAGTTCGTAAAGCTTTGAATGCAGACATTGGCAAAGCAATCTTTTAGTATGACAGTATGAATGTTTTATCGTTGATAAACGGTTATAGTAGACAATTAAAAAGTTTTGTCACGAATTGTTAAATGATTCAAACTGAACCCAAATCACAGCAGTGGAGATATGGACTTACCAAACAAAATCCAGCTGATCTCATCACAAGATGAACTAATGTAGGAAATCTAAGCAAAAATTCGCTGTGGTGGCAGCGACCAAAGTTTAATTAAGAGTAAAAACAGACTTGATACCATGTGTTATTTTAGCAGAATTATGACATGGACAATAAGATTTATTGAAAATTGCCAAATGTAGAGAATGACTATTTGTTTTGACTTAAAGGATAGGAATTCATGTTAAATCATTAAACATGAATGCATTGATATATCTGAATAAGTATATAATATAGTTTTTGCTGAAATTGACATTAGTTACTTAGTCAATTTTCACGTGTAAGTCAGGCAAATGTAGTGTGAATTTCATCATGCTCTTTGTAAAAGTTTATAGTTACAGATTGGAATGGATGGAGAAAAACCTTTTTGTTAAAGTGGGTATTAAGCTTTAAATTGTTGACATTTTAACAGTTTATTGTTGAATTTAATAGACTAACATTTTGTTGTCTAAATACACACACAAATAACAAATAGTATTTTTGTTATTCAATTAAATTTGTCTTACAGTTTCATTCATTTAATTCAGTAATGTATTTAGTTAATTAAGGAAATAGTAAGTAAAATTTTGTTTCGTGTTATAACAGTATTGTACCGTATTTTGTACGGTAATACTCTACCGGAAGTACCGGGAGTTATCGCTGTCCACGCATTGGTAAATAAAAAAATGAACACGAGGACAGATTCTTTTTTATTGTTGATTCTCACCATAAAGCTTTCTTCGAAATAAGTGCTATATTTTATATCACCATTGTCACCGGTCAGCAGTAGTGACAAAAAGTATTTTCCCAATTTTAAGTGAAACCACAATATTTTTTTATTCATCTTCTTGGCTGAAATAAGATCTTTAAACTGGTATCGATTATTTTGTTGAAATGACTAAGAAATTATCGTGCACCATTCCAAGTGAACAGCTTAAAATGCAAAAAGAAAGCTTCAAACCAGAAGCAAACTTTTATGTTTGTGAACGTAACATAGCCTTGTGGGTATTCATTTCTTAAAACGAAATCTACAAGACTGTGTCATTATTCGGGCAAAATTATTTGTCCGGCAGCACCGTTGTTGTTGCTGTTGTTTCCATGAAATAAAACGAAAAAATATGTATTTTGTTCGTAGATATGGAATATGTCTAATCTCAGTGATATAATTTCACTCGTGAAATATTTGAACTAAACCACTTTTCGGTGAGATATACCCATATCCAACAATCTTTTATATCCTGGCTTACTGTTCCGGGATACGTCAGAAGCTTTAACTAGCTTAGTAATACTACAAAAGAGTGCTTATAAAGGAGTGTGGCATTTGGCGTTGATGTTGCCACATATAGCGGCAGTACATATTTTGTGACATTTTGCGTTACAGACGCGACATTTAACGTCATGAGTTTTTGCGACATTTAGCGTTGGTTGCGACATTTAGCGTCAGAATTGCGACATATAAAGTATAGTGCGACATTTAGCGTTGGTGCGACATTTAACGTTGCTACATGCAGCTATATACATGTACTACAAATAAACAAAAATAAGAAATAACTATTCTGATACATGTGTACCTTTAGTTAAATTGCTAATATTTCTCTCTAATATTTTGACGTAGACATTCTTCTTGACAACGACAAAACAAATGCACTGCTGCTTACAAACCCCCGCTGTAATCTCTATAAAAGTACGATTTGAACATGACAGTCCTCGTCCAGCAATGTGAAGCTCTGCACTAACCACACTGCTATTGTTACGGCCAAAAGTCCTTAAGCGTCAGATGGGGTGATTATATGTGAATATATATATATATATATATATATATATATATATATATATATATATATATAAAGAAACCTTAATAGTCTTTGTTTATTTACTTATGGTCATATAGCACTAAAATGATTAAGTTTTTTTACATCATCTTGTCTTTATCAGATAACCTTCTCATTTGTAAAATATAAACAAATCAAATATACAGAGTGCATATATTAATTCATTTGATTTAATTACTAGCGCTTAATCAGTCTGCAATTCAGAATATGAGATTACATTTCTGAAATAGACGAGATAGAGCATATCCCCTATATTTTCCTCTCTAAACCCCACCCTTTGTAAACTAAAATACTGTTTTTAACTCTTACGTATTTTCCCATTATATTCCACTTAAAAAATATTATTTAAACAGGAACTCCGAAGTACGGATTCTGGACGAAATTTCGAGATATTAAACATTGTAGACGTGACAAAGAAATGAACTAAGAATTCCATGTCCTAAACTTATATCACATAGTTTATTCGGAAGACTTAACCATCCTAAGCTGTTTTATGTTGTATTGTGTTTTTAGATTAATCGATTTTGTAGATATAGAGACTTAACAATATCTGACAAACTTTAATTACGTAAATGTAACTGCCCATATTTATTCAGGATACGTTTTTAAAATTTTATTAATATCTTCATATCTTAAAGAACAACAACAATGAAAACAATATCCAATAAAGTACTAAAAAAGGAAACATTGTTTTCAACACTCTGTGGTCCGTAAACTTTCTTAAAACCGGACCTATCTGTTGATCTGGGCGTCTTTTGATTTAGAAAAGTTCCATTGTACAGTATGATATTAATACAAAACTATAAATCAAGTATGCAATACTATATTGCTCAGTGATCTGAACACAAAGCTAACGGGAAGAAGCACGACGAAAGAATTATTTATAGAAACAAGAGTTATCCCCCACTTGAGCGACTGACATCGACATCTTTAACAGGCTTATTTTAATTACATGTATTTCAAATCATATCATCGACATTTGGTCAGTATTTTCACATGTAACGCAAAATTACTTGATTGTTATATTCTTTGAATAAAAAACATTGCACTTCAGCCATCCATAACAATCATTCATCAAAATAGTTGATTGTAATACTTTGAGATTAATTATAAGAGTAGAGGGAGATTCAAATTCACATAGGTATCAGGTCAGCTATAAGACTTGCTCATTTAAAACATCCGAGTCTCCAAACCAGGTAAATACTGGTAAATGGGAAGAAGTTTTATCAATACAAGGAATATAATATGCATTAAAAGTTCAATGTTGTGACGGAAATCGATAATTACCAAAGTCAATAATTTTAAAAAACCCATATGTCACACACTTACGCCCTCAAGGACCGACCTACCGTGTCCTTTCTAGTCGTGTATTAGTCTCAATATGGAGGTTTTGTATTCATTTTATGTATTCTGAATGTGCGGGAATGCTGTTCTGGAACGATGTCAATGGAACGAAACCGAACGGTATTCCAAAATTGATGCATCTGGAGTATAATTTTAACATTCGACGATGAGAATGTTATAACATGGTGACAATGATTCGTTCTACAATGTGTTAATTGGATGTCAGGCAATAATAGCAGCATACATTTGTACAAGTTGAGGCATTCGCAATCAAGTGATATCAGATTTTGTTTCTTACCATTATCAATACACATAACAGAGGGACAAAAATAAAACTGAAATCAAGATTCTAATAAATTGTCAATTATTCGGTTCTAGTGCCAGTGGGAGCAAGGTTTGGCTTGATTTAATTGGAGGTGCATACATGTTCCCATGTATCTAGCTTTGCCATATTAGGTAGAAAATGACAGTGAATGCATAATAAAAAATAATAAGATAACGAGAAGCTTATGAATAATTTGACTATAATGTTCACATAATTACTACTCAAACTACATTGATGCAATCTTTGACATGTTTTTCAGCTGGTAAGAGAGCATCTCTGTCTTGCAATAATTATCAGCTTACATATTCCATTCTTTTATTTTCTTTTCGTAATGTGTCATGCAGATATTGAGTCGGCATCTTTGATATGCATTAAAAACCTGCATATATATTTCCCTGATAGTGTGATCTGTCTTAAGCTCTGGACCATAGATGTACCTTTTAGTTATTATTCTACATAGCTGGCTCAGTGGTGTAAAATGAAATATATATTATTTGTTTGATGGGTTTAACGTCCTACCAACAGTGTCTCAGTCATTCGGAGACTATGTCTACTTGAGACAGCTATAGTGCTGTCTCACTGCAGTATCATCCCGTCGATATATGGCATGCTACCACGATCAGTCACATTATCATGACACCGGGACAACCAGTCCTGGAATTACCCTGTAATTATACAGAGCGCCAAGCAGGGAGCTACCAATACCATTTTTAATGACTGGTATGTCGACTTATGATCTTAGTTCAATTGAAAACAACTTAGTAATTACTTCAAAATTAGGTCCTCTTGCTTTTAGTGTTGCGTTCATTACAACGTAACATATTTATAACTTTACCTGAGAATATCGGTACCGAATACCCAAATTCAATTATCTGAAGCGGTCAAGCTATACGTGCACCCGTTTGCTCGTACCAGTGTTATACAATATATAAGTATACTTGCATGACGAGCCCCTGTTTAGGCGTGTGACCTTTTTACATATCTTTCCTGAATAAAATGCAAAATAATCTTCTTTATCTGAGTTATTCATCATTTTATTACAAAGACAACTCTGCAACGATGCTTAAGCGGGAATATACTTTGAATTAAATTATGTGATGTAAGCGAGCGAAGTGCAGCAAGTCAGCTACATCTGGCATGTAATGTATCCTTGGTTAATTTAACATCAAAACATTCAAAATTATGTAATTCGGTCCTCACAGCCGCAAGATCCTTTTGATGAAGGAAATCAATAAAAAGGTTCGAACATACAAGCCACTCTTTCTCCTTTACTGTTCCAGTTTATGCTTAACGCAACATAAGAACTCTCAGTCCATTGATTAAATTCGGTCTTCCAAAGGAAGTTCAGTT
The DNA here is from genome assembly GCA_021229015.1 of Solen grandis. Lineage (NCBI taxonomy): Eukaryota > Metazoa > Mollusca > Bivalvia > Adapedonta > Solenidae > Solen > Solen grandis. Next base: position 36,647,539 of record CM037793.1, read on the forward strand.
ACTCTGAGCTGTTTTCATGTCACTAGTTCTTCCAAAGGGTTTTCTTACATTCCATGCACAATGGTTGACATACTGAATACAAATACTAATCAGTGAATATATAATCATTCTTTTGCTGCTTTTTACTGTACATAATGTTGCTTATTCTGTAATGTATTCATGTTGAAATATGCTAAATGGTTTTGGCTTCCATCATTTCAGTCATATGAGGACCATGATCTACATGAAACAGATATAGTGCTGCCTCAATGCGATATCACGGCATAGACAAGTGAAATGGTATCTCACCTTATTACATTATCTTACTGGTCCAGGATTGAACCTACTCATGTGCTGAGCATCTTTCACATAGACTTTACACTAGTACAATTTTCAGTTGTGTTCTATGTCGCGGTCAAGGGTCGAACCCAAGAGCTCAGAAAAGGTTTGACAGACCCATGGCGCAGGAAAATTAAATAAACAGCCGAGGATCACTGAACATAGTTTTTTTCCGGGATGTCTTCACTAGCAATATGACATCACGAATTATAAGCATGTTTTTCACTCAAATATTCTTGACTACACTTTTCCTCACTTTCCACTAGCTAGTCAATACTATTTCATGTGAATCTTTACATTTATGTACAGATGCACATGGTACCAGCATGTTTAAGTTTAGCCTTATTTCTTGGGGTATGAACATTTGTAATTTAAAATAATCCATCCATCAGTTAATTATAATCATGGTCCTAAAAAGACCTCAGTGCAGAAACAAGCATATATTTTCTTGGAGTACATGTAATAGGAGTTATAAGTCTATAAAGTACAGGCTTGCTTTTTCAATGAAATTCCCATGATCACTTAATGGACCATTATCACAATTGAAGGATGGATAGATTACCTTTAATACCAAATTCCTGTCTTTCTCAGGAACTAAACCTCAATGAAACTTAAGGAGAATATGTAAGTCCTAGGAGGACATGTGCACATTATAAGTATAACTTTACTCGACAGTGAAACATTTCATCGCCTTATCATTCGGCAATAAAGTTATATATTTTATACACTGCACAACTTCATCGTGCTTTAAATTCACACGACCGCATTATGCATCTTACTCCAGTAATGTTAAGCTGTCCGTGAAACCACGTAAAGTGGAGTGAATTACACAAACGTTCGCACAGAAATGCATCAGTAGAGTCAAATTCGGTTGGATAAGGAAACGTTTACAGTAAAACCTCATCAACACTTATTTGGATAACTCCTGACGATGGCAACATTGTACCTTGGGCGCCACGGTGAAACGGTGGACTTCTCGGCACTCGCCCCTCATCACCGAACGTATTTGAGAGAGACGTTGAAACGGGTACTAAGCTGTATTGGTGAGTTATATTATTTTTAATGATTAATTCATATTTCATGCAAACTGACACCTTAACATTAAGTATCATGCCTTTAACATTTTCTGATTTGCCGTTATTACGGCGCTCCGCAAACCTTGTTCCTTTTTATCCGAATTATTAATTTTCATGTTTCAAAGAACTCCTTTTAAAATGATTGCCTGATCTCACTTAAACCTTTAAAACTGACAGCGTACTATCTGATGTAGTACATGTGTTATTCTGTTGAGTCCTTATGATGACAAAGAAAAATCAGTTTTATATAATAATTGTAAATAAATCAAAAGTATATATTTGCTACACCGGTAAAATATTTCTCATATTTTACCAGTAGTTTTGTACTTTAAACTGTTATAATTATTTGTTTTTCTATAATTTAATTCGGAAAGGAATATTGATATTTTATATGATGCAATAATAAAGCATTTTTTATTCATACTTTCTTTCCTTCTACATTTCGTTTCAGCCACGTGATACATTCTTTGTCTATCTGTCATAAATAAATGTTATAAAAACGTCAGGGTATCATGGTATGTCTAGCGTGTCTGCAATCCACACATTGCGCAATTAATCGATAATCGCATTAAACTGGTCACGTGGCTTGTCTGTCACCCCCGTCCCGGGAAGACGAAACTTTTCTTTGTGAAAAGTTAAGGATTCGAATTTTGGCTTTCTAAGAGGAAGGACCTCTATTTAGGATTTCCTAAGGAAACTTATAAACTGATATTTGATATCGACTTTTACTGTGATTTCACGGACATTTATGTGGATAACCATCATTATTATTATTATTTTATACTACTGTGTTTTCACGAAATATTATTGTTGTTATTTGAATTTGTGGATTGCCACAGGAAGAAAAGAAAAGAAGAAAATAAAATCTCATTAATCACAAAAGGACTTATTCATCATTGTGTGAGAGCTAGCTTAAACTCCTCAACATAATTAACCAGATACCAGGGCACAGTCGGACAATCAACAATTAAATCTACATATTCACATTATTACTTCACCGACAGGGTAAATCTAAGTGGATAGCAGATTGAGTATAATCCGACGTGGCGCATACTCAAATTGACTTTTGTTAACTCACGTGGTTATGTATAAATCTTTATTAAGTTTCATCATAGATACAACATAATTTCAAGGTTTTACAACTACAAAAGTATCAATTATCAAAATTGTTGCTTGAAAATTCTTTATTATTTTACCTCCATTACCAGACCTTGACTGTAGTATGTTGATTTTAACACTCCATTGGCATTTATAACTTTCCAGAGACATTTTCTTGTAAATGTTATTCACAATACTTGTATAATTGCATAAAGCCTAGCTTTTGAAATAAAACCAGTTTTTACAAGTTTGGACAGCATTTTCAGCGCAATATTTGATTTTTCTTCAATGTTAACACATTTTGCTCAGAAGACACAAACGGAACTCAGCTGTATGACTAATACTGACTCCCACTCCGTATCTACAAAATGACTGCAGTATTAGGTGTATCTTTACCAATGCCAAGATAAAAACCTCATCGCTCGATTAAGAATTGCATTAATGCACGAAAATGTTCTTGTACCCCAAAAAGTAGCACTATAATTACATGTAATAACTTGCAAGATCATGGAGTCAAGGTGTTTCAAAAAACGGTATATAGAAGTCTCTAAATATCTGAAATACTATCGTCGGGGTTTTAACAGACAAACAAAATATAACTATAAATATGTATTATTTTATATGACAGTAGGGCAAAATGTACGGAAAGTTACTTTTATGTTTTGCGTTCCAGTGAAT
>CM037793.1:36650808-36672940 GCA_021229015.1 Solen grandis
GAAACTGTTTTATCAGTTTTATATGGGTACACATATTCTAACATGTATATTTCAATTGCAGCAGTATATTTTTATTTCTTCATCTACATTGTTATATATACACGACCAGAAGTCTTGCAATACTAATGGGTTTTGTGACCGTCCCCGGAGGCCGAGTGGTTAGAGCGTCCGTCTCGGGAGCGGGAGGTCGTGGGTTCGATCCCCGGCCGCGACATACCAAAGTCGTAAAAAATGGTACTGTTCCCTTGCTTGGCGCTCAGCATATTAGGGTAGTTGCAGGACTGGTTGGCACGGTGTCAGGATACTGTGACTGGATGTGGTATCATGCCACATGTCTACGGCGTGCAGTGTGGCAGCACTATATCTGTCTCAAGTAGACATCGTCTCAAAATGACTGAAATACTGTCTGTGGGACGTTAAGTCCAACAAACAAACAAACATAATGGGTTTTGTTGATTATATTGCAAGTTTCATGTAAATTATATACAACCTATACTCGGTCCACTTCTCTGAGTAATCTTTATCGAGATACAGGATGGCTAACTCTTTCAAAGAGACGTCTTTATCAGAAACTAGTCTAAATATACAAAGTTAAGAATAATATGGTACCTAATTACTTAGCAACCCCTTCCCCAAAACTGTAGATAATCCTTTACATTACAATTTGAGGAACACAAACGACTTTATTAACCATCCTCGTCACACTGTTTTGTTTGAGAATTCGTTTGTTCCTCCCTCAATTGAAGCATGGAATAATCTTCTTGAACAGTTACGTAACTGTTCATCTATTAATCGGTTTAAACGTGACTTACTAGCGTCCCAGTTTCCAACTAACGAAGTTCCACAGTATTATTTTCATGGTTTACGCCATTTATCTATTCTTCATACTCGGTTAAGAAACATCTGTAGTAATCTTAAAAGTGACCTTTATAATAATCACCTATCAATTACTGACAATAATTAATGCGAACACTGTCATGTGGTAAAAAATGCAGAACACTTTTTCTTTCGATGCAGCTGCTATTCAAATAAATGGCATCAGCTTTTTACTGCTGCACGTGTGTTACATCCATTAAACACGAAACTTTTTCCTTTTTTGGGATTCCCGACTTTCTCTTCAACAAAACACTGTAATCGTTAAGCTGTCCACCAGTATATAAAGTCGACCAACCGTTTCACACCGTGTTTCAATACAAATACGCGCCCTACAACTGACCCCCTCCCTATGTATTATATTGTATCTTTACTTTCTCCCTCTCTCGATCTTTCTCGTCTCACAACTCAAGATTCTCATACCAATATCCGATTTCATTATTATTTCAATGTCATATATTTGATACAAATACATGAGGATATTTATTCTGTATAAACCATGAATGTAAGAAAGTGTTTAACAACAAACAATATTTCAGAGCTTTTTCTTTCTTTTTCTCTTATTTTCTGTATGTTTGATTATTCTGTTCGGTTTACCGTCTGAAATTATATTTGTTCACTTATGTATATTTGCTGCATTAGTATAAGTATTGCCACGTTAATTGCTGAATTTCATCAATGAAGGGGAGTACTGTAAATAAGTTTTAGAACTTGAAGCCCAACCCTTTTCTTTTTTGTAATTGTGGTAACCTTGATTTGTTGTAAATATATGTTTATAGTGAGCAATAAAATATGTTAAAGAAGAAAAGAACCTATATATTTTGGGAAAGATTAATTCATGGCCATTCAATCAGTATAATTACTGAATTAACGCTGATTAAAGAGCGATTGTTATTTTAAACATCGTTACAATCACAATGTAATGTAACTCCACACATTCTTGAGTTTTAAGTCAGAAAATGCACACTTTCTTTGCAATGCACGTAAGGTTACATGTAACAAATCACTACTTATCAATCACATCTAATGATCATATAGTTCACTGCGTTTGTTATTTCTACAAATTTGTAATTTTTCAGCATCATGAATCAAACTCGTCTATTTGTAGTGCCGAATAGTACCTGGGCTATTAGATCTGTGATTTTTTTTTTCTAATGAAATGTAAGAAACTATTGAATTTTCACTGAAATTGAATAAATCCTATATAATATTGATTTGTACAAAAGAAAACATCAATATTGTTTCAGTGTTGTTTTTACAGTTCTCACCTTTTCATGAGTCCAACTCGCTTTAAAACCTCCATTTTACTAGTACCTTTTCATGAGTCCAACTTGCTTTAAAACCTCCATTTTCTGACTTTTGATTGACAACCCCTATGTACATTATAGCCTTAAAACAACAATTTATCCTCAAGATATTCTCACAAAAGAAATACCAAAAGATATATCAAATATTGTTCTATCATTTGGTATATACCTTTTATATAACTACTTTTGGTTCTGAGATATAAGTATCAAAACTCTCGGTCTTGCTAGACTTTTTTGCCGAGTATATATAACCAGGAAAATTTATAATTGCTACAAAATGTAGCAACTGTAACAATCATATTTAAACAGTAACAGTATGATCAGATATTAACAGAGTCTGTCCAATATCATTACAAGACAAATACAAAGAAGAGAATCATTGTTTGTTTACAACCCATTATCAGATTTCCAGTTAGGATCTGGAATTACCTAAACTATGCCATTCCCAGCAGGTTGACTGACCACATTTAGCCATTAACATCAAACACTTCCCAGTGCGTTGTATAGCGGTACATGGACCAACCATTCTGAGCAAATTTTTGGGCTTATTTCATAAACTGGATATGAAAATGAACTGTTTAAGGTGAGAGTATCAAAATACTTTGATCCTTCAAATTTAAAGAGAGCAAGAGAGAGGGGGGGGATACATTTAAATTCAATTGACTTTAAAAGGATTGTATATATATATATATTTAAGTTTTTTATGAAAGAGTAACGTAAAACTCAAATATAATGTATAATTTAACGATTCAAAATTATAATTGTGAAGGACTCGTTATATCATCGATTTTAAAATATTTGTATTTTTATCTATTTATGTATTATTTTACAAATGTGGGAGCATTGTTTTTTTAAAAATCAAGGGAGGTTGTCACAAGGCATTTTTATATTAAAAGGGGCATAACTCCTATCCTAATATCAATATGCCTATATCAGCCATTACCAAACATGACCGAGAAATTATGGCCATAAACATTGCCATAAAGTTTTTAGATTATTGATTAAGATATGAATATGCTAGAAGGTGAAGAAACTAGTTGTGGACGACGGACGGATGCCGGACATTCAACGATGCTAATAGCTTATGCACAAGTTTGCTTAAAAAAATATCTGTGTCAATGACGGGGATCTCTTACTTACTTCGACTTATTGAATAAAATAGATAAATAATCCCCACAGTGATATAATTAACAACTGCAATTTGTCATTTATGATATTCAATGGAATTTTAAGATATAGAGCATAAGATAAGAACGACATGATGCATTAGACAAGTGACAAAGTTGGCAAGAAGACAAATTATAAAGATACTATCTGGCACCACATAGACAAAAAAGGTTAGTTTCTCAGGATTTCTTTTTCAAAACGAATGAGAGAGGGCGGATTTTTTTTTTTTTAATTTTGCTCCCGATTTTTTTTTTTTTTTTTTTTTTTTTTTTAATTCTATGTTTCTCTCAAGTTTCATAAGCGTGAAGTCCAAATAACAAATGGGGAAAATAAATTCTTGACCGGTCAAGGAACATCTAAACAGAGTGCCTGGATATCGTAGTTGTAACGCGCTTCGCTTCTCACCAATGCGTCCTGGGTTCGATTCCTGGTCACGTACGTGAGAGGGTACAGTGGTCGCCCGTCCAGACACGTGGGTTTTCTCCGGGCTCTCCGGTTTCCTCCACCAATATTGACCACATACGCCGCCACCAGAGCCATCGAGAGTGATATGATATAAGTTGTGATAACTTGTTTCGTAATCGATGTAAAATAAATAAAGTTGAAAAAAAATAAACAAATTTTATTTTTTATATATAACTGTATTTGATTAGATTTTTTATAACATCGATATCAGTCAGATACTTCTTCGATAATTATTTTATTTCTTAACTTGTTTTCAGTCTCGGACCTCTCTGCGATTTTCAACAGCTTGCTCTATATGATGCAGCATGGTACTTTTGCATAATGTTTAACCCCTAACCTAATATTATGACATCATTTTCTATTTATAACATTTTTAAACACTATTCAAATGGAGCAAATGCTCACAGTGTATTCAAATATAAAATTTCCAACTTGCGTCAAAATGCGTCTCTATCAGTTAATGAGTTATATATCATTCTATGTCAAACAACTGTCTGTAATATGATTCTCTTTTTTATTGGAAGAGTCATTATGAAAATGTAAAGAGGCTTCCAGGTGCCATTGACAATGTAAAGTATACAAATCTATTAAACATTTATTTTTTACAAAGGACTTGTTCTGTTTTATACATCAGATATCACAGGTATCAATAACGTTATAAATAGACACACTGAAGCTTCCAACTGGCCAGTACAACACTTGAATTACATTTCTTAAAAGTCCACTTTCTAGTATCATTCCCGATGAAACTTTACAACTATGTTGTCTTAATTATGGTATGGCTGGCTGTTGATCATGGACCTTCATGCGGTACCAGGTCCTGCTTTTTATGAACAGCAATAAGGAAAGTTAAGTTTGGCTTCAATGGTTATGTCTTTAATGGTTTTTCTATTAATAAATGTGCCCCTCTTAAAAAATAAGGCCCCCATTTAAATAAAAGGAATTGTGAAAAACATGCTCAGTTTTGGTCACTATTAAAACATACATGCAATTGTTACAAGAATGCAGCGCCCATAGGATCAGTTTCTGTATCATTTTGACATGAATATAGTAGATACTGTATCCATCTTAGTTATACTAACGTTACAGACAAAAGAGTGGCGATATGATTCAGACATACAAGATCATGACAGGGAAGGACAGAGTGGAACATGACTGCCATTTGCCATTGCAAACAGAACTTAAGGTCACAGCAAGAAGTTGGCTTAGAAACACAGTCGCCTGACCACCAGGAAGTATTCCTTTGGAATGTGTTTATTATTTGAAACGAGTGGAAAAGTTTACCAGAGTGGGCGGTCGGTGCAAATCAATTACGTTTACAAGTTAAGCAGGACAGATATGACCAGAGCGGGAGTTGCACGCTACATAGCCTCTATCATGTAGATATCAAAACTGTTAAAATGCGATTCTTCTGACACGTCTGAAAGAATACAGCATATGCCATCACCCAAACATGCTGTTTCTCTGTTTCCCTTCGCCATAATCTGCATCGTAGAAGCGCTTTTGAAAAATCTGTAAAAATCGATCAGAATCTTGGTGGCAGAGACGCTCTTGACATGGGTGCCTGGTACTTGGCATCGTTATACATGCGGTATAGCATGCACAGGTAAACAGTGGCTGGTGCATGGCTGTTTTCGCAGCGGTTGGTTGTGGATTCAACGAATTATTTGGGAAAAAATCGGGACTTTTCAAAAACAAAGCGGGCCATTGAAAATGAATGCGGCGGTGCCTGAGAAACTAACCATTATTTTTTTATTACTTATTTTATTTTTTTTGGGGGGGGCCTAACAAAAATTACATCAAGATTGCTGGACCTGCTAAATTCGTTTCTTATTCACATTTACTCAAAAATGTACAACTTATTTAAGCTAAAAACGTGTAAATTTAATTTAAACGAGATAATGATTTATGTATGCATGTAATAATACATGTTTTAATTTAAAACAAAGAATGTTCTTTGGAACACGTGTGTCACCTGCTGAAGCTTGGTGGAAAAAGTGTGACGGACAGACAGACGGACGACGAAAAGTGATCCCTATGTGCCACCTCTGCTTCGATGAGAATATTACTGTAGCTACACTTCAGTTGCACTAAAGTTTGCCTGAAGTACAGCATCAATCAAAATGAAATTGTGCAAAGGCCGCATATTACACACACACATATGTGTGTGTGTGTGTGTGTGTGTGTGTGTGTGTGTGATCTTGTTTTTCACACATTCCGTTTCCAAGCAAAGTTTCAAACTGTCATACAACTATGATGTTAAACAATTTTTATTCGCATATTAATAAACTAATCTTTATCATATTTTTCTGACATGAAAGGTACATCTTTTATCTATATCTACCGTGGGGATATTTGGTAGAAAATGTAGGTGTTGCAAATTTAAAAAAAAAAATCAGCTATATAGTGGATTTCTTTTGAAATAAGAATTCTTGTACAACTATGAAAGGGCGTCAAATTAAGATAGTTTTTATGTTTAAATATTTAGATTAAATTGTTATTTGCCAATTCACAATCATGCAGAAGATATGCACCCTGAAACTCCAATTTGACGATGGAATTAATATCCTAAAATAATTTATGCAAACCAGTCGGAAACGAGCGCTTTTCCGAACTCTTCGGTTGTTAACCAAGATTTCATTGGTTCAAGAAATGGTCAAAATCCATTTTATACAACTTACGCCGATGTGAGCATGCTCCCCCCCCCCCCCCCCCCCCCCCCCCCCGGAAAAAAAGGTTTTAAGTGTGACGGAGATGCATTCTGAAGGGTATCTGGGAATAAAAGTAAGGTTTTTTATGTTGTTGTTGTTTTTGTTGTTTTTTAAACTTGAAGACCATGGATCTAATGCCTAGGTGCTACTGGAGAAAAATCATCGGCCATGTAGAAATACACAAATTTTCTCCCGATGGTTTCAGATGTTCAGCCAAAAAGACGGAGCAGTCCCATGAGAAGCTTCGGGATTGGTCCGTTGAAACGTTCACTTATGTTTCGGTTATTGTACAATGGCCTTGTATTATCGGGGATGGCTCCCGATGCTCGTGAAATTTTCCGATGATCGTGGAAGGTGGAATATCCCCGTAGATTAGAGGATGTATCGTTGTATCGAACCATCCTAGATGCCTCGGGGAAGATTATGGTGATTATGAGAATTTGATAAATTTGGACAAAATCATGGGTAGACTTTCGGAGGTTTATAAGGATGCCCCCAGCAATGACCCATGGCCTTTTTGACCTTCTCAGTCTAAAGTTGACAAAAAAAGCAACAAACTTGAGAGTGCGCTTGTCCATTTTTTTCCGATTTTTTTTTTATTTATTTTTTTTTATTTTTTTTTTTTTTTTTTTTGCAAATATTCTGAGATTCTATCACAAGATCTGGAATGTGTCACAGAAAGGTCGCCGATCCTTCGAGACATCACCGAAGCCTAGGGGGTTCCTCGGAGGAAAAAATATTTCGCGGAAGCTCCGTGAATGCTTCCCATGCATGAGCTTCCGGGAAAGCTATGCGTATGTTTCCCCGCGCTGTTTTCCCCAAAAAACGACGAGAACATATAGGGAAAATTTTCAATGCAAGCAATGAAGTTCTCCCAAGGCCTCCCGAAGACTCCACATGGCTCGCAACGCTTTCGAAGCTTCCGCGGGACACGAGGGAACCTGTTCCCGACGCCTCCCGAGGCTCATCAATTTCCATCGGGAGTACATCCCCTACGCAAAAAATGTCAAGTGGGACTGAGCCTTCAAGAGCGAAATAATCTTATATTTTACCTTCGCAAAGCCATGTTTTTTTAATAACTACTATGCAATAGTATTTGACTACAGTTTTTTTAAAAAAAAATGACGGTAGTAAAGGGGGTGGGGCAGACTGGCATAACAAAATAAATTAATAAGTGCTTTTTGGACCCCCCCCCCCCCCCCGCACACACACACACACCAAAACAAAAAAGAAAGAAAGAAAAGTGACTTGTGTACACTGTCAATTAGTAAATGTTTTGAATAGTCATCAGTTTTATACTCAACATTGTAAAAGACAGCTAGTTTTGTTTAAATCTGAGGGGAAAAAATCACTTTAAACATATTTTGTTGTCAAATATGTTGAAGGGAATACCGGGTATATGCTGTATTAGTTTCGAACTTGGTAATCCTGACTGTCTAATTGTCGATCTGGAAGCAGCCTCCACACACAGACTTCCCAGATAAAAAAAATCAGGCGCACGTTTTAGGGTCGGGCGGTTGCAGAAGGTTTGGGCCCCTTCTGCGTGTCGATTTTTTTATACTTTATTTTCTAAATGTTAAATCAGTGACAAAACAAACAATATTCAGTAATAAAAGATGTTGATATTTAATATAAAATATTAATATTCGTTTATTTGCAAAAATTGGTTTTCTTGCATTAGTTTTCTATTCACCTGACTGATTTCATGATTTTATAAATTTAAAATACACCAGGGTCTCTATATTAAGAGACCATGAATACACATACATGTAAATTATTACATTCGTAAATATTAAAAAGTGAACATGATGGTGTATCGGCCAACTGTTTGTTTCAGGAAAAATAATTAATACTTAAAAAGTTATGTAAAAATAGTAAAGCTGATGACATTTAGAAACACAGCCCATTTAATTTGCATGATTAGCGATAGGTATGCATATACTCTGCAGTTTGCTACAGCAAAAAAATAAATACAATAAAATCCCTTTAAATAGTTTATTGCTGTAACTGATACAATCTTTTGGTAATTGCCTATTTTTCCCAATTGTTAGATCGCTCGGCAGACGACATGTAAATTTCTCTCAATCAGTGAACGTGTCCGCAGTACCCTTAACACATGCTTATCACACAGTCATGGATGACTGCAGATTCGGATTACCTATACATTAATTAACAGCAAGGGGGGTGGGGGGCATAAGACAATAGGAGTCTGGCTGGTCAGGTGGTTATGCGGGTGGTTCAGTACGGGGGCTCACGATGGGGATTTCCTGTAGACAACACTACTATGATGTAATCAAGGGATTTTACTGTCTAGAAAAATGTATTACCAGGGGGGAGGGGGGGGGGGGGGCAAGGCCCCCTCGGCCCCGGTCCCGCTGGATCCGGGCCTGCGACATATTCACCAAACTGCAAAGGCTATGTCTGTGCACCAGGACCTTTATATTATATTATTTATAGATATCATGGTTGTGGTATAAGTTTTAGCTTTGTCAGGCCCTTAACAAAGCAAAATATGTGGCTGAGTGGCAATTTGTTCTAAAAAGTCTGGACTTGCAAAGTAAATTCAGTATTTTATATCTTACTAAGAAATGGCTTGTTAATACAAAAACAAATGTTTCTAGGGGAGCATATTGATATAGATCTACACTTAAACCGAGATGAATGACTCCAGGGCCTATCTACAGAATATTTCCCGGTAGATCAAAGCAATCTGTTTGACCCAACTCACCTCCAGATATATCAGTTTATGTAATATAACTTTATATATAAATCGCAAATATGTTTTGATAAATCGGTACTTTTCTAATGGAATGAAAACTAGTGAGTTCTGTTATTCTATATTTAGAATTACTACTAATCGAATAGACCATGTTTATCGAACAAAATGGCCGAAACGGTGCGTGGCGTGAGTGCCTTACAAAGTGAACTAGAAAAGGCCAAAGAAAGTCTAAAAGATGTTGATGAAAACATTAAGAAGCTAACAGGACGAGACCCTACTATTCAAAGGTGAAGTAGATATAGATATTTTTCATATTGCATTTACATAAGCATAAATACTGTTCCCGATCGTAACTAAACACCGATCACGCCTGGAGCGTTATTAAGAAGGGATATTTTAATTTAATATTTCACCCTAATCTAGGGTTCCACAGCATTTTATACTGGTCATATAGGTCACATGCATTCCTTAACAGCGCTCATGTAACAAAGGTTACAAATACCATTGTCAAAGATAGATAGAATTTATGATTACAGGACCCCACAAAGACGAGTATCTCTTGGTGCTTCTGAGCCCGTTGGCAGAGGTGGTGGCAGAGGTGGTGACAGAACTGTTGGAGTTGATAGCAGACTATTCAGCCTTGCGAGGTAGTATAGTTAGCCATATAATGAGAGGATTAGATCATCTTTCTTCCCCACCCCCTCCTAAATTTGCTCAGTTATCTCCCTTTGCAAATGAAGGGATGTAAAAAATACCTAATATCAAAGATAAACATTCTTAATATTGGATTGATCTAAAATGGAAATACAGAAAGTATCAATAACAGGGATCATTTTGGACCAGAATGTGTTTGAGATTTTTTTGCGCATTTGGCAAATCTTAATCAGATTTTTTTATCTTATTAGTGAGATTTTTTTTTAATAACAACAGAAATGTGAAAAGTACTTGAAATCAATCCCTGGTTAGTTAATTAATAAGATTTTCAATATAGACATTTCTCAATTTTCTGCTGAATTTTCTTTCAAAACAATGATGAGCCAAAGATGATCCATGAATATCTTTGCTCCAGGTGCAAGTAAAGAATCTTGCTTCAAGGAAACTAGTTAGTACAAACTCATTTCTGACAAATCACTATTTAGTAAGTTCTATTGGTTGAGTTTCTTTTGTCAATCACAAATCTTACTTGGAAGATTCTTTTATTCAGTTTATGCAAAAGTACATCTGGATATAAGGGTAGTTGCAGGACTGGTTGGCCTGGTGTCAGGATAATGTAACTGAGTGTGGTATCATACCACATGTCTTTGGCATGATACTGCAGTGTGGCAGCACTATATCTGTCTCAAGTAGACATCGTCTCCAAATGACTGAAATACTGTCGTTGAGACGTTAAACCCAACAAACAAACATCTGAACAACATCTGAAAAAAGGCCTTATGTCATTCCAGTCAGAGCTCATGGCGTGACACTTGTGCACCAAAACCCCACTACTTAAAGGACACATAATTTAAACTTTGCACATATCCCTGTGCCTGTTTTACTAAACTTTGTAAAAAAAAAATGTTTGTAAGCATAAACTCACAGATGTAAAATAGTAATTTTCCTGTGATTTTTTCTTTTACAAAAAGAGATATGTATGTATAATGCAATGAAATGGATCAACATTCTTCATATTTTATCATGAAAATAAGACATTACTAGACACCATGTATATACATCTTAAAGGTAAAATTTTGTTGTACTAAGTTTAGTGAAACAAGCCCCTATTTATGATTTTTATTTTGTAAATTATCTAAGCATTCAGACTGATTATCAGTTCAGCTCAATCAGCCTCAATGGGAGATGTGCTGGACAGAGAAAAATTTATACCAAGTCTTAAAAAGTCATCCTTCACTTGCGATATTCATAGTTATACTTATAGTCAAAATGTTTTCAGTAGTTTTATCAGTGAATGATACCGATAGTCAAGAATGGAAGGATTTTGAAAGGAGATGATGATCATTTAATTGAGTGTATGACCAAATGTCATTAGTTAGTGTATTTAAATATTTGTTGCAATTCTATTTTATGATATTCCAGACTTGTTTTGCAGACAAAAATCAAAGCACACAAAACTTCAATATGTGAAAGTAATGAATGTAAATGAAATACAGAAAAAGCTACGATTCTAGACCTGGTATATTTTTAGCTAAATAAAAAATATTGTTCCAAAATTTCACCATGTGTTGCATGCCTGGGATCATGAAAGAAAATTGCAAGTTTCAGCACTTCCCCGGTAATGATATTATTTTGTATGGTAATTTCATGCAAAATAAGATTTTCAAACTCTTCTTAAGTTTGAAAAAAATGTTGTTACAGGAGAGGGATCATCCAGGATGGAGGGAGCCCATCAGTCCAGCGCCGTGTTGGAGGTGCATTTTCCAGGTATGGTTAACCCGATAGAACTCTATCACACCATTATACACCATAGTATACCAAAGGCCAAAAAAAAGTTCTGTTTCTGGTCTCCAGCCAGAAAAAAAAAGAGAGTCGGTAGGTAGGGATATATTTTTAACCAGGTTTTCCAAGGGAAAACTGGTTATAAGATAGGGGTATGTCGGCGGGTGTATACAATTTCTTCTGTGCGCAACTCCTCATACATTTTTCAACGGATTTGGCCCAAACTTTTACAGAAGCATTATTACATAGTGACCTGGCGCATATTGTCAGGGTTTTGTGGTTCGACTATTTTTGATGCAGTTATGGCTCTTTGCCCCTTAACGGATGTAATATAAAGGGAAATATTCTTTCTTGTACAACTTCTTCATTTCTAAATAAATTTTGTCCATAATTTAACAGAAGTACCTTCACTAAGTCACCCTGGAGAATATTACCTGTGTTTTGCAGTTTGACCATTTTTGATGGAGTTATGCCCCTTTGATAAAATTCCTTGTCCAGAGCATAACTCCTACATTATAAGAGGTATTGACTTGAAACTTTATAGGTGCATACATCTCATTGAGGCGGAATGCAGTGCATAGGAACCTCACTCTGTGGTTCATAATTTTGGAGTTACATGTTTGCCCCTTCGTAAAAATTTCTGATATGAAGCATAACTCCTTTATTTTAAAATATATAGTAATGATTGGTTTTGCAGTTTGACCGTTTGTGATGGCGCTATGGCCCTTAGTTATTGTTTTTTTTTGCATTAGATTGAATAGACATTGAGCACAAAATTATTTGACTGATACAAATAATCTGTACTGGGACGAAACATTGCGAAAAGAAAACCTGGTTTTGTGACAATTCCTGTCACTTGTTTGTTGTTTTTTTTTACCCTCAGAATGATGCAAAACTTTAAAAAAGATTTTTTAAATGCATAAATGTAAGAAAAAATTTAGGGTCAGACGTGAAAAAAAAGGGTCGGTCGGGCAACCAGAAACGAAACTGTTCAAACACAGGCACCCAGCTTGTAATCCAATGTTACCTGTATACTCATTAGATAACTTATCTAATATTGTATGGTTAAATTGATACCTATATTATATATATTTCTCCATTAGGAACATATTTTTACTTTATATAATAGTTACAGAAACTGATAAAAATCTAATTATGATGCTTGTGAGGATGGTGCAAACAATTTATCAGTTTGACCTTTGACTTCTATTTGAAGTTCTAAATGTTTAAGCACTGAACTAGATTTTTCAAATAAAAAAGAAAGGTTCACCGTTAGATACAGCTATGCCTCTGTCAGTTTATGTAAGATTAAATATATTGCATTCTCAATTTCTCAGACTGGGACCGAGGCCAGGAGGACGACCCAGGGACCGACAGCCACATGACAGTGGAGATGAAGATGAACTACCAAACAAGGTACTTAACATCATGTTTATCAATTTACTCACATTTATAAATTTTAGCTCGACTATTCAAAGAATATGAGAGCTATTGTAGTCGCCGTTGCGTCAGCGTTGCAGCTTTTAGTTAAAGTTTTGTATGCAAGTTACTATCAACCTTATATCTCAATAACCATTTATGGTATTGACTTGAAAGTTTATAAATATGTTCAGGGGCATCAGACAACCAAGGTAGATAACTCTTGATGGAATATATTAAAAATTATCGCCCCATTTAACTTAGAATTTTGGTTTGCATTCAAGCTACTATCCAGCTTATATCTCAGAAATTGCTTGTGGAATTGACTAGAACGTTAAGGAGTGTCTTCAGGGGCATCAGAAAACCAAGGAGGATAACTTTTGGACTGAATTGTATGCAAATTATGGCCCTTTTCTAACTTGGATTTTTGGTTAAAGTTTTGCATGCACAGTGTTATTGTGCTTATGTCTCAGTAACTAAGCATGGGATTGATTTTAGACATCATAAATATATTAAGGGGTATCAGACTATTAAGTCATATCATTTTTGACTATTATTATGTACAGGGTATGTGAAGGGCAAGAATTGAAATAGATTTCATTTGATTTACCAACAATCAATTTGAATAGTCGAGCGTGCTGTCCTCTGACAGCTCTTGTTTTTCTTTTTTCATAAAATAGAAAATTTAAATTTTTATACCCCGTAAATGAATGCCAGAATGAACCTGTTAGCCAGTCAGTGGGTCGTCAGTCGGTCTGGCTGAAAGTTTGCAATCCAAACTTCTTCTTTGGTTTTGTAGATATTTCAATGAAATTTGGCATGCATATCATCATGATAGGTTGTTGTAAATTATATATTGTGGAGCTTGTTAGTTGTGGAGGTATTTTATCCTCTGTATTAATGCAGTTTAATCACTTTTTGTTGATAATTCTAGTAACATAATGACACATCTCACATACAGCATGCATACAAAGCACCATTGTGAATTCATACTCTGTATACTGCTCATTGTGGCCATGTGATTAGAGCATCCAGAGGTGATGAGTTTGATCCCCGGCCACAACATACCAAAGTCGTAAGAAATGGTACTGGTATAGCACCCTTGCTTGGTTCTAAGCATATAAAGGTAGTTCCAGATCTGGTTGGCCCGGTGTCAGGATAATGTGACTGGGTTTGATATCATGCCACATGTCTACAGCGTGATACTGCAGCAGAGGTTTTCATGTTGGTGGGACATTAAACACAACAAACAAACAAACAACATGTTGATGGCTGACCATGAAACTGTCCTATCTCCTTCTGTTTGCACTAAGAAAAGTTCCTCACTCAGCCCTCAGTACTTAAAGCTGCAATAATCAATGTCATTAAAATCATATCCTAACTGACGTTCACTAGGTAGGATCTGATGACATCACATTAAAGGTTATCTCAGATTGACCTTTGATTAGCCAATCAAATCGTTGGCTTCAAGATTCTTGGGTATAACTTTGTAAATATTCGCAAGTTAACAGCATTAAATGGAAATTTCAATTTTTCAGATATCAACAGAGTATTTCATTTCTCAAATTTATATTGTTTTGAAACGCGCATTCTGATTGGATATCATTTTCTTATTAATATTCATGACGTAAAGTTCGACTTGAGATGACCTTTCACGGGATATTATCATATCTTCAAAGCGTAACAGATCGGAGCTTAAGCAAAGAGCTGATTTTAATGAGATTGCGCAATGATAAAACCAAAATTGGAACCTCTTTCAATTGTTTTAGTCAAAAAAGTAGTCAGAATATCATTAAAGAGACTTTCGGATTGGGAAAAAAAGGTCTGAATAATTTTGAGGTCCTAGTATTGAGGTCTTGTTTATATATATATATATATATATATAAGCTTTCACTGTGTATTCAAGAAGCTGTGCTTCCTTCTTTAATAAATTATGAATTAGTTAAGTTCTAGTGTATAATGTGAGGCCTTTTTTAGCTCACATGATCACAATTAGCTCAAGGTGAGTTATGAGGATCACTCTGCAAACGTCGTCGTGTGTCGTCCGTCGTCAACAATTAGCTTTAAACGACGTCTTCTCTGTTTTGTTTAAACTTGGCAGGGCTGATCCTTGGGTGAATCTTCACAAAAGTTGCTAAAATAAACTTGATCCATGTAGAACTCTGGTTGCCATGACAACAGAAAGAAGAAAAAAATGAAAACTTTGAAAATCATCTCCTTCAGAACTACTTGCCAGATTTCAAAATGTTTTGGTACAAATGTTCCTTGGATAACCCTCTACCAAGATTACTAAAATTATTCTGATCCGTAAAAAAAACATGGCTGCCAGGGGCAGGGCTAATTTGCCTTATATGTACATAGTGAAAACTTTAAACGACATCTTCTCTAAAACAGCTGGACAGAATTTGATTAAACTTGGCAGGGATGATCCCTGGGTGAACCTTCACAAATGTTGCTAAAATAAACTTGATCCATGTAGAGCTCTGGTTGCTATGGCAATGGAAAGAAAAAAATGATGAAAATATTAAAAATCTACTTTTCTTAAACTACTGGCCTGATATTAAAAATGCTTTAGTACAGATGTTCCTAGGGTAACACTCTACCAAGATTACTAAAATTATTCTGAAAAACATGGCCGCCAGGGGCGGGACTAATTTGCCTTAAATGTATATAGAGAAAACTTTAAACAACATCTGCTCTGAAACCGCTGGACAGAATATGTTTAAACTTGGCAGGGATGATCCTTGGGTGAACCTCCAGAATAGTTGCTAAAATGAACTCGATTCAGGTAGAACTCTTGTTGCCATGGCAACGGAAAGAAAGAAAATTGTGGAAACTTTAAAAATCATCTCTTTCAAAACTACTGGCCAAATTTCAAATGATTTAGTACAAATGCTCTTTGGGTAACCCTATACCCAGGTGAGTGATCCAGGGACTCTATGGCCCTCTTGTTTCAAATGTTAGGGAAGGGACCTTAATATCATTTTTTTAGAGAAAATATAACAGAAAGAAAAATCCTGGAGTAAGATGCAAAATTGGGGAAAACTGCATAAATTTAAAGACTTTTTCAGAGGGGAAGGCACTTATGAATGGCCCCTGATAAAGAAATTAAAAAAAACAAACCCTGATGAGGTGTATATGGAACCAGAAAATTATATATAACATTAACATTGTTGAAATGAAATAATTGAATTTGGAATTTCTTTTGATTGTTTTGGTAGCCAACTCTGCAGTCATCAGTAATTGCCACACCTAAAGAGGAGAGAAGCCGTCAGAACTCCATAGAGGAACAGTCAAGGGATAGAAAAGGGCAAGCCAGGTGAGTTAGTGACCAGTTAAGTTTACAGAGGGTCCAGCTATAGTTCAGACACTTGCATACTTCAAAATATATGTAGATATATCATTTAACTATATTACATGTATGTTTATGAGAACATGTGAGTGTGTTCAGCTTATGGAACTGCTGTTTAAATTAAATCTTGAAAATTTGAATGATAATTAGTTTATTCTACTAAGTTAACATTTAATTTTGACAGAGTGACACCATCAAGTATTTCCTTTGAATAAATTGTGATGCCATAATTAATATGGTAATTGAATGAAATTGGGTGTAGTATATTAGTTTGTAGTGTAGATCTTGAAAGATTTTAGTCTAGAATGTATGTTCAGAACTCAAAAAGAACTGATTTGATTCTACACAAACATAGTTGTGTTGTGACCTAAAAGATTGTCCCTTATATATATTGATTTCACTGTATCTCTATTGCAGAAACCGAAGGATGTTTGGATTGCTGCTTGGTACCTTGCAAAAGTTTAAAGATGAATCAAAGAACTTTAAGGAAAAGGTAAAAATTTTAACAGCAAAATTTAATGAATGAAGAAAATGTTCACATTCTCTCTTTTTTCTGGCTTTACAGTGTGTAGCATTTTATAACACACACACCACTCTGTCTTCTGATTAGACATTGTAGATGGAAAGATATATATAAAGAAATATATATATATATATATACAGTAAAAACTCACTCTGCGACCAACACATTTTCACGACTCAATATTATGGGCACATTTTGTCGGACCCGATTTTTCCTCTATATAATTCAATGAATGCTCACCTCATTAAAGCGGGCAACTCAAAATTGCGTAAAAAGACCACTAAAATAGGAATAAATCGTAAAATTAGTTTTCTTTAGACCTCATAAATGCGAACGATGGTCCTGTAAAAAAGTTGATTGAAGTTGTCATTTGTGACACCTGGTTTCTGGTACAGGTGAAGGTTGCATGTGTCGTAATTCAGATGTTTTGATAACACGGTAGATAGGATCTGATGGAGAGTGAAAACAATGGGTTAGATTGGTAATATTACATAACAGAGAGCAATCTTGGGATCCACGGATGTATTTCCTGTCAAGTTAACGAATATTTGTAATATGCCAGCTGAGCTGCCCCTGATTAGCAGTAACAATCACCATGATGGGTTTTTTTTTTTCTAATGTTTTGACAGTCGTTAATTGGCACGAAGACCCACGAAAACTCAGACTAAGATAGAATTACATATCCATCATATTAGTCGATCACTTTCATAACTATACTTTCCAAAAACTATGATTTAAAACTGAAATCAAGATCGTTCAATTCAAAAGAAATTGTCTTGATTCAAAACAGAATGGGGAAATGTCAGAGATAGCTAGATTATTAAAAAAGCATATTACTACATCAATTGAATAAGCAATCAGCTTAATAATTATAAAAAAATCAGAGATATTAAAATGGGTATAGATTTAAATCTTAAATGTGAAAAAAATATGAAAATTATAAAAAATAATCAGGTTTACTTTTCCTAACAAAACTTTTTAAATCAATTAAATTGATTCAAGAGATGTTATTTTCAAACATTATTTTGGAAAAAATAAGTATTGTATTTGATCAATATTGAATTAATATTTATGAAAAGACCATAACTCAATAATGAGATCAACTCAATATTAAGACAACTTTCAGACGGACCCAATAGTGGTCTCCTTATCGAGGTTTTACTGTATTTAGTCTTTTTCCTGTACAGAAATAAAAGATGCACCTTTTATGGTTTACTGAATTTTATCCACAAGTAATTTTGATGAGATTAAATTGACTGGACTTCATTTCCATGGTTTAGATTTACAGCACAGTACATGGATGTTCATGTTGTTGTTTTTTTGTCTTTTTTTTTTTTTTTACAGTATAAGCCGTAAATGTGTTCTTTCAGCAAGATTTATGAACGCAAATGTCTGTGATTTGTTCTCAATCAAACTGGAATATCTTGATTATAAGGTCCCTCTCAAGACTTGCTTCTGTTTGTGGCAGCAGTAGAATCATATCGTTATACCCCCATGTTACAGAAGTGGGGGCTTTAGAAGAATTGCGCTCATGATGCCATTTCTGATCCAACACTCACATTAAAATTAGGTAACTGCTGTTGATTCTACACAGTTTGTATTTGTCTTATGCCCAGTGGCTTTACCACTTTCTTATCTAGGGATCTACTTTAAGAAACAATTACAATTTCAGGAAGAGCAAAGGGTCCAGATTGAGAAAAAATTAGAAGAGAAATTTAAGCATGAAAAAGAGGAGATAATTAAGGAACGCAGACAACTGTACAATGAGAGAAGGAAAAAACAACTTACCATCAAACTTCTCGAACAAAAAATGGAGATGGCAAAAAATGTAAGTACATGTATATCAAGAGTCAACAAGTCAATCATGTCAATAAAAATAAGTTTATAGATGATGCTAGTCAAAGTCCTATCATCAATATCTTTTATGTTTCAGAACATAATATAGAAAATAAAACATTGTAGTAATAATTAATTTTGGACAATATAATTTGATTGTTGACAGCATGAGAAGTGGGAAGTTGAGACAAGAAAGTTGGAGAACTTTATACGCACCAAAGCAAAGCCTCACCTGTTTTTCATGCCCAAAACACTGACAGCTGAGGCAGAATCCAAACTGAAGGATACAAAGAAAATTGTTGATGGTAAGTACCAATTATGATCTTGTGGATTAAAATGGTGATGATAATAAATATGATGATACCATTTCAAATTATGAATATATTTGTGAGTGATGCAATTACATGATGATGATGAATGATGATCATGATGAACAAATCTAAGTAACAGTAGAAGTACATATATTTAAGTGAATAGAATTTATTAAAAAAAAATGATAAAGATGAAATGAAAGTGAACACAAATGACACCTTTTTATTATTTTATAGACATGATAGAGAGTCGCAGGAAGAAGCTGGAAGAAGATAGCTGTGAGGCACGGGCAGAGCAGTGCCAGTGTGTCACACAGTAAGCATGAAGATGATAAGGAGAATGCTGGGAGGGAGAGGCATGCTAGTGGGAAGGAGGAGGTACTGAGTGAGAGACAGAAGAGAGATATGGAGAGAGAGCAGAGAGACAGACAGTTGAGGGAGGAGAGGAAAGGAAGAGGTGGGGAAGTCAGACGGAGGGATCAGAGGGAAAGGAGGGATCACCACAAGTCAGGCGAGACAGGCGACTCCAGGAGTAGGGAGAGAGACCATCGATCAGGTAAAAGTAAATTGGAAAAGAGAGGCAGGGATAGTGATGATGAAAAGTCTAAGAGTCACAGTTCAAAGTCTAAACGTAGGTCCAAGGATGGTAAAACTAAAGAAAAGGCATGGGAGCCAATGGAAGATGAAGAAGAAGAAGAATTTGTTGGGTCAAAGGGCAGTGAGAAAGATGGCGGTGTAGGTGGAGACATTGAGAGTAAGATGTTAGCAATGGCTGGTATGTCTGGGATAACAAAAACAGACCAGAAAGAGAAGGATGAGAGAGCTGTTGACTTCTCGGTTGATACAAGCAGCGCTGTGGAAGATATTCCCGAGCCAGGGGAGCCTAGTGATATTGTTACTGGACAGGACAGTGCTGAGAAAACTGACTCTGGCCAAAGTGGGATACTGGAAGATTTGTAAATCCATTGGTAGATATTTCTGTTCCCATAAAGAGAGTCTTATCTATTGTTAATATCGCAGCATAGCTAGATGGAAAATATTTAAAATATAATTATCTACATATAACATTATTCTGTTTCTATTTATCATCTTTATGTATTTCAAAACCCCCTAAATTACATCATTTCATTATAATATTCAGACACCTTAAAAATCCTACCAGAAGTTTGAATAAAATCTGTCAAATTGATAATCTATTGATATTCTGTTGATTAAAAGAAATATACTTTAAATTGGTTAATTTTAAAATGTTTTTTGAAGTAAACCAAATACGGACTAATGTGTATTTCTGAAAGAAAGAAGATTGTATGTGTGTTTGTGAGAGAAAGAGAGAGAGAGAGAGAATGGAAGTGCATACCTAAATAAGACATGTTCATGATAAGGATTTGCTTTTAAATTAATGAAAGAAAAACAATCAAATAAGATTTTTTATTTTCCCTCAAAAGTCAAATATCTATAATTATGACAATTATTAATGTGTTACTTTGAATAAATGACTACATTCTGTTAGTATATTTCAGGCTAGCATGATCGCCAACCAGATTTTAAATCTTATGATGAGGGATGGCATCTGTATTTATATAAATATTCATTAGATCTGTTTTATAGCATGTTTTTATAAACCCTGTAGCACACAAAAGCTATTAAACAAATGGCCTATGTGACCAGTATGAAACAAGATCTGCATGTTAGTAACTTTCAGGCTAATATGGTTTTATGCTGTTCATTACTCCTCAGAAATGTGAAAGAGAAACCTTGTAAATCCTGATTAGACTGAAAATTGTTTCATATAGATCTTGCTTTACAGAGTTTAACCCTTTACCTCATAACGACTTGTTTGGACACCTTTGCAATAAAAGCAAACTCTGAATAAGGTTAGATAGTTCCTTCCAGGAGATGTCTTATAATGGCCTCCTCTGTTGCTCATACAGTATTGCAGCTCAGATTCTTCACAGTCTGCATAGCAATGAAAATTTCATTACATGTATATCATTAAGCAATTGTACATGAATATTCATGAGGTTGAGGATTAAACAAGGTACAAAATAGCATCGCTGTGGTAGAGGCTAATTTATCAACTATGTTGTGTGCTGTGTGTGTAAACTGAAGTTACAGGTAGACTGAGGAGTTTGTAGGACAGATGGAATAGACTTTTTAAGTACAAATCAAATTATCTTTATGTTGTAGCATCTTGTGAACGGAAGTAAGGACTGACGGTTTGACTTACCATCAGGTTTCAACATTCATTGTCTTTGTTCCCTTCAGATCTTCATCCTCATAATTGACCACTGTTTCCAAGTTAAGCTCTACTTCTTTGGTTTACTTCTAGTTTTGCCCTTCTCCTTTCACCACAAATGTTCATTGATGCTGCCGTTGCAGCCAGTAAATCATTTTAGTGTTTGCCATATTAATCGATTAACCCTTGCCCTCATAGAGGAAACCATGAAAAGACCTATGCGAACAGCATAAAACCAGATCAGCCTGCGAGTAACTCGCAGGCTGATCAGGTTTTATGCTGTTCGCTGCTCCTCAGTGGTCTGGTAATGAGGAATTTACAATTAAATTTGGTAAGGTTTGAGTTTGGTTTTCTGCAGATCAGGCTTTATGTGGTACCTACTGAGTGCGTCAAAATGAGTCTATATGAGGGAAACACAGGGGTTTGGCACAAAAGGGGGGGGGGGGGCATAAAATCACTATATATATGTATTATAATAGTGATTTTATGCCCCCCCCCCCCCCCCTTTCATGCCAAACCCCTGTGGAGGGAAAGGGTTAAATCAGTGATACATGTGTATCCGTACTGATACAGCTGCATTACATTAAGGGTTGAAATGGTAAGCTATGAAATGTGACCTTAACCTTGACCTGTATATGATCTTGACCTTAAATGTTTATAGAAATAGGTTGCCAATGAGAACTTAACAGCGAATGTCCTATTTTTCATTTTCACTCTCAAAGGTACAAAATATTCTCAGTGTTGTTTAATTTAAGACTTGCCCTATTCAAGTATAAA
>CM037793.1:36673040-36688309 GCA_021229015.1 Solen grandis
TGCTTTCCTTACATCAAAAAGTTAAGAATGCTCAGGAAGAACATTTTGAAGGCTTTAACTTGTTATCAGGATGTATAAACTTTTTTGGGTATGCTACTTTCAGTGGAGAAATACTTTTCTGCAGGAGTAGATCTTCATGTATGTAAATTGTGTTACCTTTCTGTTTCATAATTATCATATATATATGGTTTACAGGTAAAATCCTTGCATGAATACGACACTTATCACGGAGAGATATATTTAAATCGACTTCGGTAATTATGCAAATAAACAATGGCTATTTTTACTCCCTGCTTCTCCAAAAGTGCATCATTAATATAATCGGGAGCAAATATCATCTTGATTTATATATGTTTAAGGATATCCAAAATAATGTTTTGTCATTAAGCTACATTGAACAATTTAACGGAGAAAAAATTCAAAATGTGTTTAATATATTTCTTAAAAAGTATTTTAGTGAAATCTGTTTAATTATGATATGTATACTTCATCGTTACAAATTAATGTCCCTGTGACTTGAGCTGAGTGTCCGGCTTGGAAGCAAGAGTCGTTAAAACTGGTACTTGGTACTAGTATATCCCTATCAGTAAGGTTATATACAGGTAGTTTTCAGAACTGGTCCTGTGTCAAGATGTCAGATATGTGTTTGGTAATATGCCACTTGTCTACGGCATGATACAGCAAGGTGGTAGCATTATGTCTGTTGTAAGTCTTCATAGTTTCCAAATGACAAAAATGTTGATGGGACGTTAAACCTTACAAAGACATTTTAATAAATCATGATGCTAATTTAACTTTTACAAGTTAGTATAATAATTATATTTCCATAAGTTGTGCCATTTTACCTTTTATCTATTCATTTTATTACTTAGGTTTTATCTGGCGAGTTTTACAAAATAATTAATTCTCATTAACATCATCATCAACTTTGTCGACGCTGTCTTCATCATCTTCATCACCATAATCATTTTCATTATGATTGTTATCCAAACATTTCCTATAGTTATCATATGGATATGGGAATATTGGCAACATATAATTTAGGAAGAGTATTTTTCTCATAAATATATACTGAACCAAAAGAAACTCTCTTTAGTTTAAATAAATTATTTTTGTTCTAAAAAGGTACAATTGAATTATTTTAAGGTTGTGGATATATAAAACATTTATTTTACAGAAAGATCATGTTTTTGATAATCTGGTAATTAATATGAATTGCAATTCAATTTAGAAGCCTAATAGAGTCAAAATCAAAACTCAGAAATGAGAAGTCACATTTCACATTAACATTCAAGTTGGAAATGCAATTCTATTTTTTACAAAGACATTGTAAATTTATTTTTCAGTTTATGTCAATGCTTTGAAAATTTTATGGATAGAGATCTTTTTTCTTTTTTTTGATGAGAAAAATATTTTTGAAGTCTCAAAACTGAGATATTTAATTTTAATGTTTGCAAAATTTCAAACAATTGACAAGTATTACAGAAGTTATGATCATTCCAGTTTCAGACACATTGAAAACGAAAGTTTCAGTTTTGGTTGAGTATATCTATGTTGACATTTAATGAATTGTGTTAGTTATTGACATTATATATTTGTTTGTTTGTTTTGTTTGTTTGTTTGTTGAGTTTAACGTCCCACCGACAGTATTCCGTCATTTGGAGACGAAGTCTTGAGACAGATATAGTACTGGCACACTGCAGTATCACGCCGTAGACATGTGGCATGATACCACACCAAATCACATTATCCTGACACCGGTCCAACCATCTGCAACTACTGCTGCTGAGCGTCAAGCAAGGGAGCTACAACAGTACCATTTTTTTAAGACTTAGTACATCGCAGCCAGGGATCGAACCATCAGCCTCCGCTCGCGAGGCGGACGCTCTATCCATTTGACCACCGGGACGGTCACATCAATTTGTAGTGTGGCATATTATTATATTTATTATTTAAAGATTTTTCAGTGTAAACACATTTAACTTTTTTCTGATTTGAAATGTTTACGTCATGATTTATGTGATCTATTAACGTTTCTGTATAAAGGGGCGTTTAATTCATTGGTTTACAATGGGGTCAGCATATAAAAAGACATTTTGAAAAGTAAATACGTACCCAATCTGAAACAGTAGACGACACTCAAATGTAGCCCAAGTATTGTAATTACTGTGATATAACGCAGACTCATTCCTAAACAGAAAAGTGATGATATATAATAACCAAATCTAACAAACGACGAATATTCTTGAATTTGAGCGATCGATTTGAAACGATGACCTGATCTATTCAAAGTTCCTTTGTGCGTGCTCGTTAAGCCTTGTATATACCCGGCCACTGTGTATTATTAGTTTGTGTAACTGTAAAACATGCACGCGTTGAATATGAAGGTCTTATTTATAGAAACAAGCAATCCTTACATGTTTCGTATTTAGATTTGATCGGAGAATATAACACAACTTTGGAAAACAAGAATGAAATATTTTGCATTGATCCTCCATGAAATAGCCAAGTTGTCTAAAAAGCTTACTTGATTTAAACGCTGTTTAAGAAAAAAAAGATAATCAGAACAGATTTAGCTACTGTAAAATCATTAATTTTCATTGACATTAAATTTCATTGATTATACATCCAAAGGAATTTCGATTTTCGTGATCTATGTTCTAGAAAACGCGAGGTCTATATAAGAGGCGTTTTCGTGGGGATTAATTTTTGTTGATAAACCCTCTACGAAATCGACGAATATTATTGTCCCACAAAAACTAATGATTTCACAGTAATATAGATAATATGTCATATCAGTTAAACAGTACTGACTATGTATATTGGTAAAAAGTGAAAAATTATTCAAGAATCATTCTAGATAAATCTAGGTCAACTGCAATTATACAACGAAATGAATAAACTCAGTCACTTAAAACAGTCACAAATCATGTCAAAACAATTTATATTCGGACAGATAAAGAGAGTTACGCTAAAGACATACTTTAGAGATAAAGAATCAATTTATATTTGTTTGTAAATTAAATTCTAACTAACAGTATTCTATTCATTTGGGAACATTTATTAATGTCTGACATAGACTCATTTATATGGCGATATGCCATATATCCAGATCTTCCCTGATACCTTGCATTGAGATTACACCAAATGCGTTAAGCACATTTTCTCTGCAACCAGTCTCTGATACAATCACTCTAAATACTCGTCTACTGAGACATACTATTTATCAAGAATACTCCTTTCTTGAAAGTCTTAACTCTTTTCTTGATCGCAGGATTTTTTTCTCAAATGTTTGCTGTCTTTCATAACTGACGTTAGATTGAATCTGTGTTGCCTTATTTTCATTCCATCTGAAGCAAAGGATATGTGGTACATATAAATTGGCTCAAATGGAATTATTTGAGAATTTAAAATTGAAACTTCAAACCATAAATAACAAAATATCATTCACTTACAATTTAATATAATATAGAAAATATGGACTACCGTTCCTTATCAGCGTATGACGGAACGTGACTCGATCGTTCGTTCACATCCAAGTTGTCCCCTTTAAATAATGCCAAACAATAACCCCAATCGAAAGGTACTATTACAATTACTTATTCTGATTTTCTTCTTATTGTCATACCGTTATACATTGTATATGTTTTTAAATGATTCTATTTAAACGACATCTTTTATCAATACGAGGTCATTTTAGCTTCTCTGAGCACAGGTCTAAAATTTGATCACCAGGTCAAATCTATTTTACACCGCTTGCTGAACCCATTTTAAAGGAAATTGACAAGACAAAAATGCAAACACTCTATTAGTCTTTATTAGGCTTTGATTGTGATGAAAAGTGGGTAATTGGCTCAAAATCCAAAGAAATCAAAGAATATATATTGTTAATTGTTTATAAAAAAAAATATGAATGTATTATTTTATATGTTATGTGAAAAATACCGCACGAATGATTAAAGATTTTGTCACCAGGTCATACCTGAACAGCTATACCAATCAGGTGAGCAAACAAAAGCCTCTCAGGTAACTAAAGACAAACGGCGATTTTTTTTCGCCATAAAACCATCTTTTGATGGCACGTGACATTCACCAAACAACAAGCACACATGTACATTGATTTCTGACGTACTTGCTGCTTAAGAACCTAAATAATTTAATTTTAGTGTAACTCAATAAGCTGCATCCCTTATTATTGGTTAAAGAAAATAGAGTTCAGTTTAAACTTGATGTAATTAATTTTTGACATTCAATTTAATATAACAGAGTAGGAGTAAAGCAAAATCGGAAATGACTGGTATATATAACTGAATGTATTAAAATAAACAGTATAAGGCGTGTGAATGAAGAAGTACAGTGAGCTTTATACTGATTTTATTTGTCAAACGTTTTTATATGTCTCTTCATGAAATGATTTAAGAATGAAATAGCAAGAGTTTGCTCATTACCACTGGCCACTGTTTATATATATCGCGTCCGTGAAGGTTTAAAACACAGCCATCGTAATGGTTTCCACGAACAAGGACTTACTACGGCAATGTTGTGCCGTTAAAGCTTACTAGATATAAAATAACGAATATTACGAGTAGTTCTTAGGTTTAAAATCAGTGACAGAGAAGCTAAGTGTAATACATGTATATATTCAGATAAATGCAGAAACATTTTCATCGAGGCATTACTCTTTGCTGTGAAAAAAAAAAGATTCCCATTAAAGGCAGCTCATTCAAGATAATCGATAGAAATTAAAAATAAATACTCACCTTCGTTAATGTTGATGAACACTTTATTTCCTGGGAAAAAAACTGTGTAGGTTAAATTGCACTAGAAAACGCTATATTCGTAATCGCAATTTCGGCGAAATCGGTAAAATATAGAATATGGATCCTGAAGCACTCGTAATACGTTCCTCAACATGCCGTGCTCACTAGATCAGGGTAGCGATTTCGTTAGTTCAGCTTATGAATTTAAGGGATCTATGAAGTTACGGGATCTATGAAGTTACGGCATGCGCGAAGAGTGAAAGTGTGTGTAAATTTACTGTGCTCTTGTATCTCGCTCTTGACGATCAGATATTTATGAAGTCTCTCTCTCTCTCTCTCTCTCTCTCTCTCACACACACACACATTCTCTCTCTCTCTCTCTCTCTCTTTCTCTCTCTCTCTCTGTATATATATCCAGTAGAGCCTCGCTATTAAGGCCACCCATGGGACCGGAATTAAGTGGCTTTAATTTAATGAAGTTTGGCCTTAATAGCAAGGTTTTACATCAGTCATGATGGATTACGCCCCTTCGACGACATATCATCCCCACACGTGTACAGTGTATGTTATATATATATATATATATATATATGTAATATATATATATATATATATATATATATATATATTCATGTGAACATGTATACTAATGAAAGTTCAGTCAATATTAATCAATTAACCAGCCATAGATTTGTACACAAATCATTTAAAGTGTTAATCACTTCATTCATTTAATCTTTTTCTTTTTTATAGTAATAATTAGAATAAACAATCCCTAATTTTGTACTCATTATCTTTTAGCATACTTAGCACTCATGTCTGTACTTTTTTTTTCAATCACTTAATCACTGTTCACTTGAAAAACTGATGATTGTGGTCTGATAGCTGAAGCCAGAAGCCATCACTTTCAGCTGCTGTGATTCTATATCCTCCGGCATGGCTCTAAGCTTTTCACTCACACTGCCCATGTTGTTTGACAAGAGGGACGCATTCAGGTCATGAATATATATATATATATAACTTGACTTAACTATTTGAGTTTACCGTCGCTTTGACAGTATTTCAGTCATATACGATGTCAAGCTAATTACAGGTGGAGAAAGATTCCCGAATGCACGGAGCATCCGGTAGAACCACCGACCTACCGCAAGCCAGCTGGAAGGCTTCCTTTCATAGATTCGCGCATGCGGTAATTCGGTATAAATATATACATGTACATGTATTATGCAATATTCTTTTTGTAATATTTTGTAATTGATTGATAATATTAAACGAGCTTTTTTAAGATTTTAAGATATTTTTATTTACATGAAAAAATGTAATGGGATATAAAAACAAAAACACTGTAATAAGCAAGCACAACAACAATCTGGAAAAGAAATCACATTAGATTACATATGTACTTGTTATCGTTCAGCATATTAAACAAAACTAGACACATTTTGTTTACCTTTACCCCAATAGTAATTGTTTAATTGTAGCTTAGATTATTCACAGTATGTACACCAAAAATAAAATGTTTCATGTGTACATGTATACTAATGTAAGTTCAGTAAATCAATTTTCACCAAGCCATAGATTTGTACACAAATCATTTAAAGTGTTAATCACTTCATTCATTTAATCATTTTCTTATTTTTATTCTGATAATTAGAATGAAAAACCCCTATTTTTGTACTCATTATCTTTTAGCATACTTAGCATTCATGTCTGTACATTTTTTTTCAATCACTTAATCACTGTTCGCTTGAAAACTTGTGATTGGGTCTGAGTAGCTGAAGCCATCACTTTCAGCTGCTGTGATTCTATATCCTCCGCATGGCTCTAAGCTTTTCACTCACACTGCCCATGTTGTTTGACAAGAGGGACGCATTCAGGTCATGAATCATCTTCAGGGTTTCCTGACAGTTCTGTACCCGAGGTCGCTCCTCAAATTCATTTACCTTCTCGCCTTACTCAACAGTCTCAACAGTCTTGCAGTCCCCAATCTTCATCCCCTGCACCAATTCTTCCTTCCAGTTCTCATCTCATTATGTGTTAACAGGAATGTCAATATCCAAACCGATTACTCCTCAGCTGACAGTGTGAAGGTTATCTTCTGTCGTGCAGTTTTCATCATTTCCACGAGCTGAGAGTTGGCTGTACTGCCCTCCTCATCATCTACCATGGCTCCTTCATCCCTGTCTTCGCAAAACACGAGGTCAATGCATGGAGACATTCACATTCTTTACAGCTGCTGACACCCACTGAACTGCGTCCAGTACACTGATGCTCTTATCCACCTATTCAACTATCTCTGAGTCATCAATACGTGCTATCATGAAACGCAGCTGCCTCTTTCTTGTAGTGCTCCTTCACGTCTTAATGATCCTCTTGTCTAGAGCTGGCTGGGGTGAGATGTTGTGTTTGCTGGGAGGAATAGCATCTTTACAATGGACAGCTCAAGTTATTGTGGATATGACGGAGCATTGTCCAAAAGGAGGAGGACGTGCCTGCCAGCTGCTCGCATCCTGCGGTTGAATGACTTGATCCAGTCGATGAATATCTCCGTATTCATCCATACTTTGCATTTAGTTCATGTCGCAGACAAAGAAGCTTTGTCCACATTCTTAAAACACCACGGCTTCGCACATTTGCCATTAACAAGTGTTTTTTTCAAATTCACCATTCATGTTCACACACAATACAACAATCAGCCTTTCCTTATCTTTTATCCCTCCCTTACACTGATCACCACGGATTACGGATTGCCAGGGTCTTATTAGGAAGGCTCGCTAGAACAAAGCAGTCTCATCCATGTTGTAGATGTCATCAGATGTGTAGCCTTCTAATACAGTGGATAGTCGTTCCTTCCAATCGTTAGCAGTGGCCACAGACACACTACCAGCTTTCCCACAGTCATTAGCCAACTGTATGTTGGTTCGTTTCTTGAAGCTTGATATCCAGCCGATGGTTATCTTGAAGACGTCATGGAGATGCCGAGATCCTCAGCATAAGAGAGAGCCCTCTCCTGAAGCATAGGTCCTGACAGCGTTGGCCCTGAGAGCGCCTCCCCTGAAACCACTCCCACACGATGCAGTTGATCTAATCGACAGACGATCTCTTGCAGAGTCTCTTCCTGTCATGGTGTTTGTTGTCCTCATAGCCCTCGAAAGTTCCGCCTTCCTCTTCAGAATGTTCAATGTATATGGCTTATTTGAATACATCCAGATTTTGGATGATGGTGGAAAGTATCCAAAATAAAACACGTGTGGATATGTTACATTACATAAAACAATATCTGTCTTGTTTAGGGACACCGATTGGTGTATAGGAAATGAGACTCACGAGCTTTTTCATATAAATCAACAGCTTAATTTAACTTTTTAACTATTAAATATACACAACACATAGTACTTACATCGCCAAATATGCACAATGCATATTCATACTAATTAAACACATTAAAATGTAAAGTGTATATATGATGTTGTTGTTGTTTTTTGATATTATTTAAATTAAAGGAATAAGAAAATTAAGTAAGACCATGCAATTACATTGATAATATTTAACTTTACTAAATAATCATTAATCATACCTTTATCTTGTTCAAATAATGATAAAAATCTACAAGAATAAAGACAAACATGTTTTTAGTATATTATTATATTTGTAGATAAAAAACTTGAACTTTAATGATGAATTTTCAAAAGTTAAAGTCATAAGTCTACCATTTCCGCGAGTGACTATGTTACTATGGTAAGTGGTTACTATTTACAGATTATGAAATGTTGTATTTAAACATCGCATGTAATTGATATTGCATATACACAGCACAGAGCGAGAAAAAGTTTTTTTTTTCTTCAAACAACCTGCATCACCATTTACGAAGATATGTTCAGAAAATGAAGATTGGCGATAAGCTTTATCCATAATATAGTTTAAACACATCACTGAAGGTGACCCTGACTTTGGAGGTATTGGGTTTAAAACCTTTTTAATTATGGATCCCTATATGGTATACGTAGAAATACATTCAAGTATATAGAATTTATACATGCATACATTACATGAATTTAAATTTGACTGATACTACTTCCTGATAACTAGTATATCAATACATGCCATTTTGGTCGGTATCATTTAATGATGAAAAAATATCATGTACTACTTACTTTGCTTTTCATAATATTGTTTTTCTATTCATAGACATGTAATAAATATGATATATATTACTGCTTAGTTTAATAATATTGTTATTTTCTTTTATTTTATTGTATACAATTTTTTATAGAACTTAATAGCTATTGCATAAATGTCGTTGTCCTGAGTTAAGACCGTCTTGAACTAAAAATTATATCAATATGGGATACAACCTGTCCACAATTATTCTAGAAAGGGTAAAATTCTAAAGTTAAATCAATGTAAAGTACATTATGCAAAAAGTATTTTTTAAAATAAGATCAGTTTTATTATTATTGCGCTTTCTGGTCATCATCAAACTCATAAAACAGCTCCTCAGCTAAAGTTGGGTTATTCTTTTTATGTCCTTATACACTTCAGGCACCAAAGTTCCTATACGTACATTTTTCAACTCCTTCTAAATTTTGCTGATGTTCAAGTGCAGATCATCCATTACTTAGGAACCTTTCCGTTACAGATACATAATAACCTACAACAATTGTCTCTCTCGTCAAAAATAATACCCGAGAACCAAAACAAGCCTCCGATTTGAAAATTATCCAGCAAAACTTTGTTTTCCACATCTGCCAAATCACGTATGCTGTGAATAAGAAATTCCTCGTTTTTCTCTGATTTTTGGAGAATCTCAATCAAGTATCAGCATATCTGACAAATAGCGATAGGTTTGGTGTAATGGTTCATTTAACTGTTTTTAATATTGTTTCTTCTTTTTTGTACTTTCCTTCCACTATTTCTGTCAAATAATATGAGATTGATATCATGAACATCATCAGTTGGTAATGAAGTATGAAGACAAAACGGTGGTGAAAATGTGAACTGCCTTCACTGTCTTCAGTCTCAGTAGATGATGATATTGATAGACTCATTCCATTTTTGTTTCGATTGTAGCAGTCTCGGAGCTTGGATATATCTCCAACACAATTATATCTAACAACGTGTTTGTATATGCAGGTGTAATGACCGTATTTTAAATTTCATTTTTGAAGTATTGGTTCCATCAAAGGCTACATAAACATCATGGTCATCAAATCTTGCATAGTACAGTCTCCATTTTCTGTCGTACCTGAAACAAATTTACTTCTGTAGATTAAAGCCATCACTATAAAAAAAAATCACGATTTTAATTAGAATAGTTAATAATCAAGAAAATTCGAAAATTCGTTAAATTGATACAAAATGACAAATTACATGACATTAAAGCCAAATAGTTGTAAAATATGTATATCCAAACCAGTCCTTATGGCTTGTTGTAAATACTGTGGACATGCATCATTTTACTGTCCAGAGACTTATAAAACAGAGATCACTAGCTTTCCGAAGTAACGCACTTTATCGCGTGTCTCGAGAGTTAACCAGAGTGAACCCACCTGTCACACTGGTACCGGACATTTCGATGGGCTTTGGAGAATCTTATAAAATAACAATTACATTGTACTTTCCAAATACTTTTAGTAAATCTATTATCTTAGCTAAAGTGAGTTTAAATGAAGGAAAGAAGTGGACAGATGCATGATAAGAGTACTTATTTTAGTTTAATTAAGAGAATTAGAGAAAGAGAGAGAGAAAGAGAGTGTGGGGGGAGAAAGACAGATAATTCCGATATGATTAAGCGCGGAATGACATTTTTTCTGATGATACTTGCGTGTAAATAATCCTGCATTTGGAAGCACTCCAGCGTAAAATTGTATTATTTATTTATTTATTTATTTTCACATGTTACAACTGTTATTACATCTCCTTTATAATATTTGCTCTCAAATATGAAACCCTCCCCCCAACCATTAACTCTCACTTTATCTTTTATCTTATTATCTCAAGTAATTGAAAATTTACTATTCTTGAGTATAATGAATATGTATTGTCAATTAACACTCACTGGAAATGACCGGAAATAACATTTCTCATCTTATTCATACGGTACCGGACATTTCGGTGGGCCTTGGGGAACCTTCAGAAAAATCTTAAGATAATTCCGATATGATTAAGCGCGGCATGAGAAAACATTGTGATACATGATAGCCTCGTGTACGTATAGAATTAACCCTGATTTTTGCGGTTAGGGTCTTCTTGTTCTTTGACTGGTGTTAGTAAAACAAACTTAAACATGTAGAATGATTGCTTACTGATTTATTCCCTTAATTGCGTCTCGCCGTGTAGTCGATCAACATCACTGACACAAATAATAATAATAATACAAAACAAAATGACCTTATCAACACCATATTACTTAAAATATCCATTAGAACTTTCCATAAATATGTACTTGATTTCCATTCTCGTCCGGGTCTCGTTAAAGGCTCGATGGCCGCGCGCGACTTCAGAAAATCGCTATGTGCAAAGAATAAGCTGCCAATTTCTTTTTATATGTCTCTGACTGTCCATAGATAGATAGATAGATAGATTTTATTTGGCAGATATGCATTGGCATGGAC
This sequence comes from Solen grandis, assembly GCA_021229015.1. Classification (NCBI taxonomy): domain Eukaryota; kingdom Metazoa; phylum Mollusca; class Bivalvia; order Adapedonta; family Solenidae; genus Solen; species Solen grandis. The sequence goes on from CM037793.1 coordinate 36,684,415, forward strand.
AATTTATAAAACAAGCACATATAAAATTGTTACATGTTGATAAATTATATCCATGTCAAACACACCAACACCAAGGACGACACAAAAAAGAGTAAATAACTCTTATTTCCATTGTGGTCCTTAAAATATATACATTAATGTTAGGGTTCAACACCAAAAGAAGATAAAAATACCCCTATGTTAAATCTTTGTAACAAAAGCTTTGGGATGGACATAACTAATTATAGTATAAGGTGAAATAACAAACTACGAAGGTCATCACTGTCATATCCAGGTAAACATTCCTTAAATGTTTATTGACTGACTCATACGGCTTTGCGGGGCACAGCTATTTTCTTAAATAATTAAAGGGCTTTAACTCTGTTCATATCAAAGAAAACAGCAACGAAAACCTCATGTGCATGTTATTTAACATTCCTGGATAATCCTATGACTCTGCTCATATAGGTTTTGAAGATATGGTTCCGGACGAAAAGAAGTGTGTTGGAGGATAGACAGTCGAACACAACCGAATTGCAGGCATTGTAAAAGTTGAATTAATATGCACCCAGCCTTAATGCATTTACAGTAAACTATTGGGTACTTTTCGTACACCAAACACATAAACCAGTCATGATTTTTATATAATAACTAGTTAACAATTTGAAATATTTAACCACACAAATGCTCGTGTTTCAGAAAACATTGACCAGATAGAGACAAACAATAAATAACAAATTTATACTATTATTCAAAGTATCATTTCTCAATCTGACACTATAAAGGATTAGACATACATATCCAAATTAAGTCTGACATGAATTGTTTTGTTCTCGTCTTCAAATTTCGGCCATAGCTTTAAGACATGAAATACCACCCATGTAAATTTTGACCCTTGTTGAATGTCACTGACATCTCTTGACTGAAATCATCACGCTGCACATCGTCTTAATGTGGTTGTGGTCTTCAACGATTTACAGTTTCGTCAAATTAAATCCGTATTTAAGATAACAGCGACAACATGATTTGTGGAATACAGACAAAAAATTGGCCAAATGTAATATGTATGAAAAAAGAACAGATAGATAGAAAATGAAGTATAATACTCCTCAATAATTATTTATAATAATCCCGAAGTCCTTGTCAAACTTTATACATAAACAATCTTGTTTAAAAGCATTTAATCATTATGCAAGTGTGTCTGCCTGAGTTAACGAAATGAAAATTTGTATGACAGATAGAAAAATGGATTATGGATATAAAATCATTGCACCGTTTTCACTCTGAGTACTTTCTATTAAGTGTTTTGCTGACTGCGGTAAATAAATAAGAGTATACCCATACCACATATATCCCTCACTGGAAAATACGCTGTCATTATATAGTTTGATTCAATGAAGCATACAGCCAGCTTACGATTATTTTGCTTTAATTTTTGAAGTACTTTTAACGATGGGTTTTGAACCAAACAATTCGCCGACTGATGAAGACAGCTGACGCATCTGTTCAATAAAGTTTGATTTTTTTATGGCAACTTCTCGTTCCATTTGTTTTTCTATAACAAAATCGTAAAACACTTATATATCCCTATGTCATTTCCTTTAAACAAATATAAAAATCCTAATAAAGCAAATATATCACATTCTAACATATAATAAAGAGCAACGCTTGAAACCATTTAAATTAGTAATAAAAATAAATTTATACTAATAAACTGATAAACTACATGCTATATATATAAGAAACAAATAGAAACAAAAATTACAATACTCGTTTATCACTGTGATATTCTCATTTAATCATTTTAAAGTTAAAATGTATTAATTTAATCTCTTAAAAATACATAATAAAGGACTGAAATAAATATCAATGGATCAGCAAAATTATTCTAATTCCCTCTTGTAATTTAGTCAGTGATTTAACTACAGTAACTAAATGTATTCCGTTACTATTTCAGATCCGTATTTTTAGTCTGTTTTTCTATCAAACCTAATACATATAGAGTAAAATTGGTTAGAAGGAAAACATATATCGAAAACTAAGCAATAAATAAACAAGATATTTGTCAAAGTCTACAGTATATGAAAGATCTAGCCTTAACTGACAAAAAAATGGTAGCCATGAATTGTAAGGTCCTGTGAAAAAAATGATATTTTTTTTTAATTATTTGCATTGGCTACTTTAAACTGTATGCATATTTTAATGTAACATTAATTCACACAAACAAGTAAAATCTTTAATTTGACATTTCCTGTCGAATTATGCATATTAAAATGACATGAAATAAATGACAACAAATTTTGAAATATCAATATCCGAACTTATGACATTGAGCAAAAGATTTTTTTGTTTGTTTCATAAAGTTTAGTCTCGTTGACATACTTGCTTGAGAGATTAAATTAAGTGTAAATCAATGATGCTCACAATAAAGGAAGGATAATTTATAACAATATTATAAATTGATTTACCGTGATAGCAATTGACAATTTTGCTAATTTTCAATAGCATAAATATATCTACAGTCATAGATACCTCGACACAGATAACATTTGGGTTATCAAGGACCATAACTCTACTTGTATCGTGCGGAAAAAAAAAAACGCAAACAAAGGAAAACTGCTTGAAAACAGCTTTCCATGCTGGTAAAAATTCCTGTAAAGTTTTGTGAATGTGTAATATTTGATATTGGTTCCGAAAGGTCAATGCAACAGACGGACGGCACCAAAACACTTTTTCGCTCTAAACCTTTGCTCAGTAAGATATTACATAGGTCTATTAAAGGTCAGCATCAGTTTAAGATCATATGTCCGATCTACATCATTCTCACTTTATAAATGGCCATTTTGCAAATTAACTGAAGATGATAGAGTGTTGACAAAGACTGCATAATTCTGTATTGTTCTGATATTGCAAGGGTCAAATCGGATAAATATAGAGTTATAAGTCCAATATCTACCATTATCAAGCACGCAACAAATAGAACAGTCATGATGGCAAACAAAGTTAGATATAACCTTTTCGGATAACGCCATGCCCGTAAATCTTTTATTAATTGTTTGATATATCATCAAATAATAAGTTCGACTGTTGCCACCAACTATCATCAGTATTGCTATAGGAAAGAGCAAATAGCCTATAATGGACAATGATCCTGAACCTGATGATATGACAAAGTAAAGAAAGACATATTAAAATGTATATATCACACTCTCACTTGTACATTGATACATATCTTTTTATTTTGAATTAGAAACATCACAAAAAGAAATGATCGGTCTGGGATGTAACATAAACTACCATCAAGAAAAAACAATTGCTCCTCCAAAGGGCAGTTTCCTTTCCTCAAGTGTGACAGTTAATGCAAAATATATTAAAAAAAAAAATGTTCATAATTCTATTACAACTACAATCATAAACTTAGTCACTAACATGATTCCATTTCATTTCAACATGCACCTACCTCTCAATCCTTGATCTTAATTAATTCAAGTTTTGTGTGTTTTAGAACCCGCTTATCATTGGCTGAACAGGCTCTCTAATTACGACAGTGCTTAATTCTGTTTCTTCTTTTGCCTTCTTTCTGTGAATGTGATCTAAAAGAAATCAAAATCACATATAAGATGGTGTTTATGTCAAGACATGTATTGTTAGTCTGTGCTGTGAAAAATATAGGTTCAAAGTTTGGAATGTATCAATTAATATTGTTAGTTTAAATATGTTTATATCAATCAACTTCAAATAGGAATTTTGAAGCTCAGTTAAGTTCAAGTATCTCCCCTCAACTTAAGATATATATGTAGGGGACAATAATTTTTTTCGGAAAATTACATATTTATCTTAATTACCAATTAATGAGTTAATGTTTTGGGAAATTACAATACTGCACTTTGCAAAAAAAAAGGTTTTTTTAAAAATT
>CM037793.1:36688409-36738409 GCA_021229015.1 Solen grandis
ACAGCTCCTGGACCAAATGGAAGACTTTTTTATATGAAAATCCCAAGTACCCAGACTGGGAGTCGAACCCACAGTGTTGAGGGGCTGAATGAAAGTATGTCACCACTAGACCAGTGAGGCCCCTTTCACCACTCTGATATGCTATAATTTTACACCATAATTGACAATTATGAAATGCTTGTCTAATTTCTTGCTGACAGTATTTTATTCATCTGCAGAAGATGTCTACTTGAGATGGATATAGTGCTGCCACAATGCAGTATAACACCACAGACAGTCAGACACGTGGCAACAGTGGCATGATACCACACCCAGTCACATTATCCTGACATCAGGCCAACCAATTCTGGAACTACCCATATATGCTAAGCACCAAGCAAGGGAGCTTTTCTAGTACCATTTTTTACCTAGCAATTCCAGGGCAGAAGCTCTAACCACTCGGCCACTGGGAGGTCAATTAAGAAAAAAAAAATATGCCTGCCCAATGCAATAAACAGTCTCAGCATGTTTTACAACATTTAATTAATAATTATTCATTTCTTATAAAAATAATGAGGAAAAAAATTCAACACAATAAACCTGATATTAAACCTGAATGTCTCTTGACAAGCTGTTAACCCAATTAAATCAAGTCAAATAAATGTTTCTGATAAAAAAATAATCTGTATACAAAATTACATCTACAGTCAAACTAAGGTAACTCAAACACTGAAAACTGGAACACAATACTTTACTCCAACACAGTTCAAGGTCCTGGCAAAGCTGCTCTTTATTGTTCAACCTTGGACGAGTCGAACACTGATGACTGGAACTATTGAACTAAATTTCTGGCCCCAGGTAAAAAGTACTATGTATTTCACACCTGTCCGATGAACCAATTAACACCCTACATGTGATGTAGCTGGTGATTTAATAGCAAGCTGCGGTGCAGCAGGTTTTTCACACTATTGCTTAATTATTGTGTTAATTATAATGTATGTGTATATGTTCATGTATGAAATGAATATCATCACCGAGATTTGTGCTTTGGTAACTGATTTTGTTTTTGGTTTATATTTAAAGAATGAAAGAGTGACATATTCTTTTATTGATAAGATAAAGTCAAAATACGATTATAAATCATATCTTGTTAACATATGTATGAAAATCATTTTAACCACAGTTAGGTCGAACCACCGATGACTAGAACAAATTGCCGTCCCCCCAGCCTGTTAGAGTCACCGAAGTTCAACTGTATTTTGATGATACATAGTCTGAATATCTTCAAACTAACAATAAACACAAAGATGGTTGCTGGATTGCCTTTCCTTAGCAAATTAAACAGTAATCCAATTTAAATCCTGCAACAATGATATAGATTTGTTAAAAAGATTTATAGAAAAGCAAAGGAGATAAGTTTCCTTACCCAACAGAGTACATGACTCTTGGCCCGCCCAACACAAGATTCAGACCCCCAACCTTCTCCACACATATAGGCCAGTTAGATATATTCACGCCCTGTATGGTGCTGTTACACTGATAATGGTAGAGCGTGATGAACTTCAGCAGCCGTCGCGCCTCACTCCGAGCATCCGACAACACCTGTAGAGGACTATATGCCTCATTAAAGTATGTCACTTGCAGGAAGGCGAATATCAACACCAGGGCAAATCCACCATACACCAAAGTCTTTTTCTTGCGACTAACAGTCATGATGATTTTTTCACAGTAAAATCTTATCAAGAAGAAGGTACACACAGAGAAGCGACCGAAGTTGGAGCAAAGAGCCCTGTTGTTCATCTGCCTCTATATCCAGGTCATCTTCTTTAGGGTTGCAGTAATCACTTGACTTGCCATATTATTAAGAAGCTAGGATTGTTGAATCTGTAATTACACATCAGTATCATCTTAAGTTAGTTGTTTTTTAAAGGCCCATTATATTTCGTAATGATTCAATTTTCATGAAAAGAAAATATCAAATAACACTGACATATAAATAGAACATAATGTGCAAATATCTTTTAATGTGCAAATATTTTAGTTTGCCTTGGCAAGTATTCCCAAAGACAGCCTATAATTGGAAATAATTTGAATTTGAAAAAACGTCGTCAAATCACAATTTGTTTATCTGCTACACCATTAATTTATGCATTCTAGTAATGTTGTCGTCAACAAGCATGTACATTTTGCATCTCATAACAAATCTGTAGCACACACTTTGCTTTTGAATTATAATGGGCCTGTAATCATTATTACTATCAAAGTATACTTTGCCAGACCACCTGTGGCTTCTAAACTGGAAAAAAAATGTGCAATAAGTCCAAGGCTGGGAAAATATAAGATAATAAGAGTGTTGATCACAACTAATTTTATTTCTTTGCCCAATGTCAGTGATTAGAACAGTTTACTGAATTTATTTGAAAAAAAAACAACAAAGATAAGCTTGTATTTCGTAGGGCTGAAAAGATCATTTTATTGGAAAAAAGTTGACATTTAAGGGGGATAAAGAGACATCCTTTATCTACAGAAAATTTATAAAAAGAAATCACTGCAATAGTACCAATGGTAGTTGTTATTTGCCATGTAAATTGGGAATTATTAATTAGGCTTCCAACTTTGAAATCAAGATATCAATATCTTGATGTTTGTCTGGGTAATTACACAAATTCAATCTAGCCAGACAATGTAATTGTATTCTGATTATACATTTAACCCTTTACTTCATATAAACTTATTTTGACGCATAGGCAAACAGAGCAGACCCTGATCAGACAGCTCCAGATTCTTGAGGTTAGAATCAGGATTAGGTATTGTCAGCAAAAAATGGCGATATATCGATGTATCAATGAAATCGACCCAGCTTAGAACCGTGGCTGATATGAACCATGGATGATGTGAACCGATGCGAATAGTTATCGGTTTGTACCCTGGACAATGTGAACCATTGCTTAGGATGATGGGAACCATTTCTGGAGATGATGTGTACCTGTTTATAAACGATGTGAACAACTTTGTTTTGTGCATATATGTATTATGTAAATATGTATCTGATGGTTCATTAAAATTACAGTAACTGCATGTGTGAAAGATACATCTGTTAGAAAATGAATTCAACCTTTATTATCAAGTATATTTGAATGCTTTATTTACTCATTGGTTAAAAAATTTTTAAATTTTAAAACATTTTTTATTTTTATAATTTTATTGGTATTTGGATGTGGTATTATTATGTCTATTATTAAGAGTACTGATATTTTTCTAAGTATTTATTTTTTTTAAATCAAAATTTTTTTTTTAATTGATAGTTTTTAATTTAAATATATGAATATTATGAATATTAATATAGATTTACACACCTATCATACACTTTTATTTGATATTTCATATGATATGATGTGTGGAAAAATAGTAAAAAACAAATACATGTTTAAATTAATATATAACAGTATAAAAATTATAATTAATATTGGGTTCACATTGTCTCACAGGCTGGCTCACATTGTCTAGGTAACTAAACAGGTTCACATTGTCTCACAGGCTGGCTCACATTGTCTAGGTAACTAAACAGGTTCACATCATGCATGGTTTACATCATCCATCGCCCAGGATTTTCCACTCAGACCAGAGCTACAGATAATTTTTAAATCTAAATGATATTTACCCCCTCTAATTTTTTGTAATGCTGAAAACTGAAAATTCAAATATTTTTACACCCCCATCATAAAACTAAATGACACTTATATTTAAACACATCTGCCTCTTACCTTTATATACCATGATAAACAAGTCTTTAAGCATTTTCTGTACCTTGCAGCTTAGTGACAACATTTTAGAAGTTCTATATGAAGAGCTATGTACAACACTCCTTGTGTTAATTTCCAACTGAGATGATAATATTATTACAAACTGTCAAAAACTTTCAACTACGGTTGCTTTTCCGACAGTTTAACTTAACAGTTTCATCGGAAACGGAATCACCGGCATGTTTCTTAAAAGCATTTTCGGTCATAATAACACTGTCATATATTATTTCTTCAAATATTTGCTTGGTAATAGATCCTGCAATGCATTTTCATTTTTGAAAAAAAATGGGAACACTAGGATTGTCTGCATTGCTTAATATTTTCTCTTTAATCGCTCCGGTTTGCTTCTACCTGCCATTTTAGTGTCTACACGATACGCATGGTACCCTAATACCGATAACGATAACTTAGAAAAGGGAACCAACATCATGGTTCCCGACTATCAAGAACGTTAACTACTACAGTACATAATAGAACCGGGGACCAATGTTAAAACCCTGACTAGATCGATACCATAAAATTGATTTGGAAAAGAATACCAAATACGCGTAATGTTGAGTAACAATGCTGATCAGACATTTCAAATGCGTTTTTTTCACCCTTCAATTTTGTTTTCAATGCATTTTTACCAAAAAAATAATGCTTAAAAACGCAAAAACACGTCTTATCTGTAGCTCTGTTAGACAACGTTAACTCTGCTCAACTAAAACGTTCCATGCAGTCCAGTCCATATTGTTTTGTTCAACTTTCCTACACCAATTAATCTTGTCTGGGACATCATGTTGGTTCCTAGAAGAGTTCTACCTGACAATTTTTGAACAGTTTTGCTTGATATAATAGTTTTTCACAATTAACTTTAAGACAAAATAACCAATGCACTTTTTGTTTCAAAAATTACAGGAGACTGTTGCCAGCGAAAATGACTTGGCAGCACAATATACGAAGGAATACGGCTTCAATGAACGTCTTTTCATATCTAACAGCAACTGTTTCAAGAAAAACTGCTTACATCGAAGATGGTGTGGGCGAAAATACATCCATGTATAATAGTATTACTATGATAATTGATTTGACAGGTGCGCTCGTCGAAACGTCAAACTGAGCTCTTTTGTAAACATTTTTATTTGCGCAATTGACACATTTTCAGTTGCAAAACTTAATTGAGATATTGTCTTACCTTATAAATGTTGTAATACATTCAGATCCATTTTTATATCAGACTATTTGTTTATTTTAAATTTACTTATGTGTGTGCTTTGTCGGATATTCCTAATTATATCCAGGGAAGGAGTTACTTCCCTTTCTAAGTAGCGACAATAATTTAATTAATGAAAAGTGCGCAGAATACCAAAAACACTTAAGAACCGGATATATCGTGTTTAATCATGCAGAGAATGCAAGAAGAGAAAATATTTTTATATCCTTAATACATCAATCAGAAGAATGAGGAAGGGTTATTTTCCTAATGATAGGAGGGGAAAGATCTTGGAGTAAATGTCGACAACAAATTAAAATTTACAACACACTGATATACACAAGAAAAACAAACTCTTGGGATTATTGCAGAAGTGCTTAGGAAAGACCATCATGTAGGGGTAGTGGTTACGGTGCTAAACCCCATTCAGTTATGGAACCAAATCTACTGTAACACAAATATTTGGAGAGCTCTACAAATACTGGATTATTGCTATCATCAATGATATCAACAATTGATGATGTCAATAATTGATTTGAAGATATCTTCAAAGAATTAATGATATCAACAATTCAATTGTTGATCTCACCATATAATTATTGGTATCTCCAAATCATTTGTGAAAAAAAAAATTAAATGATTGGAAGATATCAATAAATGAATTCTAGATCTCTTTTAATGATATCAATAATTCGGCACAATGTAAATGAACAAACGTAAAATATGAGCGTCTTTGTTGTTGTTGTTGTTTTTTGTTTGTTTGTTACGATATAAGATAATCCTAGTCTTACAGATTTAAAGTGACATATATCATAATACTGCCAAAAACTTGTTACATCAGAGAGAAATCATAAAATCAAAAGAGAGAAATCAAAATGTTAAACATTGATTTGAAGACCTCAACATTTGAATTATTGATATCATCAATTCGATTATACGGATTTCAAAAATTGGTTTAAAAAAAATAACAATAATTCATTTTGAAAAGATCTTAATTATTTGTAGAGCTCTTCAAATATTTGTGTTTATGTACGAGTAGATTTGGCGTTCCATATTCAGTCCATAAGAGTTTGTATGTTAAGTTATGTCTGCCATTTTGCGGTGTGCGTTTGCAGAACAACAACAACATGATAAACCAATATTTCGATTGGAGAAAAAAAAGAGAGTAATCAAAATACACGCATTGGTTTGTTGTGGTTCACTTTGTCAACACGTACGCCGAATGGCAAAAACTCGCCACCATAAGTTTGCGTGTACGTTGACTAGCTGTTAAATAACGTTTCAAGTCCCCATCGTCTCAGTCTAAAGATGGGAATCTTTTCATTTAACCCTTTCCCTCATAGAGGACACCATGAAAAGATCTATGCGAACAGCATAAAACCAGATCAGCCTGCGAGTAACTCGCAGGCTGATCAGGTTTTATGCTGTTCGCTGCTCCTCAGTGGTCTGGAAATGAGGATTTTGTAATTAAATTTGGTAAGGTTTAACTGTGGTTTTCTGCAGATCGGGCTTTATGTGGTACCTACTGAGTGCGTCAAAATGAGTCTATATGAGGGAAAGGGTTAAAAAATCCTATTCTGGTATTTACTGCAAAGGTTTGTCTGGGCTTAGCTATAACGCACGTGCGCACAGTTGATTAGGAAAAAAAATTAAAAAAGATAATAAAAAAATCGCCTCACCCGAGGGGTTTACGACGATGATGATACACATATTTGAAAACAATGGCTGTTGTTGTTGTTTCAACAATCAGTCTTTTTTTTCTGGTGATGGGGAAGTAATATTATTTTATGCCATCAGATCAAATACTACGTGTTCTTTCAGTAAGATAAGATCCACATCCATAGCAGCAGTTAGCATAAAATAAAAAGAAAATGTTTGCGAGTGAATATGGGAAGTTTCATCGAGAGGTGGTACAATTTTCATGTTTTAACTCTCGGTAAGATATATCCCATATCGACTCAAAACAAACAAATATCCTCTATTTGAATTTTAACCTTAACTCAAGGTAACATTTATTTGCCCATCGTCGAATACCCCCCTGCTGACTTATCCCGTTGCACTACATGACATCATAGATGATCTATCGATCGGCCGTGGGTATTCGACGATGGTATTTGCCATATGAGAACTTCAGTAGCTCATACGATCTCTTAACTTGTTCCTGTACCTGCTAATTTATTCCTTCTTTACGGATATAGAATGGTAACGTTATCTATTTTCAGTTTGTTTGTTTGTGTTTTTAACGAAAAGAAATCTTTGAGAATATTCTATTTCGTTGTCTTAGATGCAGAATATCACATAACTATTGAAACTCAACAAATTATATATATCATAAAATATATATAATATATAAACTTTATTTTTGTCTCATTCGTATACATACATACATATACATATATACAACCATAAAAAACATGTATACAACCATTCTATTTAAGAATTTTAAGAGACATAATGACTAGATACAATCAAATACTAGGCACATTACCATACTAAAATATAAAAAGATATCAAGGTACCATTGCTAGCTAACACCTAAAAACTTAAATACTCTTACAAACCTATATATATTCATATATGCATGTATATACTTAATACACACATATATACAATATCTAAAATTTTAAATTATTATTTGTGAATAAAAATATAAGTTGTTCAGTTTTAGACATTACACCAAATGAATTATTTATAGCTGTTGCTTTTTCAAATAATGTTTTTCGTTTATCATTGTACATAGAGCAATCAAAAATAGCATGGCTTTCATCTTCAATACTGTCACAGAAAGGACATTTTCGATCAGAAATGCATAATCCTTCATAACGCCCAGTTTCATATCATATGTTTAAGTCAATGTCTTCAATCCACATGTTCGAGATGATTTTGTCATGATCGATAGTCTTTGGAGCGATAGTGAAACGTTTATTGAATAACCCAAGGATAAATGAAATGTGTTTTGAAAGTTATCCTTATATAAAATATATAAACAGAGAAAAAAACATGTTTTGAGAATGGGAAGAGATTATAAAGGTGAAAATGGTACAAATAATGTTTGTACCTCGGCTTGCGGCATCCCACCCTGCAGTAGTCCGATCGCCATTCCCTTTCTGCGATAAAATTCCCTCTGTGTGTGTTTGTGTGTTTCCTCGTGTGATAGTTAACTGTGACGATGCCTCGTCACAGGTATAAATACAATCTCTGACAACTGCGTCAGGGAGTCGTCTCTTTGCTCAGTGGTTAAAGTATTGAACTTGCACGTCGGCTGACCAGGTTCGATCCTGGGCCGGGTAGAGTTTTTCAGATTAACAAACGTTTAGATGCCACTTCAAAGCAGCCTCTGACCCGAAGCTTGTGGAGCACGACTTTTTCTGCTTCCGTTTACTGCCCACATTCAACACGAACATAGGCCTACGGGATACACTCATCTCGTTTTTTCGAGTTAATATATCTTTTTCTCGAGGGTTTGTTTAATCTGCGGGCCTTGGCCCTTTTTGGGTTTCTTTAAATAGAATGATATGGCTTTTTAGTACTAGAAAAGGGCTGTTCAAACTGAATTTCGATATAATGTATGAATTTTAGTGAATATTTGAGAGAATATTAACATTTATATGCATTTGTTTTAATATTTTTTGCCGGCTTTTACGAGCGCTAAAAATGGAAAGCGAGTTACGAAGTAAGAACCCTAGTCAGGTCAGTGTACGGGAAGGATTTTGTACGGGTTTAAGTAATAATATACAAATTTCCCACAATTCAAAGTTAATATGGATGCGCCCGTAAAGCATGAGAAAATGACAACAAACGTGTCATCAATCCTTTCAGCCGAAACTTCTCTGTTATTACAAAACGCTGAAGTACCACAAGAAAGTAATGACGTTCATTTATTATCTCTGCCAAATTTCAAAAATGGAGAATAGATTGAAAACGAAATTCACGAAATGTTACCTTTAAATCGTAGTTCACACCGTGAACTGAGTCATGTTCTTAATTTGTGTTTGTGTGTGCGTGTATTTACAAGAGTTTTGTCATTACAATATATTTACATTTTCTCATGATCTATAGTAAGACACTAACTTAAGTTTTTATACAAGTTATTACCCTAGTACTGGCGCATGCATATTTTCCCCAGTTACTCATGACATCGTCTTATCAACACATGATAAATAACTTTTGTTAGATTTACCAGATAAACTTCCTTTTATTTTCCAAAGTTGTTTAAAAACAAAAATATATGCTCACCCAATCTACATAAACAATTACAGAAACAGATCATGCATCATGTTAAACATATTTAATGAAATCATATCGTCAGAGGTCCTAACTGCGCCCCCTGTCCTAGTCCTATAAATAAGCCTTCGCATATCATAATTCACCTTTAACATTCAATAGACTGATTTTTTAAAATTTTTACTTTCAACAGATATGCGAAGTCTTATGGCTTCCCATAGAGGTCCATGTAGCAAAACATTAAATTAAGTATACGTGACTGTTGACAAAATAACTCTCATATATAGAAAACAAACACAAAAACATATTAATTGGTCACATTAAAATTTGAAATATTACCATTATAATGTCAAAAAATCCTTTTGTAGTTGACACATCAATTAATGTAGTCATTTGTCCACCATCTTGCTGTGTAAATCAGTGTTATATAAAATATACGGAATAGCCGAAAATATTTAGACGAAATAAATAAAGTCAAACTAACGATGTTGAGTGGGACAATTCTCATTCACTCATATATTATCATCTGTCATATCGCTCACTACACGATATAAACGTTTTCAACATTGGAAATGTTTATTTTGGACTTTGAACACGATATAGTTTACAAGACAAACTTCATGTAACCAAAATTCGTGTTCCCAGTTTAACCCTGACTGTACACATTTTTTTCGGAACACTCGGTGTTGTTTGTACGTAATGGAGGATATAAACTCAAAAAAGGAAAGTGAAGTTTTTGATAAAGTATTTCGCCCTCTTAATGTCTATGTATGACAATTTCCTTAACTAACATGGTAAATTATTATGTCTGCTATAAGTTTATTGTGTTTTCATAGTGAATTGCCAATTTTTATGCCTATGATAAATGGAAATGTAGCGCGTAAGAATTCACGCGGAGTTTGCTACATCAATGTATACGGCGAGCCATAAGACATAGCGTATCAAGGAAATGTCAAAATAGTAAAATCGATACGCTATGGCTTATTTATAGGACTACCCCTGTCCTAACTCCGCCACCTTTTTTTTTTTTTATTGTATTCTCGCTAGATTTTATCACACGCGCAAGCAACTGTGATATTTTTTTTTACAATGTTTCTGTAAATAAACTCAGATGATTTTTGTACGAAATTTTGATTCAAACTGATAAATATTGCAAATTTTATCTCGCACCACTCTTTTTATGTTTTTTCTAAATACAAAATGATTTCCATGCAGAATGCCCTTTTACACTCAAGTTTTTTTTAAAATAAAAAGGATCTCAGAAATTCCATCTGCTGTGTTTACATATTTATAAATGGAAGTCATATGTGTACAATTCGCAACTGCTATGACGTCACCTAGGGGGCGGAGTTAGGCCACACAAAATGATGGCATAATATTTGACTCGTAATGTATTACTATTAAATGCTATTTCCGAGTGAATAATTATTAGTCCCCAACCGGTTTTCACACCGGAGGGGACTATAGGTTTGCCCTCCGTCTGTCCGTCCATCCATCTGTCCATCCGTCTGTCTGTCCGCTCAAATCTGGATCCCGCGATAACTTAATAACTAAGCAAGCTAACTTGATGAAACTTGGTTTATGACTAGATGCCATTGTGTAGATTATGCACGTCGTTTTATTTTTGTTCTTCGACTAAAATTGTTGTTGCTATGGTAACGGAAATAGTGAAAATATGGCAAAAATGGGATCCCGCGATAACTTTATAACTAAGCAAGCTAACTTGATGAAACTTGGTATATGACTAGATGGCAATGTGTAGATTATTTATTTCTTTTATTCGACTAAAATTGTGGTTGCTATGGTAACAGAAATAGTGAAAATATGGCAAAAAACTGTGGTATTATTGATTACCATATTGAGTCAAGGTGGAGCCGGTAGGGGACTTCATGTGTTACATACAACACCAGTTACTTGTTTATAAAAGAATTATTTAGGGGGTTTCAATGTGAATTTGATAGAATTAATTGGTGCATGAACGTTTTTATTTTATGTATTTTATTATGTTGCATTTCCTAATTAAATCTTAAAGGGGCGCAGTTTGGGCACTCAAGGATATATAATGGCATAATTTTTTTTCATTTTAAGAACTTAATCTACTTAAATCAGTTTATTGTTAACTGACTGTAGTAACAATTTTAAACAGTTATCTTACGTTAAAAGACAAGTTTTCTTAACTGAGTGCAATATGTTTTTAATCAATTTCAGTTAATGTCAAGCTTCAGGATGCCTTAAGGAATTTCAGTGCAGGGAAATATGGCAGTGTACTGAGGTTGGATGCGGCAGCAGAATTATTTGTAGATCTAGACAACACAAAAGTGCAACTTGACTCTCTGCTTCAAGCAAACACAGCCAGATATTTTGATAATTTCCTGGATGCAGACAGAGCACAGAGGTATCACTATTGTATCATAATTTATGTCTATGGAACACACTGTCATATGAAAATCTAAGTTAGGACATGGATCAAACTTTTCATCTGAAATGGAATCTAGAAAAAATACAAATACATGGAAAGACAATTCTTTAGAAGCATTTGTATTTTCCCGTTTTTTCCCTGAAATTCTGAAAGCTTGTTAAAAAGAGTTATACTTAGGTTGAAATTCATTTTTGTCGACACTTGCTTAAGCAACCCTGTGCATCAAAGGTGTCTTGTTTTCTGTCCGAACATGCACCCGTCTGTCTGATCAGAATTTATGTCAACCCTAGCATCAACATTTTTCATATACTCAGCTACCATTGCAGATATGCTGTTGATATTTTGTAAACATGTAGAACAGGGCTAGTAGATCAGTCATATTCAGGAATGGTATCTTTCACATCATTTTTGACACAGTATTGGTCCCATTTTAGACTTAGAATTTATGTTGAACCTAGGGTCAACATTTTTCTTTGTGGACTCCCATTTTTCAGCAACTGCTACAGGTATGCGGACAATATTTGATAGAAATGTATATAGTAAGGCTAGAAGATCAGCCACTTTCAAGAAAAGTACCTCTCACTTTGTTTTTGACACAGCTATGGCCCCTTTTCAACTTAGAATTTACTTGACTCTATGGTCAACATTTTTTGTGAACTCCATTTCTCAGCAACCACTGCAGATATGCTGATTACATTTAATAGGAATGTATAACATGGCAAGTAGATCAGTCACATTCAAGAGTGGTACCTCTCACTTCATTTTTGACACAATAATGACACCTTTTTGATTTCGAATTTGCCAAAAATATGTTATCCTTTTGATAACTCATCATAGGCTAATATATATAGATATATATTACTGTATCCTTAGTACACTGATTCATCGAAAAAATTTAAAAAAGGTTAACCCTTTCCCTCATATAGACTCATTTTAACCCTTTCCCTCATATAGACTCATTTTGACGCACTCAATAGGTACCACATAAAGCCTGATCTGCAGAATCTTACCAAATTTAATTACAAAATCCTCATTTCCAGACCACTGAGGAGCAGCGAACAGCATAAAACCTGATCAGCCTGCGAGTTACTCCCAGGCTGATCTGGTTTTATGTTGTTCGCATAGGTCTTTTCATGGTTTCCTCTATGAGGGAAAGGGTTAAACTTTCAGCAAAATCTGTAATTTTTTTACACAATTATGACCCCTTTTCAGCTTAGAATTTGCTAAAAAAAATGACTTTGTTCGATTGAATAGACTTCATATTTTATGTTTCCATCTTTGTTTAACTGCAGATATAGCTCAAATATATCCCTTTTGCTGTTTTGTGAAGAATAAATTCAATCTGCTCCATAACAAATTTGTCATTTGATGCCATTTTTATGCATGATGACAAGGGAAGGTACTCCAGTAGCACAGAAAAAATACTCATGTTGACCAACCTTCCTACCAAATTTGAGGATGTGTGTGGTAATGAGTAAATGACAGGTGCTACTCTGTGTTAATGTAACGGGGCCATGGAAATCAACCACTCCTGGGTTCCCTTTCATACATTTATTCAAGTATAACTCAATACTGAATATTGTTAGAGGACCTGAAAACAGATTATAAAACAATAATAAATACAAATGAATTGGATTCAGGCAATTCAAAATAGCAGACATGTGGAAATAAAAATACATCTCAAAATATATCATAGTATCTCAGGATATAAATTATAACACTTACCAGCACTAATTAGAACGACACTACGCCTCTAGTCTGGGAAACTACAGTATAGTGGAGAATACGTTGATCCTGAATTAGGGAAGGTCTGATTCCGAAGTGACATAACGGAAGGGAAATTCGTATTTATATGGTCAGAGAATTATAAAATACAGAATGATTTTTTATGATAATTAAGGAACACAAGAAAAACATGGACAGCACTGTCACACCTGCATGGTAAAGCAGTGTTAGCCACAGAGAATGATGTATGATGGCACAAGGATTTTTTCAGTATGTTTGATACGGAAAATAACTTCTTCAGTAATACTTATTGTTAATGTAGCCTCTAATAACTGATACTACATTTTCCCCCTTTGGTTAGGATGGGTATAAAATATCATGAGTGGAAGTTTCTTCATTTTCTGTCCTCTGTCAGTATTATCAAATCTTCCAAGATTATATGTCACTTTGAAGAACCTGATAAACATAGGTAAAGAATGGAGTGCAGGGCATTAAGTTCAGTGAATCATATCAACTTTTACATGAAACAGCATTTATATTCCCTTTGGGATGGGAATATTGTTTTGGTGTATTTGTCCCTCCGTCACATTATTTTTCCATCCAGAGCCATATCTCAAGAACTATATTACAGGGCTCGAATTTAACTTTTCTAGCCACTCACAAATTTTGCGAGTAGCTGAAATTTCATCTAGCAAAATTTATCATTGACTTGCAATTTCAGTTTCATGAATGGTATATATTTTACGAAGGCAAACTGACAAATCATTCCTTCTTAGTGTGAGACGCCTGAGTTAAATTATTAATTTAGCAAATTAACTTTATAAAAGAGGTAATAAATTTGTTGTGTATTGATTTGACATTTTTGTTACGTATCAGCTGCATAAATGATACAAGTAAACAGACTGCGCACCGTATGTAGTTATCCAGTATACGAAAACATTGAGTGTCGGTCAAGCAGGTTGGTTGGATTCAAAACTTTGCACTTGCAAAAAAATGCGAGCAGTTAGAAAATTAATTCGCAAAATTCATTTCCCACTCGCATTTTGCCAGTGTTAAATTTGAGCCCTGATATTAGCCAGCATCACAGAATTTCACACTCAGTTGGATTGAATGATTTTGTTATTGTTTCTTCATAGAACGTTTTGACTTTTCAAACAGGGAGTTGCAGCTTCTAGTGGTTGGGGCCTCCTGTTTACAGCTGTTTGTGCAGAACAACTGGACAGGGCCTGCCCCATCAGAAATAACCCCCAAGGATGTTTTACCAGGTTACTTGTATACAGATGAACAGGTAGGATCTCCCATAATGCTTTCACACTTTATCTGCAAAAGGAAAACAAAATTGATGGTAAATTGTAGGGTTAATCATATGATAAATTGAGTACCGGTACATGTAATGTTCATAGATCTAGGTTTAACATTTACCGCCCTGCCCAAACACACAGGAGCAGGAGACATGGATGATCCTGGGCCATAACATCCGGTATATTACCAAAGTCATAAAAATTGGTACTTGTATAGCTCTTTTGATTGATGCTCAACATGTAAGGGTACTTCAAGGACTGGCTGGTAACACAGTGTGTTGCTGCAGTGTTGCTGCACTCTATCTGTTTCAAGTGAACATAGTCTCCAAATGACTGAAATACTGTTGGCAGCACATTAAATACAATAAACAAACAAACTGTTCCTGGAGGTCAGCTGGGTAGAGCAGCAGCCTTGGGAGATATAGGTCATGAGTTTAATCACTGAGTACTATATACATCACATGATAAAAATGTTACTGATATGGATACCTTGATTGGTGCTTGGCATGTTAGGATATATTTAGGACATGTTGGCTGTGTGTCAGGTAATTTATTGTAACTGTTTGTGGTACTGACAATCTGTAAAGTATGAGGTGATCAAACCTATAACTACAAATTGTTGATAAAATCAGAAAAATATGATGAATCTTTCAAGTATTTTCTGAGCATAGAGTGCTGATATAACCTAGGAATTAATATAAGTTATAAAACCTCTTTCCCAGTCATAAAAGAATAGTTAATTCATAATTTTTCATTTATATTAAATTTTGTTGATTATGTATGAAAAGAAATTTTATGGATGTCCATTAAATGAAATTATCATGGCTTAATTCATGTTCATGTATTGACGAATAAAACTTCACAAAATCAATGATAATTAGTTCTCCAGGAAAATGAATTCTTTGACTGTTAGTTTTGATTTAAATTTTAGGCCAAGCAGCTTCAAACTGTGTTGGAGGCAGGACTGAGTGTGGACGGGGAACCAATCTACAGTCTTACAGCCTTCCCAGAATTTCTTTACATAGCACGATATCTGCTCTTCGAGTGTAGGGACAAGTACGAAAGTCTACAGGTGAAATAAAGTTCCTTTTATAATCATCTTTTTGTTAAGAACTTACATTATTTATGATATTGTATTCATGTTTCTTCCTTTTTTAATCTTTTTGTGCTGCTTTATCTAAATGATGTAAATGTAGGCAAGATTGAAATGGGGCTAAGAATAAATTGTTCAAAGCAAAGACAGGAAATGAAAAAAATAGTTATGCAATATGTATGCTATGTTTGGTTTCCCCTTTATTTTCTCCTCACTGAATATGATCCTTTTCAACCTAATAAGTAGACACTGAAAGTAAAACAAGCTAAAAACAAAACAACAAACAAATTTAAAATGCAAATTCAAAAAAAATATCTTAAGATTATACAAGATCTCTGTCGTTGCAGACGCCACCCTGGTGGCAGATCAGATGCTTGTCAGTACAGCAA
This sequence comes from Solen grandis, assembly GCA_021229015.1. Taxonomy (NCBI): domain Eukaryota; kingdom Metazoa; phylum Mollusca; class Bivalvia; order Adapedonta; family Solenidae; genus Solen; species Solen grandis. The sequence continues at coordinate 36,704,538 of CM037793.1, forward strand.
CAGATACTGGATGACAAAACAAACACCCTTAGGGAACAGATCACACAACTTATAGATACAGGTACGTTTTATGTCATTTAGAATAATTGGAATTGGAATCAGGATGCTGAGAGAGAGGGGATGATGAAGAGACTGGAGCTGCTTCCCAGAGTGTAGCTGTTTACCTTTTACACCATGGTAGTGTCGCTCAGTAAATCCTATTGCCCCAAGCTGGAATCAAACTCAGGACCCTTGATATGTAAATTGGACACTCTACCATGTAGCTCCATCACAAGATAGCACAAGTACCATTTTATACCCCTACTACATATGTCTTCTCCTCTCATGAATCTGTCCTCAGATTTCTGGAGTACTAATGTCTATGGGACTTCCTAAGGTTTCCATCCCCTCTACAGCCGTGAGTTATTATACCCCCAAAACGAAGTTTAGGGGGGTATATAGGAGTCACCCGGTGGTCGGTCGGTTGGTCGGTCGGTCCAGCGGTCCGTTGCATTTTCCTTGTCCGGAGCATAACTTGAAAACCACAAGTTGGAATTCAATACAACTTCATGCAATGATCAAGCACATGGAGAGGAAGTGCAGTGCACAAGAACCATAACTCCATCTTGACTTATTACAGAGTTATTACCTTTGTTACTTTTCCTTGTCCGGAGCATAACTTGAAAAGTACAAGTTGGATTTCAAAACAATTTCATACAATGGTCAACCACAATATGAGGAAGTGCAGTGCACAAGAACCATAACTCTATCTAGAGTAATTACAGAGTTATTGCCCTTTGTATTTTTTCCTTGTCCGGAGTATAACTTGTAACCTTGTCCGGAGTATAACTTGTAAAGTACTGATTGGATTTCAAAACAATTTCATACAATGGTCAAGCACAATGAGAGGAAGTGCAGTGCACAAGAACCATAACTCTATCTATAGGAATTACAGAGTTATTGCCCTTTGTTACTTTTCCTTGTCCAGAGTATAACTTGTAAACTACTGGTGGATTTCAAAACAATTTCATACAATGGTCAACCACAATATGAGGAAGTGCAGTGCACAAGAACCATAACTCTATCTATTGTAATTACAGAGTTATTGCCCTTTGTTACTTTTCCTTGTCCGGAGCTTAACTTTAAAACTACTGGTTGGAATTCAAAACAATTTCATACAATGGTCAAGCACAATAAGAGGAAGTGCAATGCACAAGAACCATAACTCTATCTGTAGTCAAGCGCATTAAGAGGAAGTGAAGTTTACAAGAACAAATGTTATGAGCATCACCAGCAGTTCAGCCCACCAGTGGCTCAGCATGCATCAAGCACAATGAGATAAAGTGCAGTTACGAAAATTTCCTACCATTGACCATTATGTTGAAAATATAACTAAGTCGGTAAACAGGAAGTGGATGAGTGACAGACCTGAAATCGAATCCCACGATATGGGACCACGTGTTAATGCTGTATACCAAATATAAAGAGGCTGTGACATTCACCATTCTATAACCTGGGTTTGCACCTGTGTAACCCGGCCAAAAATCTGGAAAAAAAACTAATGCAAAAATGTCTTTTTCATACTCTTCTTCTTAATCCTAATAACTTCATCATTTCTAAAGCAGTATTGCGGGGGTATTAATCACATTTAGTGATAGTTCTAGTTTACTTTAGGAGGCAAATACAATCAAGTAAAATCCTATTGCTTCAAACTGGAATCGAAGTCAGGACCCATTGGTATGCAATGATATGGATGCTCTACCACATTGCCACAAAAGCTATCTAAATGACAAGATAGTTCAAGTGTTAGTTTATAACTCAGCTGCTATGGCAATAAAGTAACAGTGTCTTTTTAGTCCCCTACCGGTGTTCACACCGGAGGGGACTATAGGTTTGCCCTCCGTCCGTCCGTCCGTCCGTCTGTCTGTCCACTCAAATCTGGATCCCGCGATAACTTAATAACTAAGCAAGCTAACTTGATGAAACTTGCCAATGTGTAGATTATGCACATCATTTTATTTTTGTTCTTCAACTAAAATTGTGGTTGCTATGGTAACGGAAATAGTGAAAATATGGCAAAAAATGGGATCTCACAATAACTAAGCAAGCTAACTTGATGAAACTTGGTATATGACTAGATGGCAATGTGTAGATTATGCACGTCATTTTATTTTTGTTCTTCGACTAAAATTGTGGTTGCTATGGTAACGGAAATAGTGAAAATATGGCAAAAAATGGGATCCCGCGATAACTAAGCAAGCTAACTTGATGAAACTTGGTATATGACTAGATGGCAATGTGTAGATTATGCACGTCATTTTATTTTTGTTCTTCGACTAAAATTGTGGTTGCTAAAGTAACGGAAATAGTGAAAATATGGCAAAAAATGGGATCCCGCGATAACTAAGCAAGCTAACTTGATGAAACTTGGTATATGACTAGATGGCAATGTGTAGATTATGCACGTCATTTTATTTTTGTTCTTCGACTAAAATTGTGGTTGCTATGGTAACGGAAATAGTGAAAATATGGCAAAAAATGGGATTGATTACCATATTGAGTCAAGGTGGAGCCGGTAGGGGACTTTATGTGTTGCATACAACACCAGTTACTTGTTTTTCATTGAATTGTGAATTAGTCAGGTACCCCTTTGTTTATGAAAAAATAGTGTTGTTTTCTTAAAATTGTGAAAAAAGTAGCAGCATTTCTGCTGATATTGTGAGGAGAAAATGTGGGCTATGACAGAATACCTTGGAATTTTTCTGAAAAATGGTAGGGAATGGTTTATATTTTCAAGAAATTGAGATATTTTGGAAGAGAAGCACCTTTCGAAATTAATTCAGCTGAGTAGGACTTAAACCTTGCCTTTATCAAAAATACACTTGTGAATCAATTTGGGTCCCTTCTAAATTGTGAATAGGTCCTTTTATGGTACCAGTTATAGAAGGAGAAAAAAGTTTTAACAAACTCCTCAGGGTAATGAATGTGTTTGACAAATATAATGTTTGATATACACACGTGTGTGTGTTTATTAATAGTGATATTTATCTTATGTAAGTACTTTTATCAGAAGATTGTTATAAATTTCAGTGAGAGTGTCTGAACCATTGATGACAGATGACAGATACAGGTAAATCAATGTGAAAACTTTCCAAAAGAATTTGAATAAAATGCCATAAAATTTTTCTTCTTATATTTTAACTATTTTTCATTTACCATTTAATGCACAAAATTTAGACAAAGAAAAATTACTTGTAAATGGTTGGTTAGCACAAAGAGCTGCAAATATTTGATTATAGTACAGTTATGAGTGCAATTGCTGATTTTCTTACTTTTTATTCAATAAAGTGTTTTGACATGTATGTACTGGTGTATTGTAGAGATCTGCAGGTACAGTTTCACCTGGAAGCTGGGCATATCAGTCACTTCCTGTTCAGGTACAGGGAGGCCCGGGAACACTTCAACACAGCCAAGAAAACTGCCAGTATCAACATAGAACTCACTGGTAAACCAGAAATGAATTTCATGATTTTTAACCAGGTTTTCCGAAGGAAAACTTTGGTTATTAGATTGGGGTATGTCGGCTAGCGGGCAGGTGGGTGTAAACAATTTCTTCTGTGCGCAACTCCTCCTACATTTTTCAACGGATTTGGCCCAAACTTTTACAGAAGCATTATTATATAGTGGCCTGGCGCATATTGTCAGTGTTTTGTGGTTCCACTATAATTGATGCAGTTATGGCCCTTTGCCCCTTAATGGATGTAATATAAAGGGAAATATTAATTTGTGCACAACTTCTACATTTCTTAATAAATTTTGTCCATACTTTAACAGAAGTACCTTCACTAAATCACCCTGGAGAATATCCTGTGTTTTGCAGTTTGACCATTTTTGATGGAGTTATGCCTCTTTGATAAAATTCCTTGTCCTACATTATAAGAGGTATTGACTTGAAACTTTATAGGTGCATACATCTCATTGAGGCGGAATGCAGTGCATAGGAATCTCACTCTGTGGTTCATAATTTTGGAGTTACATGTTTGCACCTTCGTAAAAATTCCTGATATGGAACATAACTCCTTAATTTTAAAATATATAGTCATGATTGGTTTTGCAGTTTGACAATTTTTGATGGAGCTATGGCCTGTAATTATTTTTTTTGCATTAGATTAAATAGACATTGAGCACAAAATTATTTGACTGATACAAATAATCTGTACTGGGACGAAACATTACGAAAAGAAAACCTGGTTTTGTGACAATTCCTGTCACTTGTTAGATTGGTTTGATTGGCAGTGACATACCAAAGTTAAAATAATGATACTGGTATAGCTCCCTTGTTTGGCACTCAGCATATAAGGGTAGTTCCAGGACTTGTTGGCCTGGTGTTAGGATAATGCGACTGGGTGTGGTCAACTGCGTCATACTGCATTGTGGCAGCACTATATCTATCTCAAATAGACATCGTCTCCAAATGACTGAAACACTATCAGTGGGATGTTAAACCCAAACAAACAAACCAACAAACTGGTCTATTACAATGTGAAAGCTACTTACCCTTTACCTCTGATAGACTCATTTTGACACATTGGCAAACAGATTAGACCCAGATCAGACAGCTCCTTACAGTGTTTACACCAGAGGGGACTATAGGTTTGCCCTCCGTCTGTCCATCCAGATGTCTGAAAATCTGGATCCTGTGATAACTTAAGATAATATTTTGGAACTTGGTATATGAAAAGATGGCAGCATGGAGATTCTGCATGTCACTTTGTTTTTTTTCGCAGACCAAAATTCTGGTTGCTATGGTAATGGAAAAATTATGCACCTCACCGGTTGGGGACTCATGTGTGGCGTGCAACACCAGCCACTTGTTGCTCATACAATATTGTAACTCAAATTCTACACAGTCTGCACTGGGAAGAATAATTAATTGTTTCATATACCATATAATGTTCAATAAATTGCTATTCATTAAGTCATTAATTTGTACATGAATATTCATGAGGTAAAGAGTTAATGGTATCCAAACTTAAATCTGGTTCCCAAAATACAGCTTAACAATGGATCTGCACTGATGAAATAATTTATGTAATATTAAGATTTATTGAAGGACTTCTTATTAAAAGCATAAGATGCAAGCTGTGTGATAAATGCTATCAGGTTTGTTTTTTTGGCCTGTTTGATGACTGATATTAGTTTGTGTTCCCAAATGCAAAAAGTATGTTTTTTTCCCAATTTCAAAAAAACCTTGGCTATGTATGGGTATGTAGTGTTAACAAGAACTTGAGATCCCAGTATGTGTTTCAACAGGTGTGATGGGGAAGAGGACTCGTTGGCAGCAGGAGGACAAGGCTCAGCTGGTACTGACCGTTACCCGCGAGGACAGTGGTCAGCGATCAGACTGTTCGGACGTCCAGTCACAGATGCCATCCTCTGTACTTCCCAAGGTTGTTAGCCTTTTATCTTAAGTTAATAAACTGATTTAGAAATGATTGAAGAAGATGATGATTATGAAGATTAAGTGGAAGAAAGAGAAGATTGTGATGATGATGATGATGATTATTATGATGATGATGATGATGATGATGATGATGGAGAAAGTCAAACCAGGCAATTTTGCATTTTAAACTTAACAATTATTTGTTATATCATGGTTTACATTTGTTCATGGCCACTCAGGTTATATATGCGTCACCAGCTAAATGGTGACATTATTGTGTCACAAAGTGATTGAATGTCTGAAGTGTGAGGTATTTGGAAAATGTAAAACTTTGCTAATGTTTATCCTTTTGATCTGTAGTACAGAAATGCCTGTAATTTTGATCTGTAGAGTTGAAACTTTTGTTTTTGTTTACTTTTGCACTCAGGCCTATTGTGCATGGTGCTGTGGGTTTTGACAGAGAACACTTTTAAGGCCCAGCACCTCTGACTTTGGTTCTGTCGGGCTGCCCTCCCTTAGCATCTCTAGACAGGTGCACCGATACACATAGACTGATGCAGATACAAGGGATCAGGGTGCGCTACCCTAGCTTGTTCCAAATAGACCCCTCTGGTTCTCCAATGTGCAGGATGTATAGTAGCGATATACAAGCAAAGCCCATTAACCATTGTCTGAATGAACTACAATAGTGCAAGGCTTCTAGTTAGGAGCGAACACTGAAAAGTGTCCCAAGAAATTTTCCATGGTTCTTCCAGGATTTGAACCCCTGGATTAGCAGTAGTCCAGAATGTTACCACTGAGCCACCTCTCCACCAAAACTTTAGAAAAGGCTGTGGATTTTTGTTTGTTAATCATTCAATCTGTCAAATATTGAGAATATGCTGTCCTTTTTCAGAACCTTGCACTAGATGATGACACAGTTCTTGACAATATTAACTTTACTGACGACAGTGACGACAGACATACACTGGTGTCTGACACGGAGCAGGCCCTTATCCTCGGTATCATGTATGTTGGTTCACTATTCTATGCAAATTTCAGGCTTAAATAAATTGACGTACTGACAGTCTTTATCATAAGAAAGTGCTGAGTTAAAAAAAAAAAAAAAAAAAAAAAAGTGTCCACATATTTTAAGTTTATGTTAAAATTATGTATTTTATGTTGATTGGAAAACCATTTATACCAATCCCTCTTTACGTTTCCTGGGTTGGACCAGTACTTTGTGCCTTGGAAGGTCATGAAAAATCCTTGCCCCCAGTGTGGTTTGAACCCAGAACCTTTGGATTTGCATTGTGGTACGTGACCACTGGACCATGCCACATATTTTTAACGTTACAGTATTAAAGATTTGTTGAAACCCTATAATGTTCATGTTCCATGTCTAACAGTACATTATCCTCTCTCTCCACAAATTTTGGTAACAAGCCATTTTTATTTATAGTAAAGCTTTTAAAGCAGCTCATTCACAAATGGTCATTGACTAAGAATTTGATTTTAACTATATGTGTGTATTATGTCTTTTAATACCCATCTTCAGGTGGAATGTCATCAGACACAACCATCAATGATCATGAAAATATTGGGTTGTTTCCCCATCACAGAATTGAAACTATATTTAAATTGATAAAACCTATATTTAGATTCATTAACTGTTCCAGCATGCTCTAACTTTATAGGATGAACTTAACAAAATCCCTACCCTAAACTGGTGAAGATGCCATGTTGCAGAACATGTCTTTCGGGGATATTCTAAATTGAACCACTTTCGTTGAAGTTGCATTTACAAAAATAGCGAGCGTTTTCCTATGCATTGTGAGCCACAATTTCCGAGTTTATTTGTCAGAAAACAAAGACATCACCAACATTAAGGAAGGAGAGTACAAACTGAATTTCTTAAGTTTCTACCGATCATCTGTGAATGAACTGCTTTAATAAACAAACAGACATACTGTCACTGAAAATTGTTGGCAAAGATAGAGGTGTTGACTGTTGCAGGGAAGATCACAGAAGGAGTAGGGCCAGTGAGGACACTTTGACAGAGGAAGAAGTACAGGCTTATATCTCTGTATGTGTATTTCTTCATGTATTGTTATAGTAGGGAAATTAAAGAAAAAAAAGGCACAAATAAAAAATGCTGAATGATAATGGAAATGCATAAACTTTGTTAAATAAAAAATACTAAATTTATCTTATGATATTTGATTAAAGGCTGTGAAATATCTTTTAAAAAGGAAAAAAAAATTCAGGTTGTATATTTTAAAGTTTGCACTTTTTTAAAATTTTAAAATATAAATTAAAAAAAAAAATAAGAAAAAGAAAAAAATTGAATTAAATCGAAGGTAAAGTAGCAATTCATAAACAAAGTATTCATTTATTTTCATTCTGTATTTATAAAGGTCATATATAATTTTATTTTTATTCATAGGTTACTGATAATTTCTATTATTACAATAAAATGCCATCTTCCTATATAATCAAAATCTTTTATGTAAAGTTTGTCCATATATGACTTGACTTGACTATTTGAATTTACTGTCGCTTCGACAGTATTTCAGTCATATAGTGACGTCCAGCTAATTACAGGTGGAGGAAGACCCCGAATGCACGGAGGCATCTGGGTAGAACCACAGACCTACCGCAAGCCAGCTGGAAGGCTTTCTCACATGAAAATCCAAATGACCCTGCCGGGATTTGAACCCATGCGGTTAGGGGCTGAGTGAGTGTTAAAGTCAGTGACTTTACCCTCTCGGCCACGGAGGCCCTTGTTTGTATATACAAAGTGCTGTAGGCATATGTTTGTTATATATATGTCTTTACCTTGTTACAGTTTGTTATGGGTCAGGTGAATAACTGGTCAGTGGCTGTATCAGCTCTCTTGTTACGGTCCAAGCTAGAGCGAAGAAATGGACGGAGAGTGGACCGGTCACTACGGCAACTAGAGGTAAGTTGCTGGTTTCTCTTCCAGATCACTTTTTGTGCCACTTGCCGTTAGCAGAGATAACTTATAGGGATCACTTCTCCATTTTCTGTCTGTCATACTTTTTCCGTCACACTTCTTTCTGTATGATGCAAATTACACAAAAACTGCATTTTTAACAGTCTTCTTAGGCTTTTTGTGTGTGTGAAAACAATTCTTTAAGTGTAATCACTCTAGGTGCCATATCATTTGCATATAAACTCCTGTGGAATTTTTTTAACTTGTTTCCATAATGGATACTTACACTGGTTAGCGAAGGACCCAGTACCCAACCTGGGTATCTGGATATCAAGCACCTTGATTAATTATTTAATCTGTACTCAGTATCCGTCTTGTATTTGAATTACGTCAGCAAGGTATTGTTTTGTTTCCATATCTTGCTTGTAAATACTGTAACTTAGTTTTTGTAGATATATATTCATGTTTGCTTTTGAACATACATGAAAACAAGGGAAATATCCATTTTATATCATACATGTACATTTGTATAAAACTATGTTTACGACCATGTTGAAGCCTTATCTAGGGTTCAAAGACTCGACAGTGCTACTGCCCAATACAAAAGTCAAAGTCCCTTGAACTGTGACTTACTATAATTCTACTGTATATTGCTCTGTGACAGTTTTTACCAGAGGTCACCGTCCCGAGTGGCCGAGTGGATAGAGCATTCGCCTCGGGAGCGGGAGGTTGTGGGTTTGATCCCCGGCCGCGACATACCAAAGTTGTAAAAAATGGTACTGTTATAGCTCCCTTGCTTGGCGCTCAGCATATAAGGGTAGTTGCAGGACTGGTTGGCCCAGTGTCAGGATAATGTGACTGGGTGTAATATCATGCCACATGTCTACGGCGTGATACTGCAATGTGGCAGTACTATATCTGTCTCAAGTAGACATCGTCTCCAAATGACTGAAATACTGTCGGTGGGATGTTAAACCCAACAAACAAACCTGAGGTCAATGTACATGTTTTGGTGTCCAGATGCACTGGCCTTTCACTAAGGAACTTTGGTTCTATCCCAGATGGGTCTGACATTGTATGAGAAGGGGTATTTGGGTGACTATTTGAAAACAAAGGTTTCTTTTCTGGTTCTTTAGTTTCCTCCTACATCTTGCACCGTCCCAGACTGGCTGAGTTGTTAGAGCATCTGCCTCAGCAGTCGGAGGTTGTGGGTTCGATCTCTGGCCGTGACATACCATAGTCATAAAAAATGGTACTGGTATAGCTCCCTTGCTTGGCCCTGTGTCAGCCACATGTCTGTGGCGTGATACTGCAGTATGGCAGCACTGTACCCGTCTCAAGTAGACATGGTCTCCAAATGACTGAAATACTGGTAGTGGGACATTAAGCCAAACAAACAAACCTCGTACACCTTGTTTCCTACACTTTAGTTTCCTCACACATCAAGGACTGCAGGAGTACCATCATCAATACCAACATAAAAATGTTCATAAGCTATATCACTCTCTGTTTGAATGTTGTAAAATGACTGCAGATTTAAGTTAACCCTTTCCCTCATAGAGGAAACCATGAAAAGACCTATGCGAACAACATAAAACCAGAACAGCCTGCGAGTAACTCGCAGGCTGATCAGGTTTTATGCCGTTCGCTGCTCCTCAGTGGTCTGGAAATGAGGACATTATAATTAAATTTGGTAAGGTTTAACTGTGGTTTTCTGCAGATCAGGCTTTATGTGGTACCTACTGAGTGCGTCAAAATGAGTCTATATGAGGGAAAGGGTTAAATTAATACTGTTTCAGGAGCTGTACAACCAGACAAAGCGGTCAGAACCTCCAGCCAATCAGAGACTGCACCTTTTCTATGCCTTGTCTACTGCTCCGGTGTGGAATATACAGGTAACTACAAACTGATTGTGTAGATAAACTTAAATAATGTCTGCTAACAGTATGGAAGTATGCTTGTTAACTTTAAATGGATATTCAATTACCGGTATTGTTTCATGATAACACACTTTTTTACACACATTGTCTCATTTTGTTGTTTCCTGCTTTACAAAATGTATAATGCCTTTATTAACTAGATAATCTCACAGATACAAACACACATGTTTCAGTATTGAATGATTGTCTACCAAAACTAATTCACTGCTGCATAGCATTTCAGTTTTTTTTAATTTTGGGTAGGGTCAAGGTCATTGTTACTAAAATTAGAAGACTGACTTTGATAGCCAGTTTGGAGTTTGTGGTATGGAGTCAGTCATAGCATTGTTGTGGTGATAATGATTCTTGATTTAATATTATCAGGGCGAGTTGCTCACACAAAGAGTTACAACATCACCTATTCATTTTTCTTTGTGCTCTGTAGAATGATTTGACTCTTTTATAGGTACGAAAGTGATTTCAAGAAAACGTCTAACAATATTTATCTTCCAGTTGAAACAAATATCAATCTGCAAGACTTATCAGATAATCCATGCATTTAACTGGCATATTAACACTAAATTTATAAATTCAACAGAAACGACAAACAAAACATTTTGTTTTTCCACATTTAAGGAGCAGTTAAGTAATATCTGTTGGAATATGAAAATCCAAAACCTTGTTGGCCATATTTGTTTACTGCACAAGGCACCTGTGAAGAGTACCTTCCTCTATTCGGAAACTTGTTTTTGCATCAAGTTGTATACAAATCCAGTGAAAAGTACATTGAAACTCATTGAAACTATTTGTGTGAGCAACTCGCCTGAGGTCATCATAGTAATGATGTTTATTTTTAGAAACAACTGACGGAAATCCTGCTGAGTTTGGGAGCTATAGGCTCAGCCCTGGAGATTTATGAGAGGTTACAGATGTGGGAGCAGGCCATCGCTTGCTACCAGAGGATGGGAAAGATGGAGAAGGTATTTTCAGATGCACAGAACTAATTATAAATAATATATATTCATGAACATTAAAAAACGCCTGAACTTGAAAGAATGTTGAATATTTTATTTCATGTTTTTCAAACAATTTTAGATTATTTAAAAATATAATGAGGCATATTTCAATAATAGATTTGTTTATGTTTTATTGAACCATCCATTGGCAAGCAGAATGAAGAATTAGTGCTGATGGTCAAGTCTGAGAGAACAAATTCTTTTCAGCCAGACATACAAAACATACAAAATTGAATATGTTTTTATGTAAAACTATTTACAATCATATGTATATTTCACCTGTCTGACTCGCTGAATTTTATTCTTGGTCTAGGCTGAGACAGTGATCCGAGAACAGCTGCAAATAAAGGAGACGCCCAACCTATGGTGCTTCCTTGGTGATGTCACGGGTAACATTGAACACTACGAGAAAGCCTGGGAGTTGTCGAAACACCAGTCGGCTCGAGCTCAGCGCTGCATGGCATATTTGTACTTCAGTAAGGAAAATGTAAGTCTTTTGGTTTTGGCCATGAATTTTAATTATTGTTTGTGTATCTTCAATAATTTTCATCATAAAATCAGGGATCAAGTTAGAGGGCAACTTTGGTGAAGATGTTGCCTTAAGTCCATAAACTTCGCCTAAAACATCAGTAGAGCAAAAAAACTTCGCCCTATAACTTTCAGTTAAAGTTTCCCAACAGGGCCTTAATGTATGTCCAGAACATGGTTGTGTGCACCAATACATATGACACTTTGGACATTTTTAATCCTATTATAAACTGACAGTGTATATACCAGATGTCATGCAGTGCTAATTAGTCCATGTGTAATAAAGATACGGCGTATGCAAATTAAGTAAATTAAGCTCAGCCCATGTTATTGATTGACATACTTTTTCGGAGTGAAACAGAATGGACGGGACCAGCCTGCTAAATGTCGTCTGTCTGGATATTGCCGAAACAACTTTTACAATACAAGCAAAGATGTGAATACCTAATGTAGCTTTATGATACAATATACCAAAATCTAATAATGTTAAATAAACATTTATCTCATGTTTATATCTGAATAAATAACTTAGAATTTCAAATTTCAGACAGAAAAAAAAAACATGGAGCTAAATTCAAGAAAAAGCACTGAAACAAAAATACGCAAAAGTCACGTAATGGTACGGACATAAGTAAATTGGCTTGGCATCCTAACACTTCTAGTAGAGGACAAAGAAATATAGGAAAAAAGTGAAAAATCAACTAGATCTAATTTCTAAATTCCCTTTTACATTTTTTTTTTATATTTACTTAATATATTTTATTTTAAATCTTGCATTAAATGCCTGGTAAGAACAGCCAGATTGCCGATCTTTTAGGTGTTTAATTGCCGATCTTGTTTTCTAAAAAAAGTAAAGATAATACATATATTTTGAGAATAAAAGCTAAAAATACAGGTTTATAGTATTCTGCACTATCTGCAGAGTAGATGAAAATCTGTCTTTTGCCGTGTAACATCAAAAGTTATTCAAAATTGGTTGTGTTTGTTTATGTCATCAGTTTTCACGGATTTACTTTCATTTTTAAAACAAGAAATTTAAAGAAATTTGAAACAAAAACAGAATTTACACAACTTTTTAAATTTTTTTTTAAACAATTAGGCTGATAACAATAGCTGACTCTAATTTTTTTTTTCTCCGATAAGAAATATTGTCTTTTAAAAAGAAATACTTATTACAGATGTAGATCTACTTATCTATGTAAATTTAAATGCATAGAAAATAAATAGAAATGAAAGAATATTTATAAAATATCAAATCTGCCATTTTTTATCAATAATTATGCATCAATTATGATCAACCAAAAGCCAGGAATCATTGCATAAATTTTGATGATTACTGTTAGCTCTAAATTGTAAGTGTTGACAGGTGGTATACTCAAGGAATATGATTTTCATGTTTTTGTTAATTTACCATGCCCATCTTAACTTAAGTTGAATCAAACTCTAATTGTAACTGAAATATTTGAACAGTAATTGTTTAGGAGGAAAAATTCTTACAAGAGAGATGGAGGGGAGAGAGGAAAAGAGAGAGATAAAGATTGTGGCAGAGGGAGATGGAACAAGAACATGCCATGATGAAAAATATATCAAAAAATGTATTGATAATCGTATTAGATTTATCCAGCGTTGAAGTTGAATATCACTGTGTTCGTCTTCACTGCATATATTTGATAATTTATCAAAAAAATAATTCATAAAATATTACTTGATGGTGTTAAAAAATGATAAAGTACATGCATACATATGTATGCACATTCTTTTGCATTAAAAAAAAAAAGAAAATATCACTTCTCTCATTTTTTCAAACTTTTTTAGTTTCAGCCTTTTGTATCAACTGTTTGGTATAGCCCATCAGTTTAGAAATGGCCCACTTTTTCTTAGCTCAATGGGCTATGTGGCCCATGGTTTCAGTCGGGCAGAACACTGCTTAGGAATTCAGACAGAAGGCAGTTTGCTTTCACAGGATAACTACATTTGTTTTTTCGTTACAGTTTGAAAAGAGCATTGAGTGTTTTGAAAAATCTCTGAATGTCAACTCCCTGCAGGTTGGTATCTTACGGTATCATTTTCTTTTGGAGATACTGAGCATCTGTGAATATCCTGAGGAAATTATTATGTTATATTTGATATTATTTCCTCCACCTATCCCTCTACCTCATATGGACTCATTTTGACATATTGGCAAACAGAGCGGATCCAGATCAGACAGTTCCTCCTAGGAGCAGTCTGATCAGGGTCTTATCTGTTTGCTAATACAATATTTTAGCTCAGATTCTACAGTCTGCACAGCAGATAATAAATCACATGATAAGTTGTGCTATACTGAAATCACATCTCATCTTGTCATCGTCCCTCCCAAGCTTTACTTCAGTTTCTCATTTGCTACTCAAGTACCTAGTTTTTCAGTGATGCAAAAGCTATTTTTAGATTGTGTTAGTAATTGGTGGGAGTTGAGGTCACTGATGGGTTAGTGGTCTGTGCATCCACCCCATAATCAGGAGGTAGTGGGTTCAATCCAAGGATGCAACGTACCAAAGTCATTGAAAATGGAACTGGTATATATCTCTTGTGCTTGTATATTGTGTTATATCGCAGTGTGGCAGCACTGTATCTGTCTCATGTAGACTAAAGTCCCCAAAAATGACTTAAATACTGTTAGTGGGACATTAAACAAAAGCAAAGAAACAGTCATACTTCAGAATTATGGAAATCAGGAATTATCAGCTATAAGTAATTACACCTCATTTAGGAAAATATGTAGCTATATCAAAAAAGTTTGGCATAGATTATGGCATATATTTGGGATATTTATCTCAAACATTGATGGCTCTTTTTAATTTCACTTTACATCACTGTCTATTGATATTTGGACAGGTACCAGTCTGGTTCACGTATGGTTGTGCTGCCATGGCTGCCGAAAACCACAAACTGGCAGTCAAAGCCTTTAAAAGATGTGTCGCCATTGACTATGATGTAAGTTAGTATTTAGTATTTCCATTTAATTTGTTACGTACATTATGAACACATTGAAATATTAGCGTTTAATATTAGGTGTCAGCATAGAGAATTTACTGTGCTATACAAAGCTTAGGTTTAAGTTTAGGTATGACAGTGATTGCATTTAAAGCAGCTCTTTCACAGATAATTGGTAGATATTAAAAATAATAATTCTACTCTCCCTCATCAATGTTGGTGAAGTCTTTGTCGGCAAGTGTAGCTCACGTTACACGGGAAACCACTATTTTCATAAACACAACATTAGCAAAATCAGTTAAACATAGAATACAGTATCCTGATGTAGGTGCAGGGTTTAAACCCAAATCCTGCAGACTCACACTTATGTTACCAGGAGATCATGGTACCCTCTTTTGTTGTGTCACTTGCTGTAAGCAGAGGTAACATGAAGGGATCACTTTTCCATTGTTTGTCCGTCCTTCCATCTGTCCATCACACTTTTTCCGTCACACTTCAGCAGGTGACACATGTGTTCCAGAGAACACTCTTGTTACTATTTTGATTGATTTTCATTGATTTTAGTTTTATAGGAATTAACATCGTACAGATGTTTATTACACAATCTTGAGACGTGACAGTTCATAATTGTTTTAGTCTTCATCTTTCTACATTTTCAGAACTTTGAAGCCTGGAACAATTTGGCCTCAGCATATGTCAAACTGAATGAAAAGTAGGTACTAGTACATATTTAGTTTATATGTACAATTCATATACAGATTCTGAGTAAATCAAATAAACCTTTTGTGTTAGCCAAAAGAGTGCATGATACTTATTTACTAATGTTAACTCGTCAATTTTTGTTTACATTAAATGTTCCCATCATTAAGGATTGCAGAAACAATATCATGCAGCTTAACTCAATTCTTTGCATTGGCCTCTGGGTTGGACCAGTACTGTGAATGTGGGAATGTCTCAGAAACATTATTTCCCCATCTGAAGTGAAGGTGATTGATTGTATAAGTTTAACAGGAAATTTTCAAATGAATGATTTCAGGAATAAAGCCTTTATGACTTTGAATGATGCAATCAAGTGCAACTACGAGAACTGGAGAATCTGGGAAAACCAACTGGTGGTATGGCTTCCATTTTAGTATTACCAATCAAATATGAAATCCAGTAATATTTCCTATAAAGACTACCTCAAATGCCATCTCATTTTTATGCCTCAATTTGAAAAGTTAGTGAAGAGGTGGGGTGGGGCATTTAAATTTGCCCTTCTCTGTCAGTCACAAAATCTTGTTGTGCTTATCTCCAAAACTGTATGAGTCAGGGTCATTAATTTTGCAGGAATGTTAACTAGCATGGAGTGTTGTGCACCAAGGGTTTTGATTTGAAATTCATTGAGTAATGGAAGAGTTATGGCTCCTTACTTGTTGAATATGGGGACATATTTACCAAAACCACTTTTTAATGAATTGGTTAATCAGGCCACCTCAGTATTAAGACCAGGTGACCTTGGTTGTGATGGAGGTCTTATAACAGAGGTTTTACTGTTTATATGCCTGTGCTGGCAGTCACCTGTGCTAAGTAGCCAACTTGTTTTAAGCAATCAAATTTATGTTTCTGAAAAAAAACAAAAAAGCATGTTGGTTATATATAACTCAGACTTCCAATTAGTAGCTACCTGTGCTAAGCAAACAAATTCACCTGTTCCATTGACTGGCTTCTTAAGACAGGTTTGACAATGTCAGGGACTTAACATGACTATACTAGTTAACCCACCAGAATATAAAGTCTTTTGAAATTAATATTTTACAAAAAAAAAAAATAATAATAACAAGAGAAATTAACCAAAATAAAACTTTGTTTAATTACTTCAATGGTTATGAAAAAAAAAAAAAAAAAAAAGCACGAGGAAGGGGCAAAAAGAAAAGCAAAATTCAGGAAAGAATTTGGTATAATTAAGCTCTCTCTCTCTCTTCCCCCCTCTTTCTCACTCTCTCAATGATCCCTGTATATAATGATCGCCGAACCGTACGGTTCTGGTTCTTCTACTTCAATCAACTTCTTTCAACTTTGTCAATGTTGAATGGCATCATTTTCTTATTGAGTAGAAGATATTTCGACTGTTTCAACTTTACATATTACGTGAAACTATTATTTGGAACTTATTTCTTGATTTGGTAAAGACGAAGCAGACGTATTGTTTCTTATTGTAACCCCTGATGTGTATATAATATTTCTCTCTATTTCAGTTAATCCTGTAATACCCCTGTATATAAAATGGTTCACTCTCTCTCTCTCTCTCTCTGTAAGACCCCTGTGTCCAGCAGTCTGTCCTTTGTTTCCAGGTTGCCACTGACTGTGGTGAGTTTGGGACTGTGATACGAGCCTACCATCGCTTGATGGACCTGAAGGAGAAGTGGGTGGATGAAGAGGTTAGTGTATACAGTAATAAAGTAATACCTTGCATGAAAATATTACATGTATTAATATGTGGTAGATTACATACATATATACAAGTGTGCATCATTTTCATGTGAGATATCTTTATGTGGCAGGTCATGGGTTTGATCCCCTGCCATGGTATATTTTAAGTTATGAAAATGCCACTTGTATACACAGCACCCTTGCTTAATGCTCAGCATTTAATTAGTTCCATAAAGTTTGGCATGGTGTCTGGATAATAGGATACCTTTTTGGTATCATGCAATTTGATAGATGTTCCAGTAAGTCTTTGTGTTGACCATGTCTTCAATTGACAGAGAAAAAAACTACAGGTGGGATCTGAACAAAGAAGTCAGATTTATTTATTTATTAAACATCAAAGAAATTGTGAAAATATTGATATTGACATTTCATGCTTACATGCTCACTGGCACTTAACATTAACATATTGGTATTTTCCATCGTAGGATTTACCACTGTGCTCCAACGCTGCCAAAATAACTTAGTGCTAAATAATACTTGAATACTTAAGATAATATCTCACAGTACTTATTTTCCAAAATACAAATACTGAAATATTTCATTCCTTAACATGTATTGTTGATAAGTACTGGTAATGTCACTCTAAATGTCAACCTAATCATTTACTTTAATAGATCCTAAAAGAAGACTGGTGGAGTGTGTTTTTATCTTATTTTAGATTTTACCCCTAAACCATGCTGAATTTCTGAATTGGACTTGTCCTTTCTTCATTTTGGACTGTATCATTAGTAGTTGAAAGGGGTGCTTGCTGAAAATTTGACTGAATAGCAGACAGTGCAGACCATGATCAGACTGGATGAATGTGTTGGCTTGTCTTGGTCTGCACTGGTTGCAAAGACTGTCAAAAGTGCCCACATTATCTTAACCCTTTCCCTCATATATATTCATTTTGACGCCCTCAATAGGTATTGCATAAAGCCTGATCTGCAGAAAACCACAGTTAAACCTTACTAAATTTATTTACAAAATCCTCATTTCCAGACCACTGAGGAGCAGCGAACAGCTTAAAACCTGATCAGCCTGCGAGTTACTCGCAGGCTGATCTGGTTTTATGCTGTTCGCATAGGTCTTTTCATGGTGTCCTCTATGAGGGAAAGGGTTACGGGTTAACCTATACTTGGCACATTTAAAGTATTTTTGATAGAGTTCAAGCTATGTGTGATAATTTTCCAGGTATTGGGCATACTGGTGCGTGTGTGTACGGAGAACCTACCTGACGCCAAGGGTCGCCCCTCACAGCGATATATTCCCGAGCTGAAAGAGCTGTTTGGGAGAATAACGTCGAAGGTAATATTGAACCTTTTTATGGTGTATCCTTTAATATTAAAAATGTTAAAGGAATAGATTCAAAAGGAATGTCTTGTATGGTTATGCATAGTTCAGGATGATTGGAGAGGGTTTCTCCCTTGTTTTACGGCATCTGTCGAGGAATCTTGGGATATGCTTTCTTACAACTGCAGTCTACGTCTTTATGTCTTTTGCATTAGATGTTTTGTTTATTAAAATGATAAAAAAATGTAATAAATACAATAAGTTAACTTCAACATGTATTTGAAGATGATATATGGTAGATTTGTGATCGGAAAATGTTAAATTTTGATATAGAAAAAAAAAAAAATACATTACTAGGTGTAATTTGTATTTTAGATTCGTTTGTGTTCATGTGAGATTTATAAAAATACTAACAAGTTGCCATGACTGGGAAATGAGGTGGCTTTATGCCTGTCACATTTAAATAGAAAATGTCTCATTGAAATTTCAAAGATGTCACTTTAAAATAGTAACTGTCACATAGATTTTTGTGAAATGGTGCAAAAACTTTCCATTGTCATTGATATTGTGCTATGTGAGCTTAAGGTTTATTCAAAGATAGATTTGATTATTTATACATTACTTCTCAGAATAAGGCATTGTATAGGAATTGTGCTCATTACATTCTATCACATCCCATCCTCCTCTCACACTACATGAAGACAAGGTGGGATGTGACAGTAGTCATATAATCATAAATAAACACATTTGATTGGTATTAGGTTAGTATTAAGAACCTGTTGATTGTTCTGGTTTTTGTTACCTTTTTAAATGTCAAGTATATTGATGTGACTGTGTGTTTTGGTGTGTCCAGGTCACAGACAAAGGTGAAATATGGCGGCTGTATGCAGAACTTAACAAGGAAGATAAAGACAAGGTAGGTACGGTTGTCAGTACATAAACACTACTTAACAAGGAAGATAAAGACAAGGTAGGTACAATGGTCGTCAGTACATAAACACTACTTAACAAGGAAGATAAAGACAAGGTAGGTATGGTCGTCAGTACATAAACACTACTTAACAAGGAAGATAAAGACAAGGTAGGTACAGTTGTCAGTACATAAACACTACTTAACAAGGAAGATAAAGACAAGGTAGGTATGGTTGTCAGTACATAAACACTACTTAACAAGGAAGATAAAGACAAGGTAGGTACGGTTGTCAGTACATAAACACTGCTTAACAAGGAAGATAAAGACAAGGTAGGTACAATTGTCAGTACATAAACACTGCTAACAGGAAGATAGACAGACAAGGTAGGTACAATTGTCAGTACATAAACACTGCTTAACAAGGAAGATAAAGACAAGGTAGGTACAATTGTCAGTACATAAACACTACTTAACAAGGAAGATAAAAACAAGGTAGGTACAATTGTCAGTACATAAACACTGCTTATCAAGGAAGATAAAGACAAGGTAGGTACGGTTGTCAGTACATAAACACTGCTTACAAGGAAGATAAATACAAGGTAGGTACAATTGTCTGTACATAAACACTACTTAACAAGGAAGATAAAAACAAGGTAGGTACAATTGTCAGTACATAAACACTGCTTAACAAGGAAGATAAAGACAAGGTAGGTACAGTTGTCAGTACATAAACACTGCTTATCAAGGAAGATAAAGACAAGGTAGGTACAATTGTCAGTACATAAACACTACTTAACAAGGAAGATAAAGACAAGGTAGGTACAATTGTCAGTACATAAACACTACTTAACAAGGAAGATAAAGACAAGGTAGGTACAGTCGTCAGTACATAAACACTACTTAACAAGGAAGATAAAGACAAGGTAGGTACAATTGTCAGTACATAAACACTACTTAACAAGGAAGATAAAGACAAGGTAGGTACGGTCGTCAGTACATAAACACTCTTAACAAGGAAGATAAAGACAAGGTAGGTACGGTCGTCAGTACATAAACACTGCTTAACAAGGAAGATAAAGACAAGGTAGGTACGGTCGTCAGTACATAAACACTGCTTAACAAGGAAGATAAAGACAAGGTAGGCACAGTCGTCAGTACATAAACACTGCTTAACAAGGAAGATAAAGACAAGGTAGGCACAGTCGTCAGTACATAAACACTGCTTAACAAGGAAGATAAAGACAAGGTAGGTAATTGTCAGTACATAAACACTGCTTAATCAAGGAAGATAAAGACAAGGTAGGTACAATTGTCAGTACATAAACACTGCTTAACAAGGAAGATAAAGACAAGGTAGGTACAATTGTCAGTACATAAACACTGCTTATCAAGGAAGATAAAGACAAGGTAGGTACAATTGTCAGTACATAAACACTGCTTAACAAGGAAGATAAAGACAAGGTAGGTACAATTGTCAGTACATAAACACTACTTAACAAGGAAGATAAAGACAAGGTAGGTACAATTGTCAGTACATAAACACTACTTAACAAGGAAGAAAAAGACAAGGTAGGTACAATTGTCAGTACATAAACACTGCTTATCAAGGAAGATAAAGACAAGGTAGGTACAGTCGTCAGTACATAAACACTGCTTAACAAGGAAGATAAAGACAAGGTAGGTACGGTTGTCAGTACATAAACACTGCTTAACAAGGAAGATAAAGACAAGGTAGGCACAGTCGTCAGTACATAAACACTGCTTAACAAGGAAGATAAAGACAAGGTAGGCACAGTCGTCAGTACATAAACACTGCTTAACAAGGAAGATAAAGACAAGGTAGGCACAGTCGTCAGTACATAAACACTGCTTAACAAGGAAGATAAAGACAAGGTAGGTACAGTCGTCAGTACATAAACACTGCTTAACAAGGAAGATAAAGACAAGGTAGGTACGGTTGTCAGTACATAAACACTACTTAACAAGGAAGATAAAGACAAGGTAGGTACGGTTGTCAGTACATAAACACTGCTTAACAAGGAAGATAAAGACAAGGTAGGTACGGTTGTCAGTACATAAACACTACTTAACAAGGAAGATAAAGACAGGGTAGGTACGGTTGTCAGTACATAAACACTACTTAACAAGGAAGATAAAGACAAGGTAGGTACGGTTGTCAGTACATAAACACTACTTAACAAGGAAGATAAAGACAAGGTAGGTACGGTTGTCAGTACATAAACACTACTTAACAAGGAAGATAAAGACAAGGTAGGTACGGTTGTCAGTACATAAACACTACTTAACAAGGAAGATAAAGACAAGGTAGGTAGTACATAAACACTACTTAACAAGGAAGATAAAGACAAGGTAGGTACGGTTGTCAGTACATAAACACTTCTTAACAAGGAAGATAAAGACAAGGTAGGTACGGTCGTCAGTACATAAACACTACTTAACAAGGAAGATAAAGACAAGGTAGGTATGGTTGTCAGTACATAAACACTACTTATCAAGGAAGATAAAGACAAGGTAGGTACGGTTGTCAGTACATAAACACTACTTAACAAGGAAGATAAAGACAAGGTAGGTACAATTGTCAGTACATAAACACTGCTTAACAAGGAAGATAAAGACAAGGTAGGTACAGTCGTCAGTACATAAACACTGCTTAACAAAGAAGATAAAGACAAGGTAGGTACAGTCGTCAGTACATAAACACTACTTAACAAGGAAGATAAAGACAAGGTAGGTACGGTTGTCAGTACATAAACACAGAATGATGATGTCTATGAAATTTTCCTGTAACTGTATAGATTAGTCAATGGTAAGATTGTAGTATTGAAAAACTTGTGACTTTTAGAGGTTCAGGTCTTATCACAGTTGAAAATTGGGCACAATGGTCTAGTGGAAACGTACTTGACTGTGGAAAGGAAGGCTGTGGATTCGAACCCTGTTGGGGGGGTGTGTAAGTTGTTAGAATGTGTCTCTCAATTGACTAAAAATAAATAGGTTAAAACTAAAACTGAAAATTTTAGGGAAAAAATGAATAAATACTTTGGACTTTCCTGATTGTAGCATGTGCAAGTGCAAAACCTCTGACCTTGAGAGGTCAAGGTCATGTCACAGTTTATACTGAAAATCATAGATTTTTTAAATAAAAATTGTGAACCATCATAATTGCAAACATTTGCACATGTATTTATTATTTAGACGAACCACATACATGTACTATTCTTTTGCTCTAAGGTCAGAATTACATATAGTAAGGAATTTTGATTTTGTTCACCTTTTGATTACTAGAGGATGTAAGATTGACTTGAATTCCATCTGTTCATTCACTCTATCCATATTTAAAGTCTTGGTTCTTATGCTTTTACAATGGCTTTGATGCAGAAAATTTTGCACAGAAACCTTTGGAAAATATGCCAAACTGTCTTGTCAAACTCTTGTCAAACTCTTCAAATTTATATAGAAAGGATCAATCATTGCTGTGAAAATGAATTGTGTTAAATAAAAAAAGCCAGATTTCTTAAACTTTATAATAAAGGTCAATCAAATACAATAGTTTAATTGAAAAAAGGGTATAAAAAAAATGATACATTATGTAATTCTACGTGTGGAATTATAAAACCAGAGAGTCTAATTAAAACCGTCTTTTTTTTAGATGTTACAGTTCCTCCAGAAGTCCCACCGGTGTATGATGAACGTAGCAAACTGGGAGAAGGACATGGATAAGTGCCAAGATGTGGCTAAGAAATCTATACAGCTAGCAGAAAGTAAGCTGGATTCCAATCATTGTCTGTGTCTAGACATTACATACAGTGCTGTATATGATGTCATTTTAAACTATCACGAAAAGCATATTTTGCATAGATTCAGAGAGAAAAACTGATGTAAATATTTTATTTCTTTATCAATTTTAATGGTGTATAGGGCATGTGAAGCAGAAAATTGTGCCCTACACATAGGTCTCACCGATTCTTTTGTCAGATGTACAGTTTATCCTGACATTTGGGAAAACCTTCTGAGTTTATGAAATTTTGTTTGCTAACACTTAAAGCCTGTCACAAAAAATTTTGTCACTAAAAATGTTTTCCAGAATGTAAGGAAATACTGCACATCTGACAAAAGAATCATTAGGGCTTTTGTATAGTGCTGTTTTCTGCTTCACATGCACCATATCTAATTAAAATTGGTGAAGAAATTAAATACTTCAAGCAGTTTTCTCTTTTGAATCAAGGCAAATAATCGAGGTAAATTATGCTGCTTTTGATAGCTTAAAATGACATCATATACCAGGTGGTATGGCCACACTGACATATTGTGTCAGCTGCTATAAGTAGAGGTGACACAAAGGGATCACTTTTCCGTTGTCTTGTCTGTCCATCCGTCTGACTGTTCGTCACACTTTTTCCGTCACGCCTCAGCCAGGTGACATGTGTTTACTCTTGTATAAATTCTTGTGGAAATGATATAGCAGTTCTTTAGATTCTATCATTTTAATATCCACTGTGAAAAAAAAGGTGCCATGGTCAGCTGGAACTGTAAATGACTGTTATTCAAGGTTATTGGTTTGAATCCCACCAGGAAATCTTTCCTGAAAATCTTTCAGGCACAAAGTACTCGTCCAACCTAAGAACCATGGAAAAGGATTAATAAAAGCTGAGTTATTAATACATGTTAACTTGTTTCTCCATAAGCATAATATTAGTGTATATTGATCCCCTCTCTAATAATTCATTGTTTTTATACGCCGCCGGAGGCAGTCGTATATTGGCGTCATCTTCTCCGTCTGTCCGTCCGTCCGTACGTCCGTACGTACGTCCGTACGTCCATATCTTGTGAACGCAACTCCTCCTACGTTTCTGAATGAATCTTTTCAAAACTTGGTCAATGTCATTACTATAATGGGTTTTTTAGCTGAATGATATTGCAGCCTTGTGAACGCAACTCCTCCTATATTTCTGAATGAATTTTTTCAAAACTTGGTCAATGTCATTACTATAATGGGTAGATGTGCATGAAGTGGCGATTTTCCGGTTCATTGATTTTTACAAGATTTGTGTCCCTTCGAAACTTAGTCTCTGTAGCTGAATGATACTGCAGCCTTGTGAACGCAACTCCTCCTACATTTCTGAATGAATCTTTTTATAACTTGGTCAATGTCATTACTATAATGGGTAAATGTGCATGAAGTGGCGATTTTATGGTTCATTGATTTTTACAAGATTTGTGTCCCTTTGAAACTTAGTCTCTGTAGCTGAATGATATTGCAGCCTTGTGAACGCAACTCCTCCTACATTTCTGAATGAATCTTTTCAAAACTTGGTCAGTGTCATTACTATAATGGGTAGATGTGCATGAAGTGGCGATTTTCCGGTTCATCGATTTTTACATGATTTGTGTCCCTTTGAAACTTAGTCTCTGTAGTTGAATGATATTGCAGCCTTGTGAACGCAACTCCTCCTACATTTCTGAATGAATCTTTTCAAAACTTGGTCATTCATTACTATAATGGGTAAATGTGCATGAAGTGGCGATTTTGGTTCATTGATTTTTACAAGATTTGTGTACCTTGAAACTTAGTCTCTGTAGCTGATTGATATTGCAGCCTTGTGAACGCAACTCCTCCTACATTTCTGAATGAATCTTTTCAAAACTTGGTCAATATCATTACTATAATGGGTAGATGTGCATGAAGTGGTGATTTTCCGGTACATTAATTTTTGCAAGATTTGTGTCCCCTGAAACTTAGTCTTTTTAGCTGATTGATATTTCAGCTTTGTGAATGCAATTTCTTGTATGTTTCTGACCTAATCTTTTCAAAACTTGGGCAATGTCATTACTATACTGGGTAGATATGCACAAAGCAGGGGCTTTGATGTTCATCAATATTTGCAATAGTTATGCCTTTCTAAACATGGTCTCTTTAAAACACAACTCAAGTTTCTAAACAGGTAAAAGTGCATAAGGCAAGGATTTTCTGGTACAGTGATTTTTGCAAGAGTTATGGGGAGAAAGAAAAAAGGATTCAAATTGATACTGCTATTTGACCTACTGTCATATTGGAAGCATTTTTAGGGTTCTATCTCTGTTCAGCTAAATTAATTGGTCTTACAGACTTCATTATGAGCTTATGCTTACAGAAATGTTAAAAGCAATAATTAAAAGACCCCTCTTGGTCTTTATATTTTGTGGCGGCGTATATTGTGGCATCACTGACACTCTTGTTGTGTATGGTCATGCCACAACCAAGGAAACTCATACCCATGTCTGACAATGTATTACAGGTTATCATGATGCCAGCAGCAGAACAGACAATACCCAGCAGGCTCTGCAGATATTGTCATCTGCTAAACTCATGTTACGTGGAGTCCTCACAAAAATAAAAGTAAGGGAAATTTGATTTTTAGTTGATGATATACAACTGTACTTTGATTCCTCATTGATTTGGGTTTATATGTTTGTAATGAAAAATTGTAAATTCATATTATGTCTTGAGTTAAATGGACTTATTTTCAAGAATTAATTCATACAACTGTTAAACGTCAAGACAGTGTGTTTATAGTTTAGAATGATGCTGTGTAGACTGTATCCTTATTTCTCATGTAACTATCCCTTGTATTGATACATATAGACATCATGGTGAAATTGCCTATGTTAACATGCTAAATTTTTCATTGCTACTTTTGCAAGCTGTCAAAAACCTGTTACACTCAGGCATTCACTAAGATGTATCATCACTGTGCCTTAAGGATCACCCCAGGTGGCCACATGGTTAAAGCATCCTCCTTGGGAGCAGGAGGTTGTGGGTTGATCCCCTGCTGCGACATACCAAAGTCTTAAAAAATGGTACTGGTACATCGGTAGCTCCATTGCTTGTCGCTCAACATATAAGGGTAGTTCCAGGACTGTCTCAAGTAGACAGAGTCTCCAAATGATTGAAATATTGTCAGTGGGACATTAAATTTAACAAACAAACTATGCCTTTAGATACTTGTCAGACAGTATGAATAGCATGTATTTGCATTGGCAATCATTCATAATTCACTCTTATTCCACTCAGTATAATGATTATTAGATGCCATTTACTTAATTAGCATAGAAAGTTAACCCTTAAGTCTTTGTTAAATTCGCATACCATTTTTGCTAACTTTCTTTTACTGACAGGTTTAACTTTGATGCTATCACATTCATTGATCTTTGATCGTCATATACAAGTATTAAAATGTAGAATGTGATTCATTCTGCTAATGGTTTGATGAAATGGATTTGTTTCTTGCATCTAAATAATTTTTTAAACTGTAAAAGAAAAAAAACAAGACAGTCCAAAGGACAGCTATATCCCCCGCTGCTGACAGAGGAGACATGTTTTTCCTCTAATGGAAATTGCCCTGCTTCTGCCAACATTTTGATGTAGTTGACTTATGAAAAACTTTCTGTTGTTCAGAAAATATAGCATGGAAACAAAAATATCCGGGAATGAACACTGAACCATCAAATGTGACCTTGAACTTGAGCAAACATGACCGTCACCTGTGTTCTACACATCGTCTCAATTTGGTTTATAATTGAGGCAAGTTTCATTAAAATCCTTTGAGGAGTATAGGAGTTATGGAGCGGACACAAAATTGTAAATTGAAATTAAAGGTTCAAACACTTGACCTTCAAGTGTGACCTTGACCTTGAGCCAACATTGCTGCAACCTGTGTTCTGCACATCATCTCAATTATATTTATATTTGAGGCAAGTTTCGTTAAAATCCTTCAAGGGGTAAAGGAGATAATGGAGTGGACATGAAATTGTAAGGAAATAGAAGGTTCAAACATATGACCCTAAAGTGTGACCTTGACCTTGAGCCGAAATGACTGCAACCAATGTTCTGCACATTGTCTCAATTAGATATATATATGAGTTCCGGCCACCTGTGTTCTGCACATCGTCTCAATTAGGTTTACATTTGAGGCAAGTTTCACAAAAATCAATTAAGCGGTATAAGAGATATGGAGTGGACACGAAAACGTTATGGACAGACGGACGGATGGACGGACGGCCGGACGGACAGACAAAGGCTTCGCGGCGGGGGATTAAAAAACAGACTGGTAATCAATATTATGTTCTTTTTTATTTCCAGCAACAACATACTGACCCAATTACGCAAGAGATCCATTCTAATATAGTGCAGGAATTGTGTACCAGTCTGGACTCTAAACTGATCATGATCACACAGAAAGTTGAAGAATTGAAGTCGTCCTAGCAACTTGGATCAAACTTTGTAATGTGTATGCTGAGACTTTGTCTCTTCATTTATTGATTAAATGATTTTACTGAAGATTACATTGTGTGGTACCTTGTCATTTATTACCTTGTCATTATCATTTGTCATTCGTCACTTTTTATTCATGACTTTGTCATTTATCACTTATCACTTTGTCATTTATCATATGATGATGAAAATAACCCTTCACCTCATGAATATTCATGTACAAAATAGCTACTTTAATAATATAAATTTATGGCGCTTGAATGGTATGAAAGGCAATAGATTTATCAATGCCATGCAAGACCTCTATACAAGGTAATGGCTTAATAATGTCAAAGAGTTTATTCATAGTAATATAGGCCACTGTGCAAAATACAAAGCTTATGACGTATTTCAGTCAAAATAAATTGAGTCATACACCTTCTAGAAATGTATCAAAATATAAAATAAAGTTATATTTCTCTATATTACAATTACAAAAGATACACATTTGATTGAGCAATTAACTGAAAGATAAAGGCACCATGGCTCAGTGGTAATGTGTTCTTACAATGGATCAGAACATTAGAGGTTCAATCCCTGAAAGGGCCATGAATCTTCCTTGACCTGTCCAAGAGTTAAGTACTGGTCCAACTCAGGAACCATTGAGAGATTAATAGTATGAATGATGAAAACTTGCTTCTCCATCAAAGGCTATTTAACAAGTTCAAATTGTAATGGAGAGTCAGTATGAAGTTATTGCCTATGACTTTGTGAAAATAAGATACTTTCTGTGTAGGTACATTCACCACAATAGTTCAGGGTTCCTGCTGGCCATAGTTATTGTTGCCAATGGTGCTAAAAATAAAAACTTGGCTCAAGAAATTTTGAAATGGCGAAAGTATCTGGCATCTGGCAACAAAATTTTTCATGAATAGCGCCGCATTATAAACTTGTATTTTGCTTGGTTCCCCAAGTTGTCTTTCGCCTTATATTCACTGCAATGAAAAATTTGATAACCAGTCAGTTTATTCAAGCGTGCCTTCTGCTTTATGGTATTGTTTGTCTCAACAGGTGATGAATGATTCTTCCTACACATTCACTGAATTCGTAATCATGCTGTAGTTAATGACCAGAGGCATGGGACCTCACTTACTCTGGTAAACTACAAATTCATAGATAGTGTTTGTCAAGCTGATTTTGACATGTCAGTGCTAATTCACTATACATTATACACTGGTGAAATTCAGGAATTAATATGAATTCAAAGACCCTTACCTTGTGAAAATAACATCATATTCTAGTTAGCTCACCTGAGCACGAAGTGCTCAAGGTGAGCTATTGTGATCACCTTTTGTCCGTCGTCCGTCGTCCGTGCGTGCGTGCGTCCGTCCGTCGTCAACAATTTGCTTTAAAGAACATCTCCTATGAAGAATATTTAGATATACTACCATTTGATCTAAGATTTTATGTTACAAGGCTACGAATTTCAGCTCACTCATTAAAAATACACACTGGTAGGTATGGAGCCAACTATTTACCAAGAAATGAAAGGTATTGTGTCTTTTGTAATTCAAATGATATAGAAGATGAATTCCATTTTGTTATGATTTGTCCCTGCTATAGAAATATAAGAATCAAGTATTTAAAAAAGTACTATTATACCAAACCAAGCATGTTTAAATTTATAAATCTCTTACAAAATAATAATAAAAATGTATTGTTCAATCTTTCAAGATTTCTAAAAGAAGCGTTTTGCCATAGGAACTCATTAATTGTTCGTTAGGAAGAATTGCATTCAGTTCATCCTCAATAGTAATATATTACTTTTATTTATAAGTTAAATACACTTCATAAGTTAATTTTGCATTCTCAATTTACAAACTATATTTACATAACTGCATTTGAATCTGATTGTAATGTATTGAATGTATGTGTGTGTCTTGATCTACAAAAAACTGTATATTATAATGTATGTTATTTGACTATGTACTGTACAAGTATACGTCAATAAAATCTATGTTCTGTTCTGTTCTGTTCTGTTCCTGAACCGCTGAAGGGATTTTGACCAAACTTCACAGGAATCATCCTTATGATGCCTTCTATCAAAGTTGTACAAATTATTCAGATTGGTTGAAAAAGTAGGTCACAGGAGCTAAAAATAGATTTTAAAAACTCAAACTTTGAAAATCTTCTTCTGCAAAACTGCAAGGCCTAGAGCTTAGATATTTGGTATGTAGCATTATCTTATGGGCCATTACCAAGATTGTGCAAATCATAGCCCTATGGTGATAAATGCCCCCGCACCAGGGGTCACTTGTTTTACATAGAGTTATATAGGAAAATCTTAAAAAAGTCTTCTTCTGTAAATCCATAAGGCCCAGAGCTTAGATATTTGGTATGTAGCATCATCTAATGGTTCATTACCAAGATTGTTCAAATCATAGCCCTATGGTGATAAATGCCCCCGCACCAGGGTCACTTGTTTTACATAGAGTTATATAGTAAAATCTTAAAAAATCTTCTTCTGTAAATCCATAAGGCCCAGAGCTTAGATATTTGGTATGTAGCATCATCTAATGGTTCATTACCAAGATTGTTCAAATCATAGCCCTATGGTGATAAATGCCCCCGCACCAGGGGTCACTTGTTTTACATAGAGTTATATAGGAAAATCTTAAAAAATCTTCTTCTGTAAATCCATAAGGCCCAGAGCTTAGATATTTGGTATGTAGCATCATCTAATGGTTCATTACCAAGATTGTTCAAATCATAGCCTTACGGTGATAAATGACCAGTGGTCACTTGTTTCACATAGAGTTACATAGGAAAAGACCTAGAGCTTAATCTATAGATTTGATGTGAAATATTGTCTAGTGGTCCGTACCCACATAATTCATAGTTATAGACCAATCATAAAAAAAATATTTTGCAATATTACTAGTTTGAGAGATTATGACTAGATAATGGTTAAAATTTGGCATTGAATCACTTTTTACTTTAAATTACATACTTGATATATGTTTTATATTAAAATCAGTATCTACGATTAAATAAAATGATAAAAAGACTAAGAGAATATATTGTGTCAATTGTATATTAAATAAAGGTTTTCTTTAAGAAAGATATGAAAGTACAGATAATCGTATTGTTGGTAATAAAAACACATTCGGTCGTTTTAGGTTATAATATTATTAACCAATGAAAAATTAGGAAACTATTCAGCCCTCCATTTCCGGTTTCAGTTTGGTAGGTATACGATTCTCTTCAGAAATTTCAACGAATTATCGAAGATCATTAATCTAACAGACCTAAAAAGCGATTGAAAAGTAGGTCAGTAGGTCAAATCTTAGAAAAACCTTGTTTACACACTGGAGGCCACAATTTTGATTCAATCTTCCTCAAACTTGGTCAGCACAAATGTCCTCAGGTGAGCGTCTTTAGGGCCATCTTGGCCCTCTTGTTTTTAAATAACTCCTGCTGGGAGGTGAATAAAATGATAGAGAACAAACTGAAGGTATCATTTTATTGAAATTTGAATAGGCAGCTGCTATAACATCTACATAGATGAAAGCTTTTAAATAAATAATAACATTTCTAGCTTATATATCACACCTCATGAAAATAGAGAAGTCCCCAACCCCTAACTATAGACATCTTACTACCGACACCCGTCATTTCATGTTGTCAAACATTTTTCCTTTTACCTGCAGTCAGATCAGGTTTTATACTATTACTGCTCACCAATAACCTTAGTATAATGTATGTCAACTGTGGGAAACCTGATCAGATTGCAAACAGCTGGTAAACTGATGTCTTGCATCATTGTGACGAAGCATCAAAGCATATTTCCATGGTGTACAAGGGGAGATAACAAATACTGATGATTAGTTGGTACCATTCACACATTTCGTATTCACCCTGTTCTGTTTATGGATTATCAACACAAACTGCATGTCTGAGAAGCGAATATCTACCAAATATTCAAAGACGTGTGCTAGGATAAGACAGAAAAATTCATCCACTTCAGAGAGTAATCTTTCGAACAGAATGGCACACATTTAAAAATAAGCACAAATGGAAAAAAAAACATATACAGAAGTTATATTTTTTTTTACTTATACATGTTGGATATACACATTAGTTTAAAATGCTCTCATCTTTATTTCTGCATCAAAATTAAATCCAAAGAAATATTAATCAAGCCAAAGTTAATCATAAAATACAGGCTTTGTACCGTAAGCTATAATTATTAATAATTATCTTTAACCCTTTCCCTCATATAGACTCATTTTGACGCACTCAGTAGGTACCACATAAAACCTGATCTGCAGAAAACTACATTTAAACCTTACCAAATTTAATTATAAAGTCCTCATTTCCAGACCACTGAGGAGCAGTGAACAGCATAAAACCTGATCAGCCTGCGAGTTACTCACAAGCTGAATTGGTTTTATGCTGTTCGCATAGGTTTTTTCATGGTTTCCTCTATGAGGGAAAGGGTTAATAGTTTTTGTTCACAACAAGGAAGTATTACAGCTTGTGTAGAACATTTGATTAGATATATATATTTTTTTGTTTTGTTCATTTTTGATGCAGAAACAAGTTCTTAAAAATACTAATCTGTAACAATGGTACCTAGGCTGGACCTGTACCTTGCTCCAGGGAATGACAAGAAAAATCTTTGCCCCATTTTGGGTTTGAACCCACAATCTTTGGGTCCGCAATCAGGTATGTTACCACTGGTCCATAGTGCATATATAATTATATGTATATTTTAAGGCTGCAGTAGCCCATCTGTAGCTTAGGAGTAACACAGTTATAATACAAGTATCAATGTAAAAATTTCAGTTGATTTAACGTTGCAAGTCGAGACCAAAAGTTGTGGATTGTTTGGGACAAGAATGTTTCAAGTCCTCCAAGCTGCAAAGTACTGGTCCAACCCAGAAATCCTGAAGAAGGATAAGTATTTGTTGCAAGAACTGGTTTCCCAATCAACTTAAAAAGAAATGTTCAAAAAAGAATATACATGTATTGCTTTCACAAATATGGGTAGGAAATCAATACCCCTAAGAAAGTCAATCAGAAATTCAATCGACTCCATAGATTTTTTTTCCAAAGAACAAGTCCCATCCAGAACCAGTTAATTTTCAAGATCATTGTTTTCATTTGATAAAATAAAATTGTAATTTGTGATTCAAGCAACCATTATTTATCAGTCACATAAAAAAAATATATATACGAGGATTGAATGTAGGCAGTGCATTTGAGTACTGTACACAAAATGATTTTACCCAGAATGCAACCTCATGCTAAAGTGTTAAATGAAAATAAATCTAGAACATGTTCAATGCTAAAAATAAGAATTCAATTAATTATTATTAATTATGGAATTCAAAATGTTCATTCAATATCTGTGAAGTGACAAATGTGGGGGTGTTTTATGAAATTTGGCCGAAGAAATATTTTACTTCATTATAATGTTTAGGACATGGTGCAGCAGTAGCATAAAATCACTACAAAGTAGGGCTGAACTAAGTCTTATTTTCATACCAAGGTATCCGTTTACTATTACACGAAGGTACCCTGGTACACATACAGATATAGTCATTGCATAAAAAAAAAAAATCACCGCCTGTAATAACTAACACATTTCAATACAGACTGTACACCCAAAATACGTCTAGAAGCATGTGACAATAATTCCTTGACAGAGAGTAGAAATATGTTAAAGGATATCATAATGCATTGGCTATTGGCATATATATTTATATGTTATAAAGAAAATAAGAACAAGTCTTAATAGACAAGGCCGACATCAGGTAACAGTTAATAATTTTCTACCTTGGTACCAGCAATGGTACCTGAGTACTCATTTCAGCCATACTACAAAAGTTTGGATTTTAATCCCTACAGCAAGGGACATTGCAATACATGAAGTATAATTATATAGGGACCATATTCATTAAGCATTTTTAATTCAGTTTTTCACTTTACATTCACGAAATAGTCAAGAACTATTACGAAAATCATTCATACATTAACTATGCATATTTACGTATATCACAGTCCCTCTTGTACAATATTACTATTGAAATACATGTAACATTGAATCCAAGCTCTCAGTATCACAAATATTGTATAAAAATATCACAGATTTATTCATATGTACATCAT
>CM037793.1:36738509-36788509 GCA_021229015.1 Solen grandis
TGCCCGACCACTTTGTTACCGACCTTATAGCGGCTTAAGCAGTTAACTGTGGCAATGAATTACCACTTTCACCTTTTGGATCTTAAATTTAAGAGCCGAAGAAATATACATGTTATATATACATATATCTATTTTAAAGGATATTTTTGAGTGACATGTCTGTAAAAAAAGACCCATGTGATTATTGTAGAACCTGTGGGGTTTAAACTCTAAAATACCTCATGCTAAAATATTATGATTCTGCATACTAAGTCCTTTTTTCCCCTAATGCCAAACTGTTTATATTTATTTTGATTTCAGAAATACTTCTCATTTGTGTGTGCGAGCGCTCGCGTGTGAATGAGTATCTCTCCCCCCTCTCTCTCTTTTTCTCTCTCTCTGATTTCAGAAAGTTCTTGTAGTTATAAGACACTTAAATTCATTTCTTGGGTGGGATCGAATCTCGGTCTGGTCATCAAAATTTATTTATTTGAGACAGTTCTAAACAAGAACAACAACAACAACAACAACAACAATAAACTCGAGGAAATATTCAAGTGTATGACTAAGTTTATATACATAATAACCTTAATAACTATCAAAATGTATTAACAAATGATATTTTGGGGATTTTTTTTATTATAGGAACATAAATGATAAATTCATCCCTAAGCATTTCAAGAGCTAAGTATTGTTGGTAGACCTCGAGCCTGTTTTAAGCTCTGACCTGGGTAACTATATCAGGATAAGCTGCATTTTTTTCTCATATTCTAATATTTTGTCAGATAACCATATAGATGTTATCCTTGCTATTTCAACGATTTTTTTTATAACTTTAACTGTGTGTGTGTTTGTTTCTCATACATAAAGTATGAGCGTATCCACTGCCATGTCAAAAGTAAGACAAATTAATTACTTAATGAATATACATACCTCTAAAAGTATACCAAAATAACACAAAAGAGTTTTGGTATTTCGTAATTCGCTTGGCATTTCTTTTTAACAAACTGAAAAAAAACTACAAAAGCATAATAATCTCATAATGATTTCAACGTTTTACCAAGAAGAAAACTGCAGATCAAAAGTTCAATGAAAAATGAGAATGTTACTGCATCTTTTTGTAAAGCACATATATAGCGTCCCTTCAGCTCTTTTATTGTCCTCTCAACTATGAAATTCAACCTTACAGAAGTAACTTCACCAAGTATAGTAAAGACCGTTTTATTATGATTTTATCCTGCTTATTCAATATTTTAGATATTGAATTTCTCACTCTGACCACAGCCTCAACCAGAGAACTTTTTCGTATTCCTCGGAGATCACTGGAGATTTAGAACTTACTTGCATTCAACAGTTCATAAGCTACACCCCATTATTTCGATGAAACTGACAAGTTCACCCGTTATACGTAATTTACGTAACAACGAATCTGTCAAACGCAGATGTAGTATGTTTCCGACACTGCAACTTGGCATTATATGGCAGCAAAGTGTGGTAACATTGGTACTCTCTAACAATATCATGTATCTTCCATGTCGTTTTCAGTGTCTAATATATGTATGCATGCTGATACTGTTTCGTACGCAGTCTCTTGAGCGACATTGCAGTGACATTTTTATTTTCTTTCGCTGCATATTTAGTTAATTTCGTTTAAAAAAACGACAAAAATATTATTTTAAAAAAAATGAATATTATATTGATATTTTTCGTAAAAAGAAAATTCGTATTAACGAGATACTATTTTGTTCATTTCCCAAATACGAAAGCATGAATTCGTGTAGTTAGGACAGTTTTTACGATGCATTCATTGTTTTTTCCTTTAAATAATAAGGAATACATGTACCTTTGTGTTCACATTATGGTATTCTCATATTTTGACATATTAGTTATACAATATACAACAATACAGAAATATATTTTTTAAAGAAAAGTCTTAATTTCAAAATACATTAAATATGTTGAACAGAAAATACGATCCGTTCATATTTTATACATTTTTGTTTTGTTTTTGACGTTATTATGAAATTGATAACTTTTTTTTTAATCCAACACCGCTTTATTTTGTTTACATAATTATACATACATTTTACAAGGCTATATGCAAAACGTGACGTAATTATCCGCCGCTGCAAAAAGCTCCGCCCACACGTAAGCAGCATACACAGACCTTACGTAAGACCTCCTGAATCATTTTATGCAAAATATATTTTCAAATTTTGAACGAAATGCAAGCAATTCATTGGACGATTAAGTCGAACAAACTGTAATCAGTATTTACTGTTTGTCCTACCTGATCGTCCAATGAAATGCTTGTACTTTGTTCAAAATTTGAAAAAATATATTTCATAAAATGAACTGCGATGTCTTGATATGGACAAAATATAGGTGTGAATGGTGTATACGCTGCCTGCTTGGCCAAAGCGGATTATGAATGGAGCTAGTTTCTGTCGCGACTTCTACACCTCATATTTTGTTAGCTTAAAGTATAAATACCCTAATAGCCATATTCCATGTCTTGCCACTGGATGGTAGTATTTCTATGAAACTTTGACACTTTGAAGATATTAAAAAATGAAAACATTTCACCATTTATCAACTTTCAGGGCGATTATCTGTATTTAAGTTAACATTGAAGCCTATGGGGAATATACATTTTCTGTGAATATTCAAAAATAAATTTTATTTATGAGAAAAACTCACGGTAGAAAGATGCATTATATGATTCTGTTTCAAATTCCATGAACAAAAATCTAAACTTACCGTGGTAAAATGGAGAAAGTCACTTTCTTTAGTTTTCAGGGAAGATAACTCATGACAGCAATATTTTCAAGGGGAGGTAATAAAAGAACCTCTGTCACATGTCATGCCCCTAAGATTTCTGTTGTTTAACATTTTAAAAGCTTGTAATGTGAAATTATATGCATGGCTTTGATGGAATTTGTGGCTATTAGTGTTCTAAGCCCTTAAAATATAATTGTGTCCAGCGACACTGACTCTGAAAGGTACTTGAAACATCATGTGAAACTATTAATCAAACGGGAGACGGGTCCATAATGCAAAGGCAAAGCTGTATGGCGTACGTTACGAACTGTAAATATGTTATCGTTTGTATTTTAATTTTTATGGATTTACCACAGCGCGTCGCTTGAGATAAATTTCTATAAAGTTTAAAAATTAAATGTAAACAGTAACTAATACTTACACGATACCGTTGTAAAAAATAAATTGAAAACAACAACAACAAAACACGACCTTCACTGGGTACGTCCACAACAGACTTCCAAATAACCTGTGATAATGTAAAGTCAAACTGCATTAAAACACAGTAACGAAACTAATTTCACAATGGATCTATCACGAGTACGTAGGCGCGGCCATCTTTAATTATACTTTTACAATCATCCTCTTGAAATCTTTCGAAATAATATAGATAACAACCTAGCCTATCATGCAATTATCGAGTACACATATAATGGCATTGCAGACAATACAGCAATTTAGGATGCAATTAAACACGCATACCAGGGTTCTGCAAAATGGTTTGTCTTTGGCTCAAACATAAGATAAGACAATATCAGCTTTTATTATTATCGTCTCTTGTGATACAGAATAAGAAATGTTGTACATGTGGGGCCTCCGTGGCCGAGAGGTAAAGTCTTTGACTTTAACACTACTAGCCCTCTCCGCGTGGGTTCGAATCCCTGCAAGGTAATTAAGATTTTCATGTGAGGAAGACTTCCAGATGGCTTGCGGTAGGTCGGTGGTTCTACCAGGATGCCTCCGTGCTTTCGGGGTCTTTCTCCACCGCAGCGACGGTAAACTCAAATAGTCAAGTCAAGTCAAATGATTTACATGTGTTTAGTATAAAAACTATTTCAACGTTATTAAAGTATTTAATGACTGAATAAGAAGTTATGAATATTAAATGAAATTATTTGAGATTTTGTGATCCAGTGAGTGTCCGTCATCCGTTGTGCGGTGTTTGTTTATGACCGTTATCTCGCGATCGAGTTCGATTATTGCTGATATCGACCTATTATTTCATGAGTTTTAATATAAATAATACAAGATTTCACTTTGTTTATACTCTAGCATCTTCATTTCTTGAACAATCATCTTTAAACTTTTTAAAATTTTTTTTGGAAGGCCAATTAGATCAGGAACTATGACCCTTTTAATAGGAAAAAGTCAGATTTTACTCTGTTTACACTCTAGCATTTTGATTTCTTAAGCAATCATCTTCAAACTTTATGATAATGTTTATAACCATACTCTCCAGTCAAGTTTAATAGTGGTAGATATTTGGCATAAGGTCAGGAGTTATGGCCTTTATTAATAAAATTTTCATTTCTTAAGCAACCTTCTTTAAACTGTGCAACACTGTTTATGGTCATAATCTCTCAGCTAAGTTTAAATATTACACCGGCTCTCTAGGTCAGGACTTATGGCCCTTTAATTATATATAAAAAAAATGTCAACAATTTTAGAGTTTACACCCTAGAAGCCACAACTTTCATCCAGTCTTCCTCAAATTGCTCAGACTATATCCTCGAGTGCCCAAACTGCGCCCCCCTAAGATTTAATTAGAAAATTCAACATAAATAAAATAGAATAAAAACTGTTCACGTACCAATTAATTCTATCAAATTCACATTGATAACCCCCAAAATAATTCTTTTATAAATAATTATTCACTCGAAAATAACATTAAATACATTACGAGTCAAATATTATGCCATCATTTTTGTGGTCCTAACTCCGTCCCCTAGGTGACGTCATAGCAGTTGCGAATTGTACACATATGACTTCCATTTATAAATATGTAAATACAGCAGATGGAATTTCTGAGATACTTTTATTTTAAAAATTTGGGTGTAAAAGGGCCATTCTGCGTGGAAATCATTTTGTATTAAGGAAAAACATATAAAAAGAGTGGTGCGAGATAAAATTTGCAATATTTATCAGTTTGAATCAAAATTTCGTACAAAAATCATCTGAGTTTATTAACAGAAACATCGTAAAAAAAAATTATCACAGTCGCTTGCGCGTGTGATAAAATCTAGCCGAGACTACAATAAAAAAAAAGGAAGGTGGCGAAGTTAGGACAGGGGCGCAGTTAGGACCTCCGACGATATGTCTTGATAATGTGTCAGTCAAATTCGATCATGGATGGGGCGGGGTAAAAAAATCTTGTTTACAGTCCACGAGCCACATTTTAGCTCAATTTTTCAAACTTGCTCAGAATTTTTATCTTGATACTAATTTGGGTCAAGTTCAATCATGGGTAAGGCATTGTCAAAATATTGGTCACGAGGTGAAATCTTAGTATAATCCTGGCCACATTATTAGCCAAATCATTTTTAAACTAGATCTGTATTAATGATATCTTGGCCAAGTTCGATCTTGGTAGGCATGGTCTGTAAGCAAGTGAATGATTAATGGCCATCATGATTGATTGATTAGATTTTATTTAGACTCGCACTTTGACCACGTCGTTTTGGCGAGGATAAAATAAGGCGTTTAAAAGAATATAAAATATGTTTGGGTCATCATGGCCCTCTCGTACATCGTAAATAGTGTTCGGTGAACACACACACACACACATACACACATTCTCCCTCCTCCGTCTCTCTTTCTTGCACACACGAATTCAAATAAATAATTAGTATGAATGCATGATTTAATAGCGCCGACCGCCATGTGAGTCTATATATCATTATAGTACGATCAAAGTTGATCATAAGAACCCAGGTGCTGAAGGTGTATCACAGCAGTTACCTTAATCAATTAATGATCATAAAATGATTATTAGTAATCGTAGTATAAACATATTTTATTTCACATATCATATTGAGATGGGGTTGGGCCACACGTTCTTACAACATTAGATTCGGCCCCTGGTGGTGATTACAGAATTAATATATACTACTCAGTTTGCTGAGAATCACATTCTGTAATCTCACAATATATTCATTTGAAAACGTGACTTTGCGAGAACTTGACAATTAGTTACGTGCTTTCGTGAAATTTAGACAAGTTGCCAATCTTTGTTTAATGGTCTTTGTCAAAACCCTAGCCCGTCTGTCCGTGAAGTCCACACAGAACCTTGCCTCATCTGTGAATAGAACCGGGATTCAGTCATTCTGTATCCACATAACATGATCTCGATTTCATTTCAAACGTTCTTGAACATGTTGTCGTGTCAGTGGGATGCGTATTGCAGGCCGTCGTGACCATAAATCCAGCTTGATGCAACCGATTTGTAATGGTTTGTGTACGCACACCGGTAGCATAGGTTTATTTTTGGTAGCTATCTGATTTTATATATTGCTAATATAAAAGAAATATGTAATGTCAAAAAGTGACCCTTAGCAAACTCTGAGTAGTATAAACTTATAAAATTGATAACCGCGATTATTTTGGTCAAAATCAAATGTAATACATGTAATAGTAAAGAATATATATGTACTAACATGTATATGTATTACAAGGAAATACTTATGAATCAATTAATGTTCTCTTCCCCCTCTCTCTCTGTGATCGCCGT
The DNA here is from genome assembly GCA_021229015.1 of Solen grandis. Lineage (NCBI taxonomy): Eukaryota > Metazoa > Mollusca > Bivalvia > Adapedonta > Solenidae > Solen > Solen grandis. The sequence continues at coordinate 36,745,036 of CM037793.1, forward strand.
TTATAAAATATATACTACATATCTATGATTTTGCTACGTGTATGATTTTATTTTAGACAAATTTGATGTAAATTTTGATACATGTGGTAAAATAAGTGTCAATGTAAGTTACACTTTATTGCTGTTAATTATCAGAAATAAATAAATAGATAGATTAAAGCATAAGCAAGCGGTTGTTGACATTTAGAAATAATTACACTTGTAATAATGGCCACCTTTATTAGCGGTCAATCTGCATTTAGCGGTCAGATTTAATATTACCAAACTATTGCATTTTGTTATATTTTAAACCTTTATTTAGCGGTCACCTCTGTTAAGAGACCACTTTCTCTTGTTCCCCTGACTGACTGACATATTTGACTGTATCTCTGAAATTAACAATTTAAATCGTATTCAATTTGGAACCGTGCGTCGCTTGACTGTCCGAATTGATATCCATCATTCCATATTATTCATTTTCGAAATATAATGAAATAAACACATAAGAAAAAAACTACCATCGCATGTTTATCAGGATCTAGATTCGGGAAGATACTCGTACCTCTGTATTTATTTCACATATTAATTCATTGCATCTAATTAGTATCTGTTTTTGCAAACCCCATATTTTTTACCCACAATAAAAATATGACACACCCATGCTTTCAAACAATCAACGCTTTAGATCACATTAAGTTATTTTTTCCGAAAGTGTATTCGAAATCATGCTATATTAGAAGATAATGACCAGTGTAACAGGCTTTCTTAATATTTTGAAATTTGAAACCTTTACATATTCTTAGATATTCATTTTTTTATTATTTTTTTTGAGTAAAATTTTTTAAATACATATCACGTATGCATACTTTCTGTAAATTTCTGTTTTGTATGAGAAGCCATTTGGTATCAAAGAGATAAAGTTGCATTTCTAAGATCTCTGTTCGCAAAATATATGCATCTTGGACCCAATTTACTACTCTTCGTAAGAACAAATTGTTATTTAGTCGTAAAAATGTTGTCAGACGGAATGTCTACTAATTGCTTATTAACCAAAAAAAGGAAATGTGTCCTATTTTATTGCATAACATTCGTTAATCACTTTTTATGAAGAAAAATAAGAAAAATAATTACAGTAGTTTATCTTTTTGAAATTTGCATATACTTTAAAAAGTAGTTAGGGACAATGTTTTTTATTTTTTTTTATTTTACTGAAGATTTTTGGGCCGGGGTAGGCGATTGCTTTTCACCAATGCGTCCCGGGTTCGATTCCTGGTCGCGTACGTGAGAGTGTACAGTGATCGCCTGTCCAGACACGTGGTTTTTTTCTGGGTTCTCCGGTTTCCTCCCACAATAATGACTACATACGCCGCCATCAAAGCCACCGAGAGTGATATATATATAAGCTATGAGAACTTGTTTCGTAATCGATGTAAAGTAAGTAAAGTTTAAACTTAAAACTTCTGTATCTCTGTGTGATGCGGCCAGCATGTTGCATGGCCTTGAATGTTTACCTCCCGGTTATAAGTGTTAAGAACGTACACACAAGCCTTTCAGATTCTGGTACCAGTACAATAATTTCAAACACAGCGTTTGCACACTTTCCAGTTCAACAAAACTGAATAGATGATCCATACCATATGTTTGAAAAATAAACTACTTAAAGATGTATTCGGTCGAATATTTATCTCTACCAATCTTGACAGACTTAACTTGAAAATTTGAGTTTACCGTCGCTTCGACAGTATTTCAGTCATATAGAGACTTTTAGAATCTTAAATGAAAGTCGTATGTTTAAACACTATATGGAAACATAGCATGCAGAATTAATATTTCCAGAAAGGTCGAAAGACTGAAACAGATAGTGTTCCTGTTTCATATAACCATCACGCATTAACCTATATTTTAACACGTTACATATAACTCATCACTCCGCGTTACGCACGTTGTTGTTGTATTGGGGTTTACCGTCACTGCGTTACGCACGTTGTTGTTATATTGGGGTTTATCGTCACTGAAACTGCTGGATTAAATGTATTTGATGCAATTAACTTTGATTGGAAAGATGTATTATTCACATGATGTTGAAAATGTATGAGAAATAAACATGCAAAATCGTTATTTTCGGCTGTTATTTGAAACTATTTTCTTTGTGAAATATTACAAATAGTAATTCGTTCACAAAATTGCTTTTTCTTGTTATAATCGCGGGTTACTGAGTCTAGTTCATACAATTAAAAGAATCTGAAATGAATTGTCATTTTATATCAAATTTTACTAAACTCGGTCATGATATAATTACGTCCCCTGTGACTGAGTGGTTAGAGCGTCCGCCTCCGGAGCGGGAGGTCGTGGGTTCTGTTATAGCTCCCTTGCTTGGTGTTCAGCATATAAGGGTAATTGCAGGACTGGTTGGCCCGGTGTCAGGATAATTTGACTGTGTGTGGTATCATGCCACATGTCTACGGCGTGATACTGCAGTGTGGCAGCACTATATCTGTCTCAAGTAGACGTCGTCCCCAAATGACTGAAATACTGTCGGTGGGACGTTAAACCCAACAAACAAACAAACATCATGATATTATTAAGCGAACCTCATGAACTCGTTTAATAAAATTTGATATGGAATTTATGTCAGGAGAGAGAGAGATAACTATTGGAAAATTTTGATAACCGACGACTTGTGAACTGCTGACGAATACACACGGAGGTTACCTTACATAGCAATCCGACCGCATTTGGCAACGTCCGGAATGTCATGAATATTAATTTGGCAACAGACTGCACGTTTTTCTTGCTATTATAGGGGGCTGACATTAAAGATGATTGTTTACATATACAGACTAATATGCAGAGTTCCAGTTCCTCGTGTTTCTTGGGTATTGTCTATTACTCTAACAAAGGAAAGCATGAATGTGCCTTTTTGTGATTTCAAATGTTAAAACAAAAGGAAGAAATTTTCAAAGATGCAATACTACAGACAAGTCAGTCTAGCTCGAATATTTTGAAACTCTCAGTTTGTAACGAATCATCTATGATGAGCCTTCGGTGAAAAAAAACTCGCCCGATCCCTTATATTACCGACGGATAATTTACAATACTGTAATCGTACCGATTCGGCTGTTTCTAACGAGTTCCGGAAACTGCCAAATTTACATAAATGTAAATACAAGCCATCTAAAAATATAGAAGAGCATGCACCATATCTTCTGGGAGTATAGCGCTTAATTTAATTGAAATATTCATTTTCGGTGAAAATAAATGTTATGCAACTACATAATACACTAATTCAATTTCTCTAAAGATTTTTGTTGCTTGGTAGGATTGTTTGACCAACAGATGCTTGACACATATAGTATAAACACACACCTCAACGTTCACAAGGGATTCGTGTTACCATGCACGGGTTAGACATGGGGGATACTCGCCAGACGCTTGCCCTGCGTTCAGTTACCCTTTTAAGTCCATTACGTTACCATTTGTACCCTGTTGTATCATTGCGTATAGAGTGTAAGCTGGTGACCAAATCCGTAACAGTTGGGAGGGTTATGGTAAACTGATTGCAGGGCAGTTATGACTATGCATGACCTAAGAGGGCCCATCTGACTACGTGACTAAGCTTGATTGATTCAGGAAATCTTCGTGTAAATATCCGGAAATCCTCATGAAGACGTAGAAGAATTAATTTTCTACAGTCATTTATTATTTCAGTGAGAGGCATTTTTTTTTTTTGCATATCGTCAAAAGAAAATTTGAAAATTCATAGTTTCACCATATTTCCTGTATTTATTGCATTGATTTTGGGTAGTATTGCAATTTTTAAGTGTGAAAAACGCCTTAAACTATCCAACATTTCATAGAAATATACATGTTGTTCATATGGGCCTCGATGAGTCTTATCTATGTTTCGGTCTTTCTCTCTTACATAGAATTTGTAAGAATGTTGTTCAGCCATTTTGTATCGCTGACTTTTTGCAACGCGAACTAAGGTACTGTATGATTACCAGCGAACATTTCCGATTATGGTGGACGCATTTCCGTAATCTCCCGTGACATGTTTTTGTTTCTTAACCCTTTCCCTCATAGAGGAAACCATGAAAAGACCTATGCGAACAGCATAAAACCAGATCAGCCTGCGAGTAACTCGCAGGCTGATCAGGTTTTATGCTGTTCGCTGCTCCTCAGTGGTCTGGAAATGAGGATTTTGTAATTAAATTTGGTAAGGTTTAACTGTGGTTTTCTGCAGATCAGGCTTTATGTGGTACCTACTGAGTACGTCAAAATAAGTCTATATGAGGGAAAGGGTTAAATATTATGGTGTTACTGGTCATTTACGCAGATATCGTTTTGTATCAATAATGCTCCAAAAAGTGAAGGTTTGTTCAAGTCCAACAATTATTTGGAAGTTGAACCGAATAAATATTTAAGACAAAGTTGACGTAAACGAAAATTATATTTGGTATATGGTATATTTTAATGTGTTTCATATGATGAAGCTTCATCCTCGGTATCTCGTGGCTCATTGCGTACATGCAAAAAGGAACTCTTGGTTTACATTTCTCTTCAGACGAAAATCTGTTGTGTGGGTGGTTATGATAAAAGTCTCTTTGTGAAAAGCACAGTAGTTGTCTTCTGTGTATAATACAGCTCCAAGAGACTTCACCATTAGACCTACATTATCTCAATCATCAATCACTGTGATTGCAGAGAAAATTCCATTCTTCTAGCGTTTATATTTTAACTGCTAATAGTTAGGGCGTATTTTCATTCCACCGTAAAGTTCGATGGGCGCGTGTTGAGATGTAAATACCAGTTGTACAGATCCTTATTTATGATGACAGTGTTAGAAAATCGGTACTATTTTGCGGTAGCTATACTCAATACTCAATCATAAACGTGAATGGTATCATCAAAGACCTAAACCCAAAGATAAGAAACTCGGCGAAATACCGTATATTCTCGTGCCAGAACGAGAGTTGGGCAAGTGTATTCCGCGGAAAATCCAGTTCTGGGTTACTAAGCGATAGCAAAACACCGGTCAATACAATACAACGATTGGTCATTTTTTGTGTGGTTGTATAATATTTTACTAAAAAAATTACTATGGTGTTTTTTGTCCTATCCTTTGGTTCTTTTAACATTTATTTTATGCAACCGCATCGACAGATTAGTGCATATTGTTTTGGTCTGTCTGTCTGTTTGTCTGACGTCTGTCTGTCACAAAACTTAACCTTGACCATAACACGGAAATCCTTCCACCTACAGCCTTCAAACTTTACAGGTGCATGCACCTTGATAAGCTCTACCAGCCAGGTACCCTGACCTTCATCAAATGACCTTGACCCCTATAGCTTAAGGCCCTTGCGGAGCATTTGAGCGTAGCGCTTGTTCAAAATATAAAGATAACCATTGTTATAGAAAAAATACCGTTACTCACATGGGTAAAAGCGTGGTTAAAATAAAATAATAGTTAAACTTGTAAAGTACTTAATGATTGCAGTCATTTGAAAACAGCTAATATAATCATTGCAGTAAAAAAAGAAAGAAAAATAAACTTTGACAGACCAACACTGTAAAAACAGAAGAAAGGGAGAGATTCATTCGAACGTAGCGTTTGTTATTCAAAATAATCCACAATAATGCCAAATTTTGTATTAGTTACATGTACTAGCTTTGCGGGGATTGCCCCGTCTATACGATAATTTTAATAACTTTTGTTTTGTTATAGAAAATAATCACATAAAATAAATAAACGCTAGTTTGTTTGATTGTTGGGTCTAATGTCCCACCGACGGTTTTTAAGTCATTTCGAGACAATGTCTGCTTGAGACAAATGAAGTGCTGTCACACTGCAGTATCACGCCGTAGACACTTAGTCACATTATTCTAACACCGTTAAACCATTCCTGGAAATACCTAAATATATGATGAGCGTCAAGCATGGGATCTCAAATTTTTACGACTTTGGTATGTCGCGACCGGGGATCGAACCCACGACTTTTCGATTCCGGGGCGGATGCTCCAACCATTTAAATACTAGTAAATAAATAAAGTAACTCCCTACAAAAAATATTGCCTTTATGAAGAGGGAAAAACATTAAAAATAATGCGACAGTACAAACATAAACGCTGGAGCATTATTTTCACATTTTCGTCATAAAGGCAATATTTGCCGAAATATTAACAAAGATTATCTTTTTTAATTAACTGAACTATTTCCTTCCTGAAATATTTCCCTTTCAGTCCGTAGTCAATCATTAAGACCTTATATTGATTACTCTCGAATTTAAACAGTCATTATTTTACTTTGATCCGCCGTATGCAACCAGTTACAGTCAGCTGAAGTTTACCATGTTCTTCACGTGCACCTTATGCTGTAGATGATCATCGTAGGCTTTCGAATGGCGTCGGAACACAACTCCGTGTAGTAGTTACTTCACTACAAGCGCACCGGCTTTTTCTCGCAATATCGCGGTGGCGCCGAGGGTATACGAGATTTCCTTCACACGCTTATATGAGTTGCTTATCTTTGGGTTTAGGTCTTTGGTATCATACAGGGAATACAGACACACAATAAGATCGCCTGCTTTCGTACTTTTTTTATTTGATCATGACAATGTAAATGTCAAGTGGTAGCTAAAATGAATATGGATACATGTACTAAGGTTGTAGGTTCGAGCCTGGTTCGCGTCCATATTCTTTGATAGCCTTCCCAGATTAAAAATACTTGTGCAACATATGAACTGTCGAGAAGTATTGATATTAGTTGTAAGAAGTTGCAATAGACGAAAATAAGATAGTTAATATAGGAGAATGTAAATCTGTTACAATTTGATCGGTGTTGAAGTTATCTTCAGATTACATGACTAGACTTGTTTTTGAAATGTGTAATGGTATCATGCTTGGAAAGTTAACTTCTTTTGTATTGATGGCTACAGAAAACACCAGAAAATGAAAGTGCTGTAAATTATTGATATTCGAAAATGTTGTTTAAGAACGGTAAATAGTAATTCAATACTAATATGTTTTCGCTTCAACCAGGAACCAGTCTCGAACCAGGATCCTCTAGGTTTATTCATTTTTTCTTTGCCTTCATTGCGGCCGATTTCCGCATGCCAGTAAAATCCATCTACACTGTATTCAAGTTTATGTGCCTCAATCGCTGCAATGATATTGTTTGTCGTTGTAGTAGTTTCATATCCCACTTTTTCTTAAAGTTCAAGCTGATTCTGTCGAATCATCTATAATGATTTCACAGCTGCAATGTCTTTATATCTTTTTTCCTTTGCTCTGAAACCCCTATTCCCACTTTCATAATGCTGATATCATTTCATTCCTACTTTATTAGAGATGTCGTTACATGAAATGTCCATGTAATCAATAATAAGAATTCATGGAAAACCTGTTTTACTATTATAAAACATATTTTGCTTGCGAATTATCCCGAAACGTTTAATTGCTAAGAATATGCACATGCTGCTTGAATAACACATTGATAAGTAAAAACATTGTAACAAGTGGTCGTTACTGATTGAAACAACAGTAAGTTTGTTATCATACCGATAGCGTAAACTTTGAATTGTAGAGAGAGCGTAATATTAAGAACATATAAATGATAATACAATATTAATTTCTGTTTATTTTATAAACAAAATTACTATAAATTTCATTCACACAGTTTCTATGAGGTAAATACGTGATAAACATATATTTACTTTCCCGCTGAGCTCTTTTTCAAATGATAGTTAAAAACAAAGGAAACCCACCGAAAATCCGTTGATCTACATTTAATTTCATCAGGGATTCGTATATGAAAAGCATTAGAGAGAATAAAAAATGTAATGTTACGCGACCAAGTTACAGCGATGTTATTTGTGTGTCATAGAATAGAAATTTTACTCGAGAGGCAATATCGTATTCTATAGTACCGCACTCAATATTACCTCATATTATTTTTATTTTTTATTTATATTTCTTCCAGACATAAAATATACAGTTTTTAGTACATCAATATCATTGTCATAATATGCTGGGAATAATGTAAATACATGTCCTTTCTCACACTGTCTTTCTTACCTTCTTAACTCTTATTATTTTATTATACCGGTATAAAAGAAAATTTTGATCATCAACACACCACCAAATTAAATATAATCCACATTTATCTCAGTCTTAAATCGCTTAATGTATGTAGTATTTTGACATATTAATATATGATCCCATTTATATAACATTAGAGAGCTTCACCTTGTATACGGACCGATATATCTCGAGGATTTGACGTTTACAAAACATATGAAACGAGAAATACTTTAAAAAGGATATTTGGCGCAGCTACATATTGTCAATTGTAACATGTATAATAAATCAAAACTATTATAAAGTTGGAAACGTTTGCAAAAATGTTTATAAATACCAAGATTATGGGAGGTATTGTGAAGACTATGTAACAAAGCGGATTTAATTTACAAACTAAAAAAAACTAATATACAAACTTCCATTAAATAATATGCACCTGCTGATTTTCTTTTAAAGTAACGACAATTCGTTAGTAACCAAGCGAACCAAAAGATCATAAATCTCGTATAACCGATTATTATTTCAAGATCCGCACAATAAACTGCACAACTTCTCCGTTGCCGAGAGGGTAAAGTCGCTGACTCAGCCCCTCACCGCGTGGGTTCGAATCCCGGCAGGGTCATTTGGATTTTCATGTGAGGAAGCCTTCCAGCTGGCTTGCGGTAGGTCGGTGGTTCCACCCGGATGCCTCCGTGCATTCGGGGTCTTCCTCCACCTGTAATTAGCTGGACGTCGCTATATGACTGAAATACTGTCGAAGCGACGGTAAACTCAATTAGTCAGTCAGTCAGTCAGTCAGTCAGTCAGTCAAATAGAAATATATATATACAACCTGAAACTCCCATTTTAAGTTGAAATATCCTAAATATCCTAAAACAAATTATACAAGCTAATTATAGCATTGCATATACTCTTGCTTTATTTGCATACCAAAATTTGATTGATTTAAGAAGTATGTCATATCAATTTTATATAGCTACGCCGAAAAACTATGAAAAGTTTTTTTGAACATTTGTGTTGTTGTGTTGGAGTTGACGTAATTCAGTTCTTAAGCGACGTCCAGCTAATGGCCCCTGGAGAGAACTGGAACGCTTGCTACTTCAGGTTATTTTTTCTAAACCAAAAAGGATGTAAATTGCGTTTTTCGGTATACTTACACTTGTAATACAAGGGAATGGCCCTAATGCCTTTTTAAAGCCACTAATGTCTACCGAGGGGATATAAATACAATTTATTTTAAGTTCACATGGCTGAGACATAAGCTCTGCTATTTTAATGAAACAAGTCGGACATAACAATATTTATATACCCAGGAGGAAATTTCGCTACTTAACTTGCAATATCGTTAAAATATATAAATTGTCAAAAACAAAATTTGATTAGGCAGAGATAATATATCACGAAGTCTATAATAAGAGTAATTTTCGTCTAAGATTAGTTACACTATGTCAGAAATTCAAAAGGTCAACCTTCCAGCTGTCCTATGGTGGGTGGTTGATCTATTTGAAGTGCCTCTGTGTGCTCGCAGTTTTCATCCACCTGTATACAGATGGCCGTCGCTTTTTGACTGAAACACTCTTACAACGTCCCGTCCGTCTGTTGGTTCGTCCGTCATAATATTGTCCGGAGCATAACACAAAACTTATAAGAGGTATCAACAAACTTCACAGGTAGATAGATCTCAATGAAGAGAAGTGCAGTGTTCAAGAACCATAACTCTGTTTTGCATAACTTAGGAGTTGTTGCCCTTTGTTATTTTTCAAACTTAAATTTTGTCCAAAGCCAATATAGTATAATAAAGTACCCATCGAGTGACAAAGCGCAGTTCGGGGAGCATTCACCGGTTCTACCAGCACTTGTCTAATAGATACATAGAAATATAAAGACGTCACTGAATCCGGCCTTATATATGCACATCAGGTTCCATTTAATACAACAGTCTAAAACCATATTCATAATCTACATCATTATCATGATCATCATGGTCATCATCATCAGATTTACAGGCAATTACAACTGTTAAGAAAGCAGACCTAAACAGATGTCGCTTACTTTACTTGTTCTACTTGAGACACTGTAGTGACGAAGATATTGCGCTTTGCTTATGATATTATGAAAATATTTGAGTTTTCTCTCTTTTTTTTAAATTATTTATTTTACGTCGATTGGAAAACAGGTTCTCACAACAACAAACGGTTCCTGGGTTGAACAGTATTTTGCGCCTTGGACAGTCAGGAAAATTCTTGCACCAATGGGTTAAAGTTGCAATACTGCCCAAAACCAATGCAACAAATGCAGAAAACATTGTGAAAATATGAAAATTCAATCTTTCTTTTAACAATATGCAAAATATTTGCCTCTGTAGGTCAAACGATTAGCCCGACTGATGTCGATAGAATCACCGATACATTAAATGACTGTAGAAAATTAGTTCCATTATACCCCTTCACGAAGATTCCCGAATATTCACACAAGGATTTCCGGAATCGATCGAGTTCTGTCACGTAGTTGATATGCATAATCATAAGCGTTTGTAACCAAACAGGTGTCTGGCAAGTGTCCCCATGTTTAAATCGTGCACAGTAACACGATTTCCTCGTGAAAATTGAGGTGTTTGTTTATACTATATAAACCGCCTATTAAAGCCACAGTTCTTTAGAGAAAAATGAATTAATGTATTCTCTAGTTGCAAACATTGTTTTTCATCATCTTTCAATAAAGATGAGTACCATACTCACAGATGCAGTTGTACGTGCACTTCTATTTTTAGATAAATTAGGCAGTTTCCGGAACATCTTTGAAACAGCCGAATCGGTGGCCGTGAAATTCCGTACTTGTTGATACGATTATGATATTGTAGATAATCCGTAGGTAATATAAGGGATCAGGCGAGATTTTATGATCAGTTTCTTTACCGAAGGTCCATCATAGATGACAAATGTCAATGAATTGTTACAAACCGAGAGTTTCAAAACATTCGAGCTAAATTAACGTATCTGTAGTATTGCATCTTTATACCCCAAAACTTTCGGATCCACAGTCGATAATGTTACCACTGGACCCTTTTCTCTTAACAGATTTCAATATTAACTACTTCTGCGTAGTAATACATTAATGATAATTCAGACTTACTTTTCAGTTCTGGATATTTAAGTCGCTTCGCGCATTCGCTTCGCAGTCTAAAACCTATTTAACAAAGATTTGCAACTGGTCTATATCTCACAAAAGCACACAGACTATTGCCAAATTCCCGTAAAGTCACGTTTTCAAATATCTCCTATTCTGTTGAAGTGAAAGTAAATTATATCTTACAATAGAACATTACATTACCATCAAAATGATATGTTATTCATTAAAATAAGTCAGGTAATAATAAAGGTTTATGTGAAATGAAAAAAATACCTGCATGAAAAGAACTACGTATTTTTCTACTAAATCATAGCTTAAAGGCAGTTTGAAAATAATCAATTAAAATAATTCCTTACATTGGAGAAATGATTATTTTACAATATGATTACATTTTCCCTCTCAGTATTTTTTTTCTATACTATTTTGAAAGTTTGCAAATTAAATGATCTGCTGTGTGCCTAAATAATATTTTCCACCGGCTTTTACAGGAGTTATCTTTCCCTGTTTCATAGGTATTTTCCCTTCTCTATTCATTCAACTTCACTTATTGCTGGTGCTTACTTATATTTTTATTTAACCTCCTGCATTTTTCCTGCCTCGTTAAACCTTGAAAGTTAAATGTTCTTACTCTTTGCTATAGTTCTTGTGGTTTCTCCTTGTAATTCATGGTTAATAAGTTTCAAGGAAACCACCATGGTACTTATGCCGACAGCAAATATTTCCAATGGGACTATAAAAGGAACAATCCCTGCAATATAACGTGCAGCTATACGGGTAGTGTCATTCACATCTGTTAGATTTATTCCTCTTTTGTATCTTATAAAGACTTTCTGATATCAAGTACCAGGTATATTAAGTTATTTTCTGAAAATTGTGTCAGTCTGTCAACTCTGGAAATATTGAAATATTTTTTTTTTTTTTTTTCTTTAAATTCAATTTAAATCATAATGATATACATGTCATTTTTCACGAAATGTGCCTATTTTTTTAATACCTGGATTGGCTTAAATTTATAAAGATATTGTAATTTTTGTATTCTCACATCGGGAGGGTCTTTTTATAAAGCGACGACAGTTCTAGCAGGTCTAGTTCAAAAGGCGGTTTTTACACTTAAATAATATCTAAACAGATTTGTACAGACAGATGTAAAACACAGACTAGAACTTTCGATTGGCTAGGAAAGCCAGTTTTACTATATATTAAAAATATAGTGATTTACAAGAAGAAACGTATTTGAAAAGATTCATATGCAATTCATGAAGTCCGTACTAGTGGTAAAAGTAAATATACAGAATAATTTCAAATACACAGAAACCGGAATAGTTTATTTCAGGTTATAAGTCTTTAATATCATAAGTATATTCATATTATCCATAAAGTACTGATTAAAATCTAAGAAAATATAACTGGGCCTCACATATCATTTTTTTAGCAAAATATGGTTTTATTTTGTGAGCCCCTCACAAGGTGTTTGCAATGAAATTGTTTGAAATCATTATTGAAACAAAGGATTGGCAATACGTTTATACAGAATTTTGAAAGATGTGTAAATGCATCTTTTAGATCTTCCTTGTATAAATATTTAATTGCAATTTTCAACCATATTTGAACGTCGTTAATGTACAAAAAATATAGAACTCCCCACAGCAAACTGCACATATACTTAACGTTGAGATAAAAAAGATAGAATAGAACACCAGTTTTTCAAAACGTTTGCCCATGTTGTCATATATTCGAAGATGAATTTCATGTTTTTGTTAGAATGTAACTTATATAATGGTTTAAGACAGTGCATATCTAGATATGCTATATTAAGACTTAATATGTTTTAACCAGTTGGACTTCTATCATCAGAAAATAAATAAGTTTTTCGTAACTTCAGGAAAAAAACAACAACATATTTTAATATTAAACATAAATCAGTGAGTTATATTGTACATTTTATTAAATGTATATGTTTTAGTATTGGTAGTCGTTCGATTATACCATGTAATATTTGATATTAATAGAACTTTAAATATAGGATTTTTATGCTTTCAGCATATAAGTCAATATATGTGTTAAAGTGACCATCAGGTATTGAATATCATTGTATAAAACATAAGATATTCATGGGTCACGATGACTTGAAACATCTTGCTATTTTGTAACATGTATATTGTATGTTCTCAATAAATATCTTTATCTATCTTTGATCAACCACCCTCTATGTTCAGCAGTGATAGCAATAGCAGGGTTTATCTTACTCTTTAAGTCTCTAATTTCATCATACCTATATGATATACTGTCAAACCTGTCTAAAGCGGTCAGTCAATGAAAGAAGATAAAAAGTACCGCTTAACAGAGGTGGTCGCCAAATGAAGGTTGAACATTTAACAAAATGTTATACATGAGTTATGGCTATCGTATGGTATATTAAAACTGACCGTTAAATTCCAAAGGTACCCGGCACGTTGCTGCCCATTAAAAAAAATCAATGACCTTATATATGATAAGAAGGTAGGCAACTTCTTCAACTGAAAACGTACAGTATGTTGTTTCAATTGCCTTAACTCCTTTAGTTATTGAAAGAATTTCATAAAATCGGTCTTATTTTGTGTGGAAGGGATGAATAAAGACATAAGGGACAAAAACATCCCCTTGTCTGAGGAATTGCCCTAAAAATGTTCGCGAATTCAATAACTCGTTTGGTCGGAAGAGATCTTACCGACAGAATCTCGCCAATTTCTCCACTTGTAAAAACTATAGAAAAACTAAAGCCACAATATCAGTGTTGATTTGTATGGATAGATACTGATGAAAAAAAACCTGAAATGAACACTTGTGCTGACTTGAAATCCATTGTTTTGAGATTTTGTGACTAAATCGAAAACAAAACTACATCAGCAATGTCACCGAGACGCTCGATAGAAACTTTGAGAATCTGCAGTTTAAACGTAGGTGATCATCGGTCAAGGTCGAATCGGATGAATATTTAAAAAGGCAGAAAAAGGCTGTATAAGATGAAAAATGAAATAACAAGTCTTCATTTTTTGTTTATTTGTTTCTTTTATCAGTATCTGTCCATACAATTCAATGCTGATATTGTAGCTTTAGTTTTTCTTTAGTTTTACACGGGAGAGATTGGCGAGATTCCGTCGGTCAGATCTCTTCCGACCAAACACGTTTTCGACTTCGCGGACTGTTGTAGCGCGATTCCTTTGGCAAGGGACTGTTTTTTGTACCTTATAATCTTTATTCATCCCTTCCACGCAAAATAAGATCGATTTTATCAAAATCGACCAATTTTCAAAGGAGTTACGGCAATTGAAATGACATGATGTGCGTTTTCAGTGGAAGAAGTTACCTACCTTCTTATTACATATAAGGTCATTGATTTTTTTAATGGGCAGCAACGTACCGGGTACCTTTGTTAAGAACAGATTGATCGCTTAATACATGTGACCGATCATACTTAGAACCGCACTTAAAACATCACGTGACACTGTCGATCAAACGGGAAGCGGTTCCACAATGTGATGTCAAAGGCAAAGGCGTACGTGACAAACTGTAAATATGTTATTGTTTATATTTTAAATTTTATGGATTTAACGCAGCGCTCCGCTTCGTGTCGCTTGCAATAAATTCTATAAAATTGGTTGGATACCTGTTTAAACAAGAAAAATAGCAAATATGTTTATTGATGTAGTGGTAATCGCTTTGGCTCTCTCTTTGTGCAATTATTTGTATTCTTAAATGGGTGATGTCGCAAAAGAAAGTGAAAGACATGATAAAACGGTTGAGAAATTAGAAGCGGCTCAAGCTGCATGGACTAAAATAATTTTATCAAGTTACAGTTTCAGAAGCCGAGTACAACTGCATCATGCTATACAACCCCAATCTCCACGCAGTCATCTCCCCTTCATTGTACAGATAAGGGGAAGTAACCGCTGCGGGCAGTTTGATACAACCCTTCCTCTAGGGACTAGATCATTCTACGTAACAGTACTATTATTTTGCGGGAAAAAACCCTCTGGGTTAATCAATCAAATTTACTTAATTGTTATCCTCATCAATCAATTAAGAGAAAAGAGAATACTTATTTTCAGTATCTTTGTATGTTGGCTAACAGCTCCATAGCCTATAGGCTGGTTTCAAGCGATGTCACAATCGTAATGAAACAAAACGGTCCCAGATAAAGCGGCGAACGTTTTTATATTTGATAATTATACGATTAAGATACGCGACCTTTATTCAATCATGATTTCCCGAAGATGTACGCAGAGTTTAATTGTAATCAAAATTGTATACTTTTTATTTTAACCCTGACTTTGTGCTATAGAGCACATCCTTGATCTCTCTCTCTCTCTCTCTCTCTTAAGATAAATATGAAAATAGTTATTTTAGTCTGATAGAATAGTAGAGGGGAAAGAACAAGATAAGAAACTGGCAAATGAGACAAAGTTCAGTGAAAAACGGACATTGGAATGTCAAAAGAAACATTGTTAGTTCCCTGTCCCAAACAAAAGTGTCAGTCTGTGATTCATGTTACTGCTGAGACTAAAGTGCACACGAAAAAAGAAGAAACAAATATATTTAGATTGTTGCTGACATTACAATGGATGCAAAGTCATGAACGTCTAAGGACAGCAAAGAAGGGATGGCATTTGATAAAAATACCTATACTAAAATATTTCAAGTTTATCTCAGTAGCTGATGATAAAGCACATGTATAAAAAGGGTGGAGTAGAACTGATATAAAAGAGACTAGGGCTCTGTTAAAAGATTTAACATAACACTGAATATACGAATATACGATTGTTTGGATAACAATATGTCTGGAAAACTTTAAGAGGCGATTTTCCATTTTAATGAGATAACAGCGTGCTATCCATTCAAAATAAGCATTATAATTTGATATCGGACATAAATAAGTGATGGTTTTGCACCCCATATGGTAATGAGGAGGAATAAAGCCTTGTTTTATGTACCGGGAACTTTATTTCTAAAGTGCCGACAAGTGAAAAAGCATAGGTGCACATGTTTGAGTCATAGCGATAGGCTTATAAGAATCAAGTAATTGTTATGGGAACCATCAGAAGGATGAAAAATATCTAATCTCAAGGCGCCGATCACTCAAAAGCATTGTGTGTCTTGTTACATAGTCACTTGGCGCTTCTATAAGAACTCTAAGCCGTAGATACGATAAGACACGTCCGTGACAAAGCGACTTCTTTAATACCAAAGGCTTAAGAAAGAAATGTTAGCCTGGGGGTTCTCATGACAGCATTATATACCGTTGAACCCAACAGATATGAGAAACAAGAAGTATCTTTAAAAAAGGTACACGGCCGTGATGTATTAATTATAGTTAGTGTTTATTCGAGAGGACATTTCTTTCAAGCGTTCAAAATATGTAGAGCGGATATGAAATTGCTGTCGATCGGACAGTCGAACGACCAGTTCACAACACGATACGTCCCTACTGGATGGGTGTTCCTCGGAACACTTGTGTTACCTGCATTTCAGCAGTTGTCAGAATAAGGGTGAACATCAAATGATCAAAAGTATACTTATCATTATGCAAAACAAGTTTGGAGTACATCCATCATATAGCATTGAAGTTATGTTCTGAAACATCATGCCTTAACGAATGTGCGATTTCCAGGATACGAAGTGGTCTGAAGGTTTCAAATCCGACATGTGTTTTTCATCCTTTAGATATGTTTTTTTTGTGTAGCAGAATTCATTATTTTGAACGTTTAGACCTGAATTAATATATTTCTGTCGAAAATCGGAGGTTTTAGGAATGTATATACAAAGCGAACAAGCTGATCTCTTTTTCCGGAGGGATACTTTCGATTTTTAAGTCGACCAATCAAAACTTACAGTATTCCATCAGCTGTTTAGTGACCTTCACCTTTAAGTTTAGATCGGAAATTCAGGTGAAAACAAAACAGCCAACGGCCGAAAAAGAAAAATTGCATTTCATGATAGGTTGAAAACGGTTACTAAATATGATACTCTAAAGGAGATATGAAGACAGTTTCAAACAAAAAATATTGTATACAACACTGAGCTTCAGAAATCCAGACGAGCCTTTCTGAAAGACTCCTATTTCCGTACTTTTAAACCAGCTTTATTGAGTAAGCTTTACTTATGGTCTAGGACTTAAAACGTATCCGTGCGTAATTTTTGTTTCACTCATCCCTGAAAATTAAACCCAAACAAAAACAATATTTAATATTGCAAACTAACAAAACAATCTTAGTACATTTCATTTTCATATCACTATTCCTAGACTGGTTGTGGTTGAAATAGAGTACTTGAAGCTGAACAGTATTTAAACATATCAACAACACAAAACAACAAGAAACGATTCATCATTTTAGTGATTCAATCAATAATTAAAATGGTTATGATCATCTTCGCTGTATCGGAAGCGTCAGATAGACACACTTTTCTGGTGAATGTCGCAATCTTATCTCACCTAATGAGTTGTGGGCGGCATTGATGGCGGATTACAGAAAATTGATAGTTTATTGATTGAGCTCACCGAACGACTCACTTACAGTGCCAATAAAACATGATTTATAACTTATAAGAAGGATCACAACCAGATGCCCTTACTTCCCTAGGTAGTGCAAGACTATGTAATCCCACAAGTTCTAAAGCGACAGGCGAATGACGAAGTTATTGGGCTTTGCTAATTTGATTTACATAAAGGTTCTTCCTAAATCAAGTCATATGATCATAACACTTGTATTTCGGGGTATTGTCTTGACAATTCTACCATAACAATTCAATCAATACTGTTATTTTCAATCATTTTCCCCTCTAACATACTTTAAGATAAGTCTATGATTAATTACCTGCGAAAAAGGAGATACTGTCTCACCACGGTCTGTATGTTTGTCTGGTCAAGGAATTATTAAAACAACAAATAGTCTACATGTATTTAGTTTTATACTATCAAAGCAAAACTCAGTGGAGTTAAATGGTTACTTACTGCTGCTCCCAGTGTTTTATCATTTATACATAAATCAAATTAATTTACATTGATTACAATAAATAATTTTATTCAAAAATATACACATATAATAACGTATCTTGTTGTTGCCTTTTAGCATATTTCAAGTAGGTTGTCGTTAAAACAGAAATGAATCAAACAGACCTGACGGCAATGATTCCACAATCGGCCGTTCATGAGGATTTTCGGAAGGACCGCATAGCGGCTTACTTTTGCGGGTTATGTCATTAAAGAAGGTTTTTTTTCTATGGATTATTTTCTTCGGGTTTTAAATAATTTATTTAAATAATAACAGGATACTACTTACATCTCATATATTCTAAACACAATTTAGCAGCTGCTACGGGTGTAGGTAAGTAACAGAAATGAGTCACTATATTGCTTTACTTTTAAGTTTAAAGCCAGGCCCTTCAGTGGTAAATATTCTTCGATATCTGTTGCTACGTCAGCTTGCCTAATAACACTTTAAATATGTTCTGGATGTTTTTAATGTCCCTATACAGTGTAAGCACCACGTGCTGAAAAGTTCTATTAGTTTTGCAAGTGGCAACAGAACTGATATAATGTCAGTACAATGTATCATCTCCGTTTTCTGACATCTTCTTTATAATATGCTCGGAGTATCATGTTTAAAACTGATATTTGAAGCACTTCCTCAAATAGCTTTGTACACTTATATTCAAGGGCGAAGTATGTCGGCAAAGCAAGCAGACACAGACACTATTTTGATATTGTTTTGTTGTAACAATACCCTAAATTTGCTCGAAATTCTCAATTTCACCGTTATATAATCAAAAAGCTGAAGGCACCGAAGTGGTGTGTGTCTCAAGTGAAAGAGGGTTTGATGAGCTGCAGATCTACTTGGAAACTTAATTTTTGCCAGATACCAAACTTACCGTAAATAAAATAATGAAAAATTGTTGTTTGAGACTTGATTCCTTTTGAATTAGATATGCATATTGTTATAAATAATATAAACTGTAGGCGAGAGAAATAGCCAGAGTAAGAGTGGCGATGTGCAATTTGTTAGCAGTCCATTGAAACAAATGGTGTTTTTATCTTTCCTTGTGACAAACCCTTGATAATGCAAGATTAAAGCGGGTTTATATTAATATTGTGTTTGTTGGCATCGCTTGAAAATTTGATCCCCATTTATCAATTTTCTTTGATAAAGAAATGAAATGCAACAATCCTTTTCTATCACCGCTTTGATTTGTACTCAGTATCCTATAGATTGAAGTAATTATGCAGAGGTCAGTGGCTCGTTAGTAATTTCGGATAGTAGATGTACAGGTTTCGGGTATTTATAAAAATGCCCGAAACCTGAATATTTTACCATCCAAAAGTATTAACGAGCAATATTTGCATCATAACAAACCATATTCCTCTGCATGGGAAGGTGACAATTACGCAACATCATGGAGAAGTTAGTTCTTTTGTGCTTGTTTGGCACGTAATTATTGTGTCCCGTAAATATTAAGTTTTGACACAAAATTGATTTTTCAACTTTTTTGCTCTATCTCAGCATACCTGTGTTGTAGGTGTTATGGTTAATCATTCGATGAGTTTTACAAAACTGAGAGGTTCTCCAGTTTCAAATTAGAAAATCGAATGCTCAGGAAATAGGTACATTTGTACTATAGTTGAAAGTGACTAAGTCACACACAACTAAAATAGTAATGTCATGTAAGTGGGGGTCGGTGGTATGAAGAACGACCGTATTACTGGATAACTTTCTGATGAAGCATGGTTGATCCAGTTGTTTAAGGTAACCCATCCACCATTATATTGTAATCATGGTCCATCCAGTGATCCTGTGAGTTTTATAAAGAATACAAGCCTTTAAAAACTTTGAGCAAGAGATCCTATAACTCAATGCACTGAAGGTTTTTAAGCAGTTGGTTACGATTTAATGATGGATGGATTACCTTAAGAAAGAGGACAAGATTCTTTTTGCAATCACATGCAGTGAAGCGGAACTGACGAACACCGATTATATTTTTATTTTATTTTTCTAATAACACTCTTATTCATATGCTGTATTAGCATAACGAACCGAACTTGTGAAATGTATCAAATTCTTCTCCTTCATTTGACCGACATACAACAACTTCGTCACATATTATTAAATACCTATGCATTGAATGAATCTCAAAGTAGCGCGTTACCAAGGCTATATCGATTCGCGTGATCTCATGATATTGTAGCATCACAAAATTTAAAGAAATCGCATAAGATATAATATTGGAGAAAAAACGTCATTTTTTTCTGACAATTTCTCATTACCACAATTTCTTGGCGTCGAAAGACCAGGTAACCTGATACCGTATCTGATGATACGTTTTATATCTCGTGCTGTTCCTAGATTTAAATACCAGGCAACATCGCCATTTCTTCTATGGGCATGCAATCACTGAAAATGCCTCAGGAGTAGTTAAAGCATTTTTTTCCTGAGATATTCATTAGAAATATAAAGTTATATACATTTTTGTATTTTGATAATGCAATATGTGTTACTATATTTATTAGTGTTCCAAGAAGTAAACTATCATTTGCAAGGATGGTTATTATCTTCATTTTGAAATTGGCATTGATGGTGATGGTCGGTGAACATTGTAGAATTAAAACAATTTACATTAATCTCTGTTTTCCCTTTTAAATGCTGCAACTAGATAATATGATTTAAAATGTTATCTGACTTATTGTTCTACAAAATTTCAATGATTTTGACACTTGAGGATAAAACTGATTGACATAAAAGACTTCAAATGTAACTACTTGAAAGAATAAATATGTATTTAAGAACATCTGCCAATTATCCCATAGATAGTATTCTTTCAAAATGTCTTCATACACTATTTATTTCAAATGTTGTTATTGGAAATAATTTTCTAATAAAAATGCACAAAATCTTTAAAAAGTGTATGTAATACTTTGCTCGGTGTCTGTTTTTATTTATGCTGGCGAGGTATCGAAAAATGTGTTTGCTTTTTACCATACACCTTTGTTTACATGCGTTTAACGTTCGGTGGTGCCTTAGGCATACGCAAAGAAACGAACAAACGTATACAGTGACAGTTTTTCAGCACGCGAAGCAAGGACTTTCAGATAGTTCACAGGACCAATGTAGAGAGCATTTTGGCCCATGTACTAGTACTCCCCCTCTCGACAACATCAATACCTTGCACTTTTATGAACTTGTGTCGCCGTTGAATTCGGTATGAAAGTCTACAAGAATTGCAATTTGAATGGTTTTTACAGCACTGAAGTACAATTTTCATTAGCTTTTGGACAATACTGTTTGTGTCTAAGAAAGAAAATTAGAAATCTTCCGCCAACAAACAATTATATTCCCGACAAGAATCAAGGAAACTAGTTTTGGCGTACCCTGTTTGACTTCTCACCCCCGCCAATTGTACGTTAATATCTACGAACAATGACTTGTGAACGTGTATATATACTTTTATGAATGCTTATAATATGGGTTATTTTTGTGTTGAATATATTTATAAGCTCGTACGTATTTATGCCTCGTACTGGTGAACATTTCATTAATGTCTCTTATATTTTACATGTTTTCATATGTGACTATATATGCTATGTACATAGTCATCGGTAATACATTGCGTGCACATGCACAGCAAACTCCGCTGTATTTCATGTAATATAGAAAAGTACCTGCATGATGATAACTATGTAAAATGTGATGTTTTTCTGATACACTGATTGTATTTTAATTATATTTCAGATATTTTTTTATAAATCAAACTGAAAATAATTCCTTGCAGGGATTAAATGATTATTTTATAATATGATTACATTTTGCATTGTGATTTTTCTATACTTTCTTGAAACTTGGCAATGTTCAGTGATCTGCTGGGAGCCTAAACAAAAGAGTTTCCTTTCTTTGTTTTTTATGTCTGACCCTATCAAGATCGGTGGTTTTCACGTGAAAGAGCAGCACCTTATAAGCAACTAAAACACAGTGGGGAAATGGTTCATACGTACCAAACAAAGTGTACACTATAGCCGATAATTCGCTACAACCGATTCGCAATAAAAGTATTATTTTATTAATATAGAATAAAGAAGGGGGACAGATCGGGGCCTGAAAATTTGTTCGTTTTAATAAAAAGAAAAAAAAATTCACACACACAACTTGAAACTGTAAAGTAGGCATTTGAATATTGATTACTTACTATACGATCGTGCATTTCAGTCAATTCACTTCGAAATACCCGTGTCAGATCCCTTAAAAATTATATGAGCAAAATTATAAACAGCAAACATAAAGTTTATATATTCACACATAGTGTTCCTTCAAAAACACAATGATCAAATTTTTACGCGACTTTGACTTTAATCTTCATATTATCTCGTTGTGCTTTACTTTCATTGTAAATGTAATATGTCAGAATTCAATACACGTATGTATTATTATCCCCTGACACTCATTTGGAAGAGACAGTATAGTTTAGGTTTTCGCTGATAGTTATATTATACAATATATTTAACATTACATTATACCATATCATATCAAGTAATATAATATTATATATTAAACATTACATTATACTATATTATATCAAGTAATATAATATTATATGCCCTTTATCATCAATATTAAAAAAAATGCTAATCACATTTGTCATAAAATACAGAAAGTGTTATACCTTTTAGTAGAAATAAAACAAGAATGAGTACACGAAACCGAGCATCTTGTAAATATGCATATTTTAATTTCATGTAACGTTTTTATTCTTACAACTGTTAACACCTACATTCGTTTCCTGTTTTTTTGTTGTTGTTTTTTTGTTACTTTTCGAGTATTATCATGGTTAAATTTATTAGCTGCGTTTATACGGTTAGGCAAGATTTGTAAGGGTGAAATATCTAATCGTGCATTGCACATGAGAAACCTCATATTGTTATTTGTACATGGTTTGAATCTACACATACGGTAGACACTAAAGATCAAGGGTATCCATAGATCGACGTACAATAGCCGTCGAGTTCACCAACGCTTGTATACATCAATCAGGGGTGTGTCTAAATTATAATTTGCTCATTTTATCATTATATCATTGTATCATAATAATTACAAGCCACTTTTAATCATTTTTTTAATCAAAATATTCATAAACATTGATGCTGTACCCCAACCATCAACCAGCTTCGCGCGAAAATGATTCAGGAATGGACAAATCTATATTTCACGTTATCTGACATCCATGCGACGGCGCTGCCAGGCTGGGCTTAACAATAACGGTGATCGTACGTGATATTATAGTATAAGAATCAGTTCTGCGTTCTGTTACCGTTAGAAGTCCATAACTTCAGCGTTTGCATACCCATTTATTTATTATTTGTTTATTATTTATAACATCGTTATTTTCACATCAACATGAACCGGTTTTATATTCTTCTTTTATTAATTACATATTTTTTGTATGGTGTGTACGTGACTTGATTTTCAATATATATACACAGTTTATTTGCATGATTATATGACTATGTACTGTATTAGTATACGTCAAATAAAATCATGTACTGTTCTGGTTAAGATATTAAGGGTATTAGTTTTAAAATCGTATGTATTCCGTCCGGCTTGTGTAAATGTCTTACTCACAGTTAGATGAGTGCCATTAATTGGCCATTGTATAAAAGAACACTCAAATTGTCAAATACTAGTATAGAAGCCCCGTAACAACCAAGAAAACAAATTTCTATATAAACCACTGTAGTTTATACTACAGTGTGATTCAAAGAGGCCAATGTTACATGAAAGTAAAGGTCCTCGGTCTCTAAGTAAGAGTACAGGTATTGTATAAATGAACATTACACAGTACATAGGAGTATGAACCAAATATGTGAAGGGACATTACAGATAAAGTCGTTTGAAAAATAGTGAGACGCAACGCCGCCAAGCAACACGACGAAATAGGACGGCCCTATATCTCAAATTATTTGGTTTGACAATGTTAAGGATATAATATTCGTCAAAAACAAATCCAACAAATACACAAGTAAATAAAGAGTTCGCTTAGTAACCCTTATCAAAATCTCGAGTGTTATATTTTAATCGAACTTAACACTATTTTGTCAGGCTGTTTAAATCTATCTCTAATTAGATACAAATATATGCAATTCTTTACATACCACCTCTCTCTCTCTCTCTCTCTCTCTCTTTCTCTCTCTCTCTCTCTCTCTAGTTAGATACAAATATATGCAATTCTTTACATACCACCTCTCTCTCTCTCTAGTTAGATACAAATATATGCAATTCTTTGCATACCACCTCTCTCTCTCTCTCCTCAAATCAAATACATGTAGTTCTCTGTTTTGTTTTATTCTAAAAACCGGAACTAATGATTGTTTATTATCTAATTTCTTTATACATCTCCGTCTTGTACACTCTGTATACCTTGAAGTAATAAAGGTTTGTTCTGTTCTGATCTATATCTACATATAAGAATTAATACAGGGAGTAGTTGTTGTCAAAGTTGTTAAATTGTTTGTGAATTTATTTCATATTTAGTCATGTGTCTTTTAAGTTCTTTGCAATTACCTCCAACAATACGTGACTGACTTGACTTGACTATTTGAGTTTACCGTCGCTTCGACAGTATTTCAGTCATATAGCGACGTCCAGCTAATTACAGGTTGAGGAAGACCCCGGATGCACGGAGGCATCCGGGTAGAACCACCAACCTCCAACAATACGTTTTTCCTAACATATGGAAAAATAGTATACTTTACTTTTGATCACAACTTCTATCACAACTAGATTTGTCATTTTGTATCCACAAGCATTTCAAGCCAAAACCGTGTGCCTGGTCGCTTCCTATAGTACTAGGGATCTCCATTCACTGCGAAAGATTTACGTGCCTGTTTTTATTCCATGCATTAAGCCTAAAAGAAGGCAATTTAATTGGCCAAACTTCTCTCATATATGTTCTTTTCCTTTTTACAATTCCAGATATAATACTACGGCAACAATTGGAGAGTCTCCTAAATTTTAGGACTGCACACGATCTCCACATGACACGCATGCCCAGACCGTCAGATATTACCCTGCCATTTCCGGCCTGGAGGCCGGAAACCAACGGCACTCTTCCATTTATCAAGGTAGTATTATATGAACTGAATCGTACATTTATATGGAATTAATTTCATTGGAAAGTTCACCTTATAAATGAACCATGTAGTTGTAGAAGAGTTTTTTCTTAAATATTGTACCCGCTTTTGCTATAAATATAAGTAAACATGCAGTATTTCTCTCAAGAGGTGTTGGAAAAAGTATTTGATGTATAATGTATATCGTAACTTTCATTTCATTAATTTAAGTGTGTGATACGCAATTTATTTGTTCATATTGCGTTTTGCATTAGGTTTCTAGACTGCGTTGATATTTCATGGCTTATATCCATTATACTGATGGAAAAAAGTTTAGCAATTTGAAAATATATAATTTTTGGAGTACTAGCATGGAAAAAAGCATGAAATCAAATATATACCACGAATAAGATGTTTAATTGCAGTCGATACGCATTCTTCTCATTCCATGATATTGCTAGATAAATTGTCTGTCTTACCGGAAAGGGCAAAGTAGTCAGACAGAAAAGTCACACAAGTCTCAATACCTAGTGTGCCCACCATTAGCAGTCAAAACTGCAATACATTTTCGTCTCATGCAGCAAACGAGCTTTCTAATAACCTGTATAGGGATTCTCGCCCACTGATATCGAAGAGCGCGTTCAAGGTCACGTACGTTATTGACGTCATAATGTTCTCTTACCTGCCGACCTAAATGATCCCAAAAGTGTTCAATGGGCGAGAGATCCGGTGATTTTGCAGGCCATTGTAGAACGTTCACACTGTTTTGGCGTAAAACGTCCTGAGTGTAATGTGCGGTATGTGGGCGGGCATTATCAGGTTGGAAAATTCTTACGTTACGTTGTTGAATGAACGGTACGACGACGGGCTGGATTATTTCGTCACAGTACCTTTGTGCGGTTAGATTGCCAGCCATTGTAACAAGATCAGTCTCATCATGGTATATGCCAGCTTAAACCACGACACTGCTACCACCGTAACGGTCACGTTGAATGATGTTATCAGTGTCCAACCTTTCGCCTTGTCTTCTCCATACGCGTACCCTGCCGTCAGCAAACGAAACGTTGAACCGGGATTTGTCGGTAAACAAAACGTCATTCCATACGTGTCCAGCGGCGATGGACTCGAGCCCACTGAACCCTTGCTTGACGTTGTCTTGGCGTCAATGGAATACCAACGTATGGTCGGCATGCTTTGAGTCGAGCGGCACCGACCTGTTTCTGACCATTCCGCCACAAACTCTAGTTCCAGTAGCGTTCCTGAGATGATCAGCTAACTTTCTGCTAGATATGAATCTGTTACGTCGTAAAATGTTCTTCTTAGTTTTACGAGGCCTTCCTGTTCTAGGCCCTTTCAGCAACGTTACCTGTTTGCTGTAGTCTGTGCCTTAGGCGACTTATTGTCGATTAAAATGCCTAGCGACTTCTCTTGCTGACAAACCAGTCAATAGCATTCCGACTGCCCTGAAACGTTCTTCTAAAGTCATTCCAAGGCGACGTCCCATGATTGATTTTCAAAACTTTATCGAAGGCTTTTTGCTTTTCAGTAAAAAAGCAGTACACTAGCGTGTTTTTCATCAAGCTAAATGATACTGAACTAGCTGTGCACGCATCGCAGTGATTTTTGTTAATTACACCATACTCTGCTTTACAAACAAATTTATGTACACAAACACATCGGTTTATGATGACCAGTGTGTAACTCGGTTTAACATTACAAAAACGTGTTTACTACCTTGCTGTGTATGAAAATATTAAATGTGCAATCAACTTGCTAAATTTTTTTCCATCAGTATATAATATGGAGATATATATGTATTGTATTGTATTGTATTGTATTGGGGATTACCGTCGCTGCGATAGTATTTCAATCATACACGATTTCATTCACCAAAAATACACATGCAGTTAACTTAACATTTGTTGTGATAGTAACATGTCTATGTTGTCTATTTTCAATAAATGTATGTCCCCGACTACTGTTTATAACAGCACATACTATAATCCCAATGGTCCTATTTGATAACTTTGGTGACAGGTCTCTGAAATTTCACACATAAATACTCTAAATGTACCAATGTTCATTTCTCATTTCTCTCTTAATTCTCTTCGCGTGTTTAATTATTTGCATCCAAGCATTTAAAATGCTAATTGTCAATCAAGCATTTTATCATATGGCATTATGTTCAATTAGCTGTTTCCGGTTTCGTATTACCATAACATAATTTCTATATTTATTACGTTACATATAATTTTAGGCCGATTTACACCACTCCGCGTCATGCGCGTGTATTCTATATATATGCATAACATTAATGTGTTGAACTCGAACAGCTGATTTAAAAGTGTTTGATGCAACTGCTTGGATCAAAAAGATGCATTATCTATATGATGTTGAAAATGTATGAGAAATACACACGTTAAATCGTTATTTTCAGTTATTATTTGAAACTATTTTCTTGCAGTTAGATTACAAATACTTATTCGTTTACAGTCTGTTCATTCGTGATTTTGTTTGTTGTTATAATCGCGATTTATTGTCAGTACATGCCATACAATAAAAAATAATCTGACATGAATTGTAATTTCTAAATCAAATGATACTCAACTCAGGAACTCGTCTTGTAAAATTTGATATGAAACAACAATTCATATCTCTTATATATATGTATCCAATGACAATTGCTTTTTGTGGACCTTGGCTTTAAATGGATTATGAACATTTCATGCATGCTTATTTCATTACACTGAAATAAACACTGACATCAGTGACGCACGCCTCACGTGAACATCTCGCGGCAATAATTATATTTCATTATACAATCAACGCATACTTTTATCGGAGCTGAGCGTTAAAATAAAGCAATAATTTCTGTCAGCACATCCGTTGGTAAACTGTCTTATATATCCGCTCTTATTCACTTTGAATGAAATATCATGACATTTTATGTTTCTAACTTCCTACATCGAACCAAAGACGTAAACCCAAAGATAAGAAACTCATATACGCGTGTGAAGGAAATCTCAAACACCCTCGGCGCCACCGCGATATTGTGAGAAAAAGCCGGTGCGCTTTTACTGAAGTAACTACTGCACGGAGTTGTGTTCCGACGCCATTCGAAAGCCTACGATGATCATCTACAGCATAAGGTGCACGTGAAGAACATGGTAAACTTCAGCTGACTGTAACTGGTTTCATACGGCGGATCAAAGTAAAATAATGACTGTTTAAATACGAGAGTAATCAATATAAGGTCTTAATGATTGACTACGGACTGAAAGGGAAATATTTCAGGAAGGAAATAGTTCAATTAATGAAAAAAGATAATCTTTGCTAATATTTCGGCAAATATAGCCTTTATGACGAAAAAGTAAAAATAATGCTCCAGCGTTTATGTTTGAACTGCCACAATATTTTTAAATATATTTTCCTCTTCATAAAGGCAATAATTTTTGTAGGGAGTAACTTTATTTATTTACTAGTATTTAAATGGTTGAAGCGTCCGCCCTGGAATCGAAAAGTCGTGGGTTCGACCCCCGCCGTGACATACCAAGGTCGTAAAAAATTGAGATCCCTTGACTGACGCTCATCATATATTTAGGTATTTCCAAGAATGGTTTACCCGGTGTTAGAATAATGTGACTAGGTATCTACAGCGTGATGCTGAAGTGTGAGAGCACTGCACTTTCTCAAGCAGACTTATCTCGAAATGACTTAAATACCGTCGGTGGAACGTTAGATCAAACAAACTAGCATATATTTATTTTTATGGGATTATTTTCTATAACAAAACAAAAGTGCTCTTAGTCATTAAGAATTATCGCATAGACGCTAGTACATGTATAATCTAAACAAAATTTGACATTATTGTGGATTATATTGTGTAACAAACGTTACGTTCGAATGAATCTCTCCCCTCTTCCCTGATTTTACAGTGTTGGTCTGTCATTTTTTTCTCGACAGGATGTCCATTTTTGTCCTTAGATTTGACAATTTGACTCGATTTTGATGACCCATACAATTGTCAACAAGTCAAAATTTTTTTTTTTTTTTTTTTTTTTTTCAATGTTTTCGACGTTGTCATTATAAGCTGTTTACAAATAACTGCAATCATTAAGTACTTTACAAGTTTAACTATTATTTTATTTCAGCCACGCTTTTACCCATGTGAGTAACGGTATTTTTTCTATAACAATGGTTATCTTTATATTTTGAACAAGCGCTACGTTCGAATGCTCCACAAGGGCCTTAGACCTTAGGGGTCAAGGTCATTTGATAAAGGTTAGAATACCTGGCTGGTAGAGCTTATCAGGGTGCTTGCACCTGTAAAGTTTGAAGGCTGTAGTTAGAAGGATTTCCGTGTTATGGTCAAGGTTAAGTTTTGTGAGACAAACAAACAGATACTCCAAAACAATATGCACCGATCTATCGTTGCGATGGCATAAATAAATGTTAAAAGGACCAAAGGATAGGACAAAAAGCACCATAGTAATTTTTTTAGTTAAATATTATACAACCAGACAAAAATGACGAATCGTTGTATTGACCGGTGTTTTTGCTATCGCTTAGTAACACAGAACTGGATTTTCCGCGGAATACACCTGCTCCACTCTCGTTCTGGCACGAGAATATACGGTATTTCGCCGAGTTTCTTATCTTTGATCAAACTAACCTAATTTCACTTGCCATTCATAATTGTCTCTCTTCTTATTTGATCTGAAGAAACTTAGGTGTGTTTAAATCCGGAACTGTGGGGGAATATATGATTAATGAGACCAAATTTTATCCTGACTGTCTAATTAAAGGAAGGATGGGTGCAACAACACACTGCAAACATACAGCACGCATAAACCATATCTATATATGGGATTGTCAGTCCAATTATTGATACACCGACTGTTCCAACTGTAAGAGTTTCTCCTCTGAAGATCAGTGCTCAGATATAACGATTCAATGCTTTTTTTTTTTAGATACCCATACATTTCTTTTAATTTTCCTTTTAATCTTTCTTTTCCTTCTCCATTTCTTTTATTAGTTTACCTGATTATTTGATAATTAAATATTCTACAAATGTTTTATTCCTATCATTGAAATTGTACTGAAGAATGTGTTAATGAGCATTGGGGGCGGGCTGTGGCAGCTGTTAATGCCATGGGGCCCGCAAAGCCTGCCGGCAAGCCGACAACGCCAGTCCAGCCGCAGTGACCTCCAACCTCAGAGATTCTTTACTCGGGTGTACTCGGGGTCTTCCTCCACCTGTAATTAGCTGGACGTCGCTATATGATTGAAATACTATCGCAGCGACGGTAAACCCCAATACAACAACAACATACAACAACATGGAATGAACTAGACAGATGGGTATAAACACCATTCTTTCCTATCTGTCTTTGCCGTCTCCAGGCGCGGTTGTTCTCTCTTCCCTTTCCTGTCCATCTCGTCGACTCCTTCGTGGTTGTTCTCTCTTCCCTTTCCTGTCCATCTCGCCGACTCCGTCGTGGTTGTTCCTCGTTTGCCCACAAACCCTGTCCCGGCTTCCAACCTGGTAGATGATCTCCATCCCTGGCCCACGCGACCGGTACTTCCCGCTGTCATATATTGCCGCGATGTCTTTGAGGCAGATGTCCCTCATAATAACCCTTTCTAACTCCGCCACGTCAGTGGCACCAGTCTCGATTTTTTGTCCAGGCCAGGGAGGGAGGGCCACCCGGTCGTAGCGTGCGAGGCGACAAAGATCGAGTTCTGCGGACGGTCGGCCAGGACAAGACATCGGTCGAGATGGGCTGCAAGCTTCTCCCACTGCTTGGCGGGAGTCTGGACCACAAACAAGCCCGGCGTGTCTGCGGGGGACACGAGGTCCAAGACCTCCGACAGCACCTCTTCGGTCGCGTCTGTCGAGAGATCTCGCCCGGCGTACAGAGAGACCTCGATTCGGGTGCAGCTCCAGGCCTACCGACAAATCAAGGATACTTGCCATGCACCGTTCTTCCCATCCGCGAGAGGCGGTTCTTGCTCGGTCCGACCCAAAGACGAACTTCCAATAGAGAAACGCAGATGCATGTAGATATCCACACCAAACCTTTTTTGGGGAAAAAACGGATACAGATATGCCCGCAAACCTCTCGCGAGAAGCCTATGTTGAAATACGGTCCGGGAGGCTGTCTATACGGGAGGCAAAGGAGAAGTACCACATTTCCCAAAGTAGATACTATCGGCCAGGTACTAGAAGAAACCTCGGACGCCAAAGAAGATACCGCGGAATACGACGCCGTTTGGAGCAACTTTGGAGACAACTACCCACATTTGCTCCTCTCCGATGCAGAAAAACAAATATTAGAACAGGCGGGGTACACGTTCTACGAGCGGAACAAAATCCCTAGACATTTTCTCGAAATATACGCACTCGCCTTCTCCAACCACATACGAAGCGGTGGGGTACTGGACTTCGTCTACATATACCAACCAAACAACAACTTCCATCCGGCTACTGGACAGTTTCGAGTCGTTAAACGAAATACGTTGGAGCCCAAAACAGGACTTGACTTGACATGACTATTTGGGTTTACCGTCGCTTCGACATTATTTCAGCCATATAGCGACGTCCAGCTAATTACAGGTGGAGGAAAACACCGAATGCACGGAGACATCCGGGTAGAACCACCGACCTACCGCAAGCCAGCTGGAAGGCTTCCTCACATGAAATCCGAATGACCCTACCGGGATTCGAACCCACGCGGTGAGGGGCTGAGTGAGTGTTAAAGTCAGCGACTTTACCCTCTCGGCCACGGAGACCTGCAAAACAATGATTGTCTTGGATGGACGATACGATACTCGCAGATTGTACAGTGCTTAGCAGAATCGTGCCAGTGCGGCGAAAATACCTGTATATTCCGAAGAATTGCCGGAGAAGACCTCTGCAAACGCCTCGGGCTAGAACCGCCTCCATCCGAAGGGAGAACCGTTCGACATGCAGGGCTGGGCTGGAAAACAACCACAGACTCGGAAGAAGAGAGCTGGATGCAGTGCCGCCACGCAAGACATGGAGGAAAACAGGAAGCATGCCCACAGGGAAGTATATTTGTAGAAGCTTCGTAGTAGGTAGGCACTACAAGAAAAATATGCTGTTGCTGCTGCTGTCCTACGAAGAACACGACGACATCCCTGTATACGGCTACTACCTGGACCAGGCAGTTCTCACCATAGGCGGAATAGAGAAGCTGCGAGTCTATGGGAAAGGGTTTGTATGCTATCTGGGGGAACACAGCACCGCCCCTACTTCGAAACAAAGCAAAAAAAAAACCGAGCGAAGGGCCAGAATAGAGCTGGAAGAAACGGTGGACCCGCAATAGACCGGCCAGCCGGCATATTTTTTCCGCTCCAGCAGAACAACCGATCCGAAGCAGCCAAAAGCGCCGATGGCAGTGCAGGCAACATTCCAGGCGATGAGAATCCGGTCAGAGAAAGCAGCGGCAACCCACCTCCTCCTCGAGACCGCGCACGAGAGCAACCTTGTGTCGGACATCTCGACTACTTGGCCGGGAGGACGCACTTGCGCCCGGGGGTCCCAGCCTTTGTCGACGACGTCTACGTATTCGGCTTCCTCCGCCGGGAGGACTGCGTGTCTGCCAGGTGGGGGGGGGGGGGGTTCTTGCACTACCGGGGAGGCCGGCTCGGCAAACAAGCCATCGCCCTGGTCTCTTTTGCCGTGCAGGAGGGGGTCCGCATCCAGACGACCATCCTCCACACCCTCGTCACCAGGAAAAATACCCTCCGAGAGACCGTCGCCCGGACAGCACGCCGAGGAACTCGAACGCCGCTGCTGAGCAGACAACGGACCTACGCGAAGTTCTCGGGGCTCTCGTCGAACACGCTCTAGGCGTCCCAACCACGGAGAAGGTGACGAACTGGCCGGGGGCAGAATTGGAAGTCCTCGGCTACCGGAGGGCCGCCCCAACCCCCGAAGGGCTCCCGGGAATGCCCCTAGACGTCCTTCGGGCGAGGAAGTGCCCCCGCCCAGGGTGGTCTGGGCCACGAATAGGCTCGAGAGGGTTCTCGGCGGGTGCGACGAGTAGGTGCTACCGTTTTCTCCCATTGTAGTTACAGAGAAGATAACCAATCCCAATCAAACAGGTGCACTTCTACCTTTTTACTCCATTGTGTATACTACTTCTTACAATATAGCTAACATTTTCACAAATATTTACTCCTGTAAACGCTTTAAGTTATAAAAAAAAATGTATTCATTTCACGATGGGGCCTTCATTATAGCATTTTCATAACATATCAACCAATATATATTAACAACCCGTGTTTACTTATTTTTGGGGTGCCGAGATTATGTGTCCCTGCTCCCTTTGATCTTAAAATGATTCGGCACCTTTATAAACTCAATACAATATTGCCAGTATATATATATAGTGATTGTTTTATTGATTATGAAATAATTTAAATAAAAGTTACTGTACTCTTTCCATTGCTTTCATATCGACCCCAAAAATTGTAAACTTGTGAAAGTCTCCATTTCATATAATTTTCAACTTTCAACGTTAACTTCATGATTAAGCTTATATTCATGTAGCTCTACATAGTGAATAAAATAAGCAATACAATATACAAAAATACAATCGTAATTTTACGCACACAGGTTAAACGGCCAAACAGTTTTAAGTTTCAGGAATATAATAATCACGCATAGATTTTGCATTACATAGATAAACATGCACTTTAACTACATATACTGTAGATAATTCAATGTTAATACTGCATCCTCTCCCCTCATCCTCATAGTATTTTATGAGGAAAAGAAGAAAAGGAATGCTGAAATACCATGGATTCGAGCATGATGGGAGTTTATTTTGCGGACAATGATGGCGGTTAATTTTGCGGACAATGATGGGAGTTAATTTTGCGGATTTTGACCGATAAAAAACTACGGGCCCAATTTTAGGCAATGTGTTATCGGAAAAGCATGCACAACAATTGTCATTGATAATATCCTGACGCTCACTTTATTTTCATTTTCACGATGAAGTTAAATAGAATTACAAGTATATACACCAATATTGATGAAAAATAATAAAACAGTTTTTAACGCCAGTAATTCATTTGCCACTTCTTTTATAATGAGTACTCTTTTGCTTTATATGCTTTGCATCAATGATTTTCTTGTACATGTATTTCTCTTGTAATGGTCGAACAGATACGACGAAACCAATCACCGTTCTTGGTACACAACCATGCGGGCACATCAAGGCCTCAAATCTTTGATGGATATATTAAGTTTGAACAAAAAATACAGACATTTGATTGGATGAACAGTAGGACAAACTGTAAGTCCTTTGGCGAGTTGCTCACACAATGTGTTTAGATGAGTTTCAAGAAGTTTTTTTTTTCAGTTGTCTGATTTCTGGCTGGAGTTCCTTCCCTTTATACTACGTTACCGGTAATCTTGAGTACGACCGGGAACCAGACAATGAAAAACATTGCAGCTATTTGTGTGCGCTTTTCGACACTGTTAAGTATGATCAAATAATGAAGAAAAAAAAAGTTATACTGGACAATATAGGAATCCTTTGGAGGCAATACAGTCAAATGGTACGAACACCAGAAAGATGTTTGTTTGATGGGTTAAACGTCCAATCGACAATATTTCAGTCATTTGGAGACAATGTCTATATACTAAAATCTCTCCTCTCTCTCTCTCTTTACTTCTTCTATTATGTCATAATTATTGTTTTGTAATTACATGTTATTTATTTGTGTTCATTTTTCATCATGTTATTTATAAATGTATAATCTCAGAAATGAGGAAATAAAGAGTATATAACTAGTCACTTTATCCTGACGACAGGCCAACCAGTCCTTAACTATACCAGAACCATTTTTACGACGCACCAGAAAGATAAAACGAACGAAATAAAACTCTACTGGTTATTTATGGATTTAGTGACAAGTAATACGGGAACACGTGCGGTAAGATGTTGGTGAACGTATAGATCAAAGACCATTTTATTAACATGATCTTATAAAGGATTACACAGTTAAGATTACACTTCAAACGAGTATACAGCATGTTAATGTTAAGATGTTTGTGCAATGTATACGTGAGGCATGATTAACAGAGGCGAATTGGGAAAAATCACGTTGTGCCTCGTGAAGTTAGTGTGCTACGCCGGATATAAACGACCGGTGGTCGTATATCAACGTAAAATAGAAACAACAAAGGGCTCTGACCTGGG
Source organism: Solen grandis (assembly GCA_021229015.1). Classification (NCBI taxonomy): domain Eukaryota; kingdom Metazoa; phylum Mollusca; class Bivalvia; order Adapedonta; family Solenidae; genus Solen; species Solen grandis. Next base: position 36,780,583 of record CM037793.1, read on the forward strand.
TAACCATAAACTGTGGGAAATCATTCCCTAGATCTATGATAATCTGTATTAAGAATATCCTAAAAGATGTGGAATACATGCAAAACAGTGGTTTACCGAATTTCCGTTTGAATTAAAATGAAACAGAAAAAGAAGTAGAAACTTCACGTGAAATTGTCAATCAAATCGGGGGTGTTTCCATAATACAAGGCCAAGGCAAAGTTGTATGGCGTACGTGACAAACTGTATAATATTGCTGTATTTACAACATATGTCTTGTTGCAGATATATGTAATGTTAATTAGTTCTTTCAACTATCTGGTTGATAAAATGCTATCTTTTTCCTCCGTTACTTAAGATGTTTTCTGAGATAAGATTAAATATATTAATTATCATTTCCTTGTATACGACCGAGTTCTGCTAATGATATCATAGATAATAATGTATTTCAAAATGTATCAATTTGGCTGACGACAACAAAAGTTTGTTAGACATATCTGCTAACGTATCGCATACATGTTCTATATGTAATGACATTCCTCCGTGATTTACTAGTTCAGTTTTATTCTTACCGTTTAAGATTAAAATAGAAAATATGCGTGTAAGGCGTGTGACTTAACTTGTGTCACGTTTCACTGCAGAACAATATCTTAAATGGTAAATCATGTAATAAAAGTCAAATATAAATATCATCTCATGTCAGGTTCTTCATCAGTATATTTTTACGAAAATTTTCATCTAAGAAACAGATTCTGTTTGCTTATTGTTTCCATTTATAGTAAAGAGTGAGTGATATGCGTGAGGGGTTTATTATAGTTAATCCAGTTTTATGGAAAGCAAAGTCTAATACGTTTATAATATGTATACAAAAACACATGCTGTTTTCATTCCAAGCCTTCTGAAGAATATTTAAGTTGCATGGATACACGTTAAGGTCATCCACCATCATTAAATTGTTATCATGGTCCATCAAGTGATCATGGGATTTTATAGTAAATTTTATAGACTTTAAGCAAAATAACTTGTAACTCCAAGTTTTTGGATGCTTTCATCATCTGCACTGATTTGAAGGACCATGATTTTAATACAGTATGATTAATTAATGATGGATTGATTACCTTAAAGGGGTTTACTTTAATCAAAGATTATTATCCATATTTACTGAAATAAAATGGTCATTGTCTGGAGCCGAAATAAATGTTTAGGTGACTTACTTATCAGCCAAAACGTATGGAAGTAAATCTAGATACCTTTTTTTTTTCTTTTTTTGTGTGAATTGACATATTCAATACATATGAGATTTAAGATAATGTCCATGTCTGTTTTTCCACCAAGTTCATAAAATATGAGTATAGGAAAACCTTACTTTGTCTTAACTTTATAGTCAATAGTTCATTGTTTTGTATTTCCAGGCCAATAATTTAGCTAGAGTGGCTGAGTTGTCTGTGATATTTCCTGAAATCCCCCTCTCTACCTCTCAGAACGATATTTTTGGTAAGCAAAACTTTTTTATTCTGGATTATTTTAGCTCACCTGAGCACACAGTACTCCGGGAGAGCTTTCATGGCCAATTTATGTTCATCGTCCAAAAGTGATATGTTTGCACTTCAGCATCTTCATCATTTGAACACTATCTACCACGCCTGGGTAAAAAAAACACGGTGATAAGATATTGGCAAAATTCGGTTATAGATAATATTTTGATCATGGTCTGTCACTTGTTTTATCTTTGTGGCTAAGACTAGGCCAAAGTTTAGTCTAAACAGTGTTTATTCAATAATATGTATTTTCAGCCAAACGAAATATTAGCTAGACACAGCTTTTGGATTAGAGAACAATGTTTGTAGAAACTTATTTGAACTCTTCCCCATATGTCACTAAATTAGATTTGAATGCAATATCATTATCCGGTGAAATAATAGCCTTCACCTTCATTTTATTAATATTAGGTTAGGAGTTCTGTCCCTTGAATGTTAAGAGTATAATGTTTATGTTCAATCTACATCTTAGCAGCTTCGTTTCAGTGTCAAACTTGAAGACAATAACAAAAAAATAAATAACTCTTAGGCCAGACCAGTCTCAGTGTAATCGAAAATAAATACTATCTTGTGCACTTAAGTATTTTTGAGAACTTGAGTCCTTGGGATTTTGATAACATTTGAACGATAACAAACTGTCATTTTTCACTTTATTTAAACCCTAGAATCGACATTTCTATTGTACATCTAAGCATACGTTAACAAACGATAGTAAAAAGACTTATCAGTATTCAAATGTTACACAAGTCATATGCCACTTCATATACGATATATGAAATCAAAGATATTTGAAAGTATACAAACGCATTCTTCATGTTAAACAGGTTACTTGTTCGATGGTAAAATATATCGAGCTAGATCACTTATCAATATATATATATGTACATGTATCAACACTTATATATTATTTATTAGGCAGTGATACAAATAACTTTTTTTGAAAGCAATACGTTATACTCGTAGTGCGATAATCGCATCGTTACTAAATGAAAAAGGGCAAAAACAATCAATTCCACTTGTAATTTAAAACAGATTTTTCTAAAATATTGCATATAAGTACTTTAGACTTTAACTAAAAGATATATAAATTAAAAATAGGGGGTCACCATGCTTGTTTTAGAGATTAAGCTTATAGTAGAGCATAACTATTGGCTAAAATTTGTTGAAAAAACATGGCGTTAAAAAATAAGAAAAATTTCTATTCTAAATACTGTAACATCATATTAAAATGATATCTTTAAAATATTTTATCACAATTTGTAACTTATAATGTATTCCATAAGTTACAGATAAAAAATACTGTCAAATATTCATTGAAAATACAAAACGGGCACTAAATCTCATTTGTGCCCGTACGAAAATGTATACAAAAACTATCCCAAAACTGTGAATTTATATATACATGTATATATTTTTCTAAATAAAAATAATCAACGGACAGATTTCCTTTATTTTTTCAGAGTCAGTCCTTTGATATAAATGCTTTCTGAAAATGTAAAAAAAAACATACCTCACCAGGTTTGTTTTTTAACTAAAACTGGTTTTTTATTGAAATTTTAGCCAAATTTGCATAAAAACACTAAAATGTGACTTTTTGTACCTTCAAAATTTGGCAAATATACCTTTAATGATATTTTTAACACATGTATCTTAAAAGTTGGGCTTTCTTCTATCATTCTACTTAAAATAAATCAGAAATTCAAAACAAAACAAAAAACACATCAAAATCAGCTGAAACGTTCTTAAATGATTAATTGGAGTAAATCAAATATTAACAGACTAACACTATATTTCTTTCTTTGTAAACATATAAAACGACTCTAGCTGGAAATTATCGTGTTTGTACCGTCATGTTTGCGTGTTACTTCTCATAGAAACTAATCATTAAGATTTTTGAAATAGATTTAAGGTGACAGTTATAAAAGATGGGTTCCATGCTCTCCTTCTCATTTCTATATAAAAAAATATCTGGGTTATTCAAATTTGTGGCATTCGAATACCTGGCCTCATCCGAAAAGATTTTTTGGCCCGTGCCAATCAATTCGTATGATTTTCGCAATTCATCCGAAGTCACTGACAAGCATTAATTACTGGGGACATTTTGAAAGAAAAAAAACAGTGGAAAGGTGCGAACGTCAATTAATTACTGAAATGGGTTGAGACAGCCGCTTACATTTATATAAATTGTTAATTGATCGGGTGTTTGTGCAGCTCAATAATAAAGGTGATGATTGTGGTATTTCGGATACGCTGGTAAAGGAAAATTTAAAAAAGTGAAACAAGCAAACCACGATTACATCGTTTTTCGAGACGACGTTGATGTAACGTTGATACATATAGTTACTTATGGTTTAGTCAGACATGATGAATGTTCATGTATACATATACGTACGTAGAAAAAATGAATCTTGTTAAATTAGGTATTAATTGCTGTTTTCAAGGCGGGGTTTATATTGGGCACATGTAGTCGCTTGTGATTTAGTAAGACCTGATAAATGTACATGTATGTATCTTTGTTATTGACGTATGCATTGATTATCTAGGTATCGAAATCATTTATGCAAAAGAAGATGAAAGATGTGAATTAAAATTGATTATCTATAGTTGTTTTCATTTACTTAATCATAACATATTTTAAAAAGTGTACATTATATGTTCACTGCATGAAAAAGTGGGTGGGATGGGCTTTTGTCTCAACGATCGACGTAATTTAGGTTATTCGAAGACATGCCTTTTTCGAAATAAAACGCTGATTCCCGGGATTTCGAATAGCCGGGGTTCGACTGTATATATATATTGAAAGTCTTTTGGAGTTGCTTCTCCTTTTATCTTTGATTTTAATACAGTACTAACGTGTGTTTTCAATTTGAGATATTTTTTTAATATAATATTGTCATTAACTAAGCGTCAAGACATATTTTCACAACTATACGATGCATGTATTTCATATCGTTTTATCAAGTGCTTCGATCTCTTGTAACATGATGTTTTTATACTTTTTTATGATGATTAATTGTTTTGTCACATCTTTGTAAGATACATATCTCTTTCCTAATCTCTAGATATCGCATTGGAAGATGAAAACTGAAGATATCTCGCTGTACTGGTTTACAGCTATTCCAGTAAATAAAATGTACTGTTTTCCCCAACTGACAGAGACAATATCTCAATAGGTTTTTACTTAAAATCAGTTTTTCTTAAAAGGTGTCACTATCAACATTACACAAACAAATATTTCTATAGGGAAAATAACTTAAGCATTTTTTTTGTTCTTGAGAATCTTAGGTGAAAATTAAACACGTCTTAGATGCTGCGATCATGTATACTACCTGTATATATAGATACAAAGGCGTGGAAATACACGCAATACTTAAAAAGAAAACACACACACATACACAGAGTAAAAGGCTTCATTAGTCTGAACAAATTATAAAAAAATATAGAATTGGTTTCCAGACTGTGGATTTAGTTGTTTATTTTTTTTCTGCAGATTCATTTGATATTAAACATCATTTTTGACTATCTAAGATCTTGTAGAATAAAACCAGTGCTATTCGACACGGAAACGTCTAAGAAAATATGTCAGAAACCTGCACCTAGAAATCTTACATAAAATTATTGCATCTTGTGATTCCCATAAAGCCACGTCAGAAAAGTACATCCAGTATTTATGGCACCACGCGGGTTTACTCTGTGAAGTACTCGAGGCATTGTTAAATTTGTTAGATGTATGAATTAGATCTGTACATTAACATTATTCAAATGATATATGGCACATCTTGGAAAAACCTAGACAATTAACTTTATGAACTTGCATGATTTCAAGTGTGCAGAATTTAAAGCCAGTCGCATGTTAGAAAAAATATACAGACGATTTTTGATAAATGGTCGCATAAACAAAATCTTTTGGGATTAACTCCAGAACAGAAAGTGGGTGAAACTTATAAAGATCACTGACATGTAATAGATTGTATGCCACAATGTAAGACAGGGGCACTGTTCTCATTCTAAAACAATATATCATCTCGTTGTCACGGAATCCTTCGTACTATTGCTCTGAGAGTCTGAAACGTACAAATCACTAAATTGAAAGAAAAAAAATCCTTAACTTATATTCTGTCTATTCCTTTGTTTCGTTTCCTTAGCTTTGTAAATAAAACAATACATTTCTATACAGTAAACAGTTTGTAAAACAGAAAACATATAGCTTAAGATATTGTATTCGATTTTTTACTGCTTCTTTTTTTAATCCTCTGCAAAGATTTCGTTTTATTATATGTGACTTTTACGCTATTTGATATCATATTTATCATAATCTTAATCATAATTTTGAATTGATATAACGATTGCTATAATTATTTAATCTCTTTTTAATTGTATTTTTTTGTCATAATTGATAATAATTGGTTCATTTTTTTAAAATTTCTTTCGAGGAATTTCTTTCGAGGAATATAAGAATGTTTTTAAGAAATGTTTGTAGTATTTTCAATGTAATGATAAGTATTGCTACAGTAAACCTTCGATAAATTGAAGTTGAAGGGACTAACAGCAGGAACAATACTAAAGTTACTATTACTCCTACAACAACTACAAATGATGATGATGATGATAATGAATTATGTATTAAGGGACTTTGTTGAAAACGCACGCTTTGGATAAGTGTGTTTTTACAACGTAAGCACTTACTATATGGTTATATTCATGCACATTCATTGTAACCTATTCATTTTCATTTGTTCAGTTTTATAATGTAAATGTATGATTTATATTTGATGGAATCCTTCGTATTTCGTTTTCTTGTAAAAACAATAACATATATCACAAGCGTGCGTTATGATAATGCTATATATTACAGGTGATATATTTCCTACGTTTGACAAGAGACACTTCGGAGCCCACACCACGGCTAGTATCGAGATCCTTCTTGTTGTCGATTATTCCTTATATCGCAAATTTTTAAAAGAGAATAACCTCATAGAATCTGTAGCCAAGGAGAAAATAAAGCAGTATTACAGCATAGTCTTTTCAATGGTAAGTAGCTGACTATTTGATCGTGCTTCATGACAATGCTGCTGCAATGAAACCAATTTTAATTATTGTTTTCAGACTTCTGAAACGGAAGTACAGCTGCTGCCTTTTACTTCAGTTTTGTTCTCCAGCTTAAAGAGGGTTCCTTCAGTTTAAGTTTGAGGGTACACGGGAATAAGAAAATTATGTAGAGAGTAAAAAGGAATGTTGTATAAGAAGTTATACGAATGTGACAATACAATTATAAAATAATACAAATCAGTCCCTCTCTCATATGCTTCCTCTTGTTCAGCTAGGCATCTTTGGTCCCTGACCAGAATTCAGTTTTGTAATTAGTATGAAATGCCTTAGAATTCACATAGATGTAATATAAAATTGTAATACCAGAGACGATCAGCAAATTTAAAACAAGCCCCTGAATATCTATGTAACAATAAGGTTCAGCACTTTAGAGTATTGTTCAATAGATGACTGCTAAGCAGGACAACGCGTTAAACTAATGTAAAATAACACTGCGATAATCCAAGGACAAGACGGACTCTCTGACAATCGCGAGTGCTTTCTCTGTATATCTGCATCGGGCTTGGAATTTCCTTCCGTGTGTGTGTGTGTGTGTGTGTGATGCATAAATCACAAGTTCATGTTTAAAAAGGTAGCTTAACTTTTTCTTCTAGGTGAACATTTTTATCTACTGTGAAAGCTTAATTATGTTATTCATTGTGTTGATATTTTACGTACTTTACCACTAGACCACGGCGCCCTCTCATTATTATTATAACTAAAATACTTGGCATATTGGTCCTTTTTTTGACTACCAATAATCTGGAACGGCGTGTATACGTTCACGGTTGTCACAGTAATCATCAGTAGATCTCCATGGTAATGCTGGTGATAAAGGTCTGTAAGGTTTTTGAAATGATGATAATGATAGTGACGACAACGACGACAATGATGATGATGATGATGATGATCCTGATGCGCTATTTAGTTCTGGTGACTTCCACATATTCTGGGATTGAAGAAAAAAAAAACATGTTTTTAATTGGTTCCTATTTCCATTCCTTTAATTTTGATAGTTGAGTTAGTCCTTTTTGGTTTACTTATGATATCAAGATTTTTAAGTACAAACAAAAGACAAAATTTTTGAGCCGCAAGTTCTTCCAACTAAGTAAAAAGTTTCCTCCTGGGTTCATCAACATATGAAAGTACGCAAATCCATTTCTTAATGCTTATTTTGTTGCGACTAATGCACCACTGAAAGATTAATGTATTAAGTGGGAAAGATAATATCACTATCCAATAATTCCTATAACACATCTGTAACATGTATCCAGTAGTTCAAAGAAGAATAACGTGGCCATGATAGCTTAGGTGAATATTTT
>CM037793.1:36788609-36838609 GCA_021229015.1 Solen grandis
CCGCAATAAAAAATGCTGCAATAAAAAATTCATAAGTTTTTACCATGCACCTTTGTCATGTTGAGGGAAAATTAGGGAGTCTGATTAATGGTTATGTAACAAAAGGTATAACAAGAGGCTCAGAGAAAAGATTTCATTGAAAGGGAAAATGATGCAATTCATGAGTAGATTTGTGTACTGCAGTGGACCCTAAGCTAACTACTGTTTGTTTGTCTCATGTGTGGGAGACAGGAATCATAAAAAAACAAGAGCTGTCTATTGGAATTACATGTACTTGACTATTTCAAGAATCATACAAAGATAAATCATATAAAGTCAAAGTGTCTAACTTTCAGGTCTAATAAATAACAAGAGGGCCAAGATGGCCCTGTGTCGCTCACCTGAGTAAGATGGCTGTGTTAGGCATAATGACAAAAAATCTGGCATCTAAAAGTGTTTTTTCTAACATTTGACTAAGTGACCTAGTTTTTGATCCTACATGACCCAATTTCAAACTCATGCAAGATATCATGTATACTAACATCCTGACCAAAATTTATGAAGATTAGGCCAAAACTGTGGCCTGTAGGGTGTTCACAAGGTTTTTCTAAGATTTGACCTGGTGACCTAGTTTTTGACCCCACATGACCCATTTTCGAACTCATCCAAGATATCATGTAGACAAACACCCTGACCATTTTTCATGAAGATTGGGCTAAAACTGTGGCCTCTAGAATGTTCGCAAGGTTTTTCTAAGGTTTTCCCTGGTGACCTAGTTATTGACCCCATGTGACCCAATTTCGAACTTATCTGGAATATCATGTAGACAAACATCCTGACCAAATTTTATGAAGATTGGGCCAAAACTGTGGCCTCTAGAGTGTTCACAAGGTTTTTCAAGGATTTGACCCAGTGACCTAGTTTTTGAATTTCGAACATCCGAGTATTATGAGACAAAATCCTGAAATTTATGAAGATTGGGCCAAATTTGTGGCTTCTAGAGTGTTCACAAGGTTTTTAAGATTTGACCAGTGACCTAGTTTTTGACCCCACATGACCCAATTTCGAACTCATCCGAGATATCATGTAGACAAACATCCTGACCAAGTTTCATGAAGATTGGGCCAAAACTGTGGCCTCTAGAGTGTTCACAAGCAATTGTTGACGACGGACGACTGACGACGCACGACGGACAAAAGGCGATCACAAAAGCTCACCCGAGCACAAGTGCTCAGGTGAGCTAAAAAGACAATATATTACTAATACCCTAAGTCTTTAACATGCAGAATCTTAAATAAATTTTCTTCACCAAAAAGTAGAGGCCATTATCTGCAGTAAATTCAGTTAAATGTCACCAAACTTTAACATGGCATGATTAAGGATTCCCTAACTGAAGCACTATCCTTATCTAACATTTTATACAGATATGTTAACCCTTTTCCTCATAGAGGATACCATGAAAAGACCTATGCGAACAGCATAAAACCAGATCAGCCTGCGAGTAACTCGCAGGCTGATCAGGTTTTATGCTGTTCGCTGCTCCTCAGTGGTCTGGAAATGAGGATTTTGTAATTAAATTTGGTAAGGTTTAACTGTGGTTTGCTGCAGATCAGGCTTTATGTGGTACCTATTGAGTGCGTCAAAATGAGTCTATATGAGGGAAAGGGTTAAGAAACAAAGCTTTAAAAAAATATTAACATGAAATTGAAATCAACATTGAAGCTATTATCATATACATGTATATACCAATGTAAATTATACAGTTACCTGACTATTTTTCTTTAGTACTATTATATTTCCATCTTGAGTCTCAAACTCTCCATGGTCAACAAGGCAGCGTACCTGAATATAAACAGAATATGACAGCATTGATATCACTGAGAAATATTGCCCTCTTAATAGACAGTATGAAAGTACACTACTTTTAAAAATATAAATGAAACTGGTATTACACACACACACACACACACACACACACAAAACAACATCAAAACAAAAATTTGAAAATCTCTGTGTTTACACTATAAGGCTTATTGTGGGTTTTTACATACTACAGGGAATACAAAATATGGAATGGCTTATCTATCCATGCTTCAGGAGTCATGCAATAATCCTCCCTAATGACTATTGATTTCAAATTGACACATTTGGTCAGAGAGATCATTTATTGACAAAAAAAAAAAAAAAAAAAAAAATTTGAAACCGGCATAAAGTTAGGTCAACTTAACCCGGGACATCAAATACAACAACACGTCATCAATGAAGTCTGCGACCTGGACAAGATTTACATAGAGAATTGCAGAGGATCCCTAAGCACATTGTTAGACACTGCTGTCAAACCCATAGGACAAGCCATGCACCATACTGATAGTGTGCTTTTTTGACATCAACCTGACATCAATGTCTTCACCACTCACTACATTCAAATTAATTTAATGGAATCTCATAAACTCCTATTTAATTAAACATAACAAGAGGACCATAGAGGCCCTGGATCGCTCACCTGAGTATAGGGTTACCTAAGGAATTTCTAAAATGTTTTGAGATCTGGCCAATAGTTTTGAAGGAGATGATTTTTAAAGTTTTCTTTTTTTTTTCTTTCCATCGCCATGGCAACCAGAGTTCTACATGGATCAAGTTTATTTTAGCAACTTTTATGAAGGTTTACCCAAGGATCATCCCTGCGAAGTTTAATCAAATTCTGTCAAGCAGTTTCAGAGGAAATGTCATTTAAAGCAAATTGTTGACTTTGCACACCGCTCGACCAACGCAGGGTAATCAATAAAGCTCTCCTTGAGCACTTTGTGCTCAGGTAAGCTAAAGAGATTCATTGATGGCAGTCCCCCCCCCCCCCACCACCACCAAGGAAAACCAATACAGCTGCTTAATTCCAGCAAATATCTATTGTTGCTTAACTTTTATTCCTTCAGGTAATGTTTATTGTCTTCAACCATATATCCTCAAGTTACCAAAACATGAAGTAAACATACACATGCACAAAAAAGTTTATGACTGAGTCACCATTCATAGAAAACTGGAATATCATAGATATGTGTTTTCACATGATAAATGATAGCTCTAGTTATCTCCCCTTTCAGATGCATCGAACAATAAGGTAACTAGAACAATCACTGAGGTGATTAATACCTCCGCAAAATGCTTAGATACAGGAGAAGCCAGACTCCAGGTAGAGCATAGGTAAACACCTGTATACATAGTGTATTGGTTATAACAGTAAGTAAGTAAATAATTATTTAAAGTCTTTATTTAATGTGGATAGAGAGGGTTATGGTTGTTTGGCACAGTACTGGTAGTTTTAAAATGTAACAAGAGCTGTCAGAGGACAGCATACTCGACTATTCAAAATGCTTGTTGGTAAATCAAATGAAATCTATTTCAATTCTTGCCCTTCACATACCCTGTACATAATAATAGTCAAAATTGATATACCTTGATAGTCTGATACCACTTAATATTTTTATGAAGTCTAAAATCAATCCCATGCCTAGTTACTGAGACATAAGCATAACAACACTGTGCATGCAAAACTTTAACCAAAGATCCAAGCAAGAAAAGGGCCATAATTTGCATAAAATTCAGTCCAAAAGTTATCATCCTTGGATTTCTGATGCCCCTGAAGACACTCCTTAGCTTTCTAGTCAATTCCACAAGCAATTTCTGAGATATAAGCTGGATAGTAGCTTGAAAGCAAAAATTTAACCAAAATTTTAAGTTAAAAGAGAGCCATAATTTTTAATATATTCCATCAAGTGTTATCTTCCTTTATAGTATGATACCCCTAAACACATTAAAGATGTTTCGAATCAATCCCATGCCTGGACTCTGATATATAAGCATGAAAGTACCTTGCATGCAAAACTTTTACCAAAATTTCTAAGTTAAAAAGGGGCCATAATTTGTAACATATTCTATCAAGAGTTATCTACCATAAAAGTATGATGGCCCCTAAACATATTAAAGATGTTTCAAATCAATTGCATGCCTGGATACTGAGAAATTAGCATGAAAGTACCTTGCATGCAAAACTTTAACCAAAATTTCGAAGTTAAAAAAGGGGCCATAGTTATATACCTTGGTTGTCTGATGTCCCTTAACATATTCATAAACTTTCACGTCAATACCATGAATGGTTATTGAGATATAAGGCTGATAGAAGCTTGCATGCAAAACTTTAACCAAATTTTCTATTGCATGCAAAACATTAACCAAGATTTCTAAGTTAAAAAGGGGCCATAATTCATATTAAATTCAGTCAAGAGTTATCTACCTTGGTTGTCTGATGCCCCTAAACATATTCATAAAACTTTCAAGTCAATACCATAAATGGTTACTGAGATATAAGGTTGATAGTAACTTGCATGCAAAACTTTAACCAAAAGCTGCAACGCCAACGCCGATGCCGACGCAAGGGCAACTACAATAGCTCTCATATTCGAGCTAAAAAAGCATTGACTAGAAACATGAAATGTAGGCAGACAGAAAGGTTAAGTGCAGTGTGCAAGAACCAGAAGTGAAGCTGTTCACAGTACAAAGGTATGTTGTGGTTTTGTAAGTGTGGTCTACATGGGAAAGAAGCACTACTTTCCAAACCCCACACTTTGGTCAACAATTTCTCTGGCTGTACCCATACCATCATTCAGATTTAAAAGCAAAATTTATTGTGCATGATGTACTAAGCATGATATGATACAAGCAAACACAAACCAAACCGCAAACTATCGTCGTTGAAACTTGATACTTGCTGTTGAACATTGTGGAATTTCCAGTCCTTTTAAAACGTTGAAGTGTGAGGTACTCAAAAATCACTGACAATGCAAAATAGCTCTGAATAAACTTTCATTTAATTTAAACAAAGATAGATTATTCAAAATTAAGACAACAATGGGAGACATTTAAAAACTGGGACCAGGTAGAGTTACACTGCTCTTCTCCTAGTCGCCATCTGTTTATATTTTAAGTTTCAAGTCAATACCAGTTATATTCCGGGCGAGAAAAAAAAAAGTGAAAAAAAGGGAGATAATTAAAACAAGAAATGTTTGTGAAACATATATGCCCCCCTCATATGCCATAATATGTATATAGCTATATTACATGCAAGGAGTTTGCCTTCATAATGTTGGCTTGTCACAAAAAATTCTCAAACTTCAAAAATTTGAGTGAAAATATAATGTGCTAAAATGTGGAACTTAACATTTACTGAAATAAAACCAGACACAATGAGATTTTGAGTTATTAGTCAGACAGTACTTAAATCGTACAAAATATTTATAAGAATCCAACTTATTAATTTGAAAACAGGGTTTTCTACATTTATAAGCAACAACTACATGAGGTTAGGACCTTAAGAGTAAGAATAAAATAGAAGTTATCACTTGAGCAAGACATTTATATAATGAAAATATATCAACATGTGACATTGTGAACTTGACCTTTGGATGTTGACACCCAAATCAATAGAGGTCATCTACTCATTACAAGGAACAACCACATATAGTTTGAAATAGGACTAAAATTTTATTTGGACAAGGCCAAGTCATCACATATATACAAATGCAACCTTGTGACCTTGACCTTTGAGGTAATGACACCAAAATCAATAGGGGTCATCTACTAATCGTGAGCAACAACCACAAGAAGTTTGAGACTAAAAGGTCAAATAGAACTTAAGTTATCACTCGGACAAGGTCTGGTGTTATACATACACAACATGTGACCTTGTGACCTTGACCTTTGAGGTAATGACACCAAAATCGATATGGGTCATCTACTAATCATGAGCAACAACCACATGAAGTTTGAGACTTAAAGGTCAAATAAAACTTAAGTTATCACTCGGACAAGGTCTGGTCTACCGACAGACCGACGGACATACGGACCGACGGACATACGGACCGACCGACCGACATGAGCAAAGCAATATACCCCCTCTTCTTCGAAGGGGGGCATAAAAATGGACCAGGTAGAGTAACAGTTCTTGGACAATGCACTTCTCCTAGTCGCCATCTGTCTATATATTAAGTTTCAAGACAATACCTTGAACAGTTTTCAAGTTATGTTTCAGACAAGAAAACTCTAACAGACTGCCCACCCCACCAACCAAATGGTGACTCTCATATCAACCCTCCAAACTTGAATATAGACAATAAAATACAACAGCTATATATACCTCTACATATAATGTTTTTGGCGGTTTTAAGTCTTGTGTAAGGTCCAGCCCCCCTGCGCCACCAATTGACCGCATGTAATTAGCCAGGCATTTGTTGTATTTGTTAAACCACTGCACCTGTAACAATATGCATATGGAAAGACTTTGATTAGGATTACAAAGGAATAGTAATATTTTCAACTAAAAATAAGGATATAACTCCCTATTACATATTAACAGTATTTCAGATGTTTGGGTCTTCATCTGTACCAACCAACCAACCAACCAATCCTGGAACTTCCCTTATTTACTCCCTTTTTTATATGTACAAATATTAATTTTATGCTGATCGGGAAAAAATCTTACAACTTGTACTCATCCATCTCAACAAATCATTGGTTGGACCAGTACTTGGAATCTAGGAAAGGCAAAACCCACAACCTCTCAGTTACAAGGTGTATGTTCAAATAAACTGGCCACTGTAACCATTTCTTTTCCATTTTGTGTTGGGCTGTATTTCCATAATTTCAGGACTAAACTGTCCTATTTCATTACATAAATGAAGTACATTTAATTCAATTAGAATAAGATATTTTGTTCTGGGTTTACCTTCAAGTAGGAAAAGGAGCACTGCAAGTCTGCACAGTCTACATTTGAGAGACAAGAGTGAAGACACTCCTCAAAGAAGATTCAGGGGTCAGGAAATAGTGCATAAGAGCCATTACTAGAAGACAAAAAATGCAATTCAATTTATCTTTATGCACAATTTTATAGCAATATCACTAGCCCCAGTAGCTGAGTGGTTAGAGCATCTGCCTTGGGAGCAGGAGGTCAAGGTTCGATCCCCTGGCACAACATACCAAAGTTGTAAAAAATGGTACTGGAATAGCTCCCTTGCTTGGAACTCAAAACATAAGGGTATTTCGTGTACTGGTTGGCCTGATGTTGGATGTGGTATATTGCCACATGTCTAAGGCATGATACTGCAGTGTGGCAGCACTATACAATGAACTCGGATATGACAAAAAACTGCTCAGTACAAAATAAAATCATTCCCTGACTACTTGCTTCATTATTATATGGACACCCACCTGACTAAGATACAAGAGCTGTCAGAGGACAGCACGCTCGACTATTCAAAATGCTTGTTGGTAAATCAAACGAAATCTATTTCAATTCTTGCCATTCACATACCTTGTACATAATAATAGTCAACAAGAGCTGTCAGAGGACAGCACGCTCGACTATTCAAAATGCTTGTTGGTAAATCAAATGAAATCTATTTAAATTCTTGCCCTTCATAGTAATAGTAAAAAAAAAGCTTAATTGACTCCAAAGTTACTGAGACATAAGCACAATAACACTGTGCATGCAAAACTTAAACCAAAAAAAGGGCCATAATTTGCATCAGTCCAAAAGTTATCCTCCTGTTTTCTGATGCCCTTGAAGACACACCTTAACTTTCTAGTCAATTCCACAAGCAATTTCTGAGATATGAGCTGGATAGTAGCTTGAATGCAAAAATTTGACCATAATTCTAAGTTAAAAGGGGGTCATAATTTTTAATTTATTCCATCAAGTGTTATCTTCCTTTATAGTATGATACCCCTAAACATATTAAAGATGTTTCAAATCAATTCCATGCCTGGACTCTGAGATATAAGCATGAAAGTACCTTGCATGCAAAACTTTAACCAAAATTTCTAAGTTTAAAGGGGCCATAACTTGTAATATATTCCATAAAAAGTTATCTACCTTGATAGTATGATACTCCTAAACATATTAAAGATATTTCAAATCAATCCCATGCCTGGATACTGAGATATAAGCATGAAAGTAACTTGCATGCAAAACTTTAACCAAAATTTCTAAGTTAAACAAGAGGGCCAAGATGGCCCTAAAGACGCTCACCTGAGGACATTTGTGCTGACCAAGTTTGAGGAAGATTGAATCAAAATTGTGGCCTCCAGTGTGTAAACAAGGTTTTTCTAAGATTTGAACTACTGACCTACTTTTCAATCGCTTTTTAGGTCTATTAGATTAATGATCTTCGATAATTTGTTGAAATTTCTGAAGAGAATCGTATACCTACCAAACTGATACCGGAAATGGAGGGCTGAATAGTTTCCTAATTTTTCATTGGTTAATAATATCATAACCTAAAACGACCGAATGTGTTTTTATTACCAACAATACGATTATCTGTACTTTCATATCTTTCTTAAAGAAAACCTTTATTTAATATACAATTGACACAATATATTCTCTTAGTCTTTTTATCATTTTATTTAATTGTAGATACTGATTTTAATATAAAACATATATCAAGTATGTAATTTAAAGTAAAAAGTGATTCAATCAAGGGCCAAATTTTAACCATTATCTAGTCATAATCTCTCAAACTAGTAATATTGCAAAATATTTTTTTTATGATTGGTCTATATGAATTATGTGGGTACGGACCACTAGACAATATTTCACATCAAATCTATAGATTAAGCTCTAGGTCTTTTCCTATGTAACTCTATGTGAAACAAGTGACCACTGGTGCGGGGTCATTTATCACCGTAAGGCTATGATTTGAACAACTGAGGTAATGAACCATTAGATGATGCTACATACCAAATATCTAAGCTCTAGGCCTTATGGATTTATAGAAGAAGATTTTTAAAGATTTTCCTATATAACTCTATGTAAAACAAGTGACCCCTGGTGCGGGGGCATTTATCACCATAGGGCTATGATTTGTACAATCTTGGTAATGGCCCATAAGATGATGCTACATACCAAATATCTAAGCTCTATGCCTTGCAGTTTTGCAGAAGAAGATTTTCAAAGTTTGAGTTTTTAAAATCTATTTTTAGCTCCTGTGACCTACTTTTTCAACCAATCTGAATAATTTGTACAACTTTGATAGAGGGCATCATAAGGATGATTCCTGTGAAGTTTGGTCAAAATCCCTTCAGCGGTTCAGGAGGAGATGTTCTTTAAAGCAAATTGTTGACGACGGACGGACGCACGCACGGACGACGGACGACAGACAAAAGGTGATCACAATAGCTCACCTAGAGCACTTCGTGCTCAGGTGAGCTAAAAAGGGGCCATAACTTGTAATATATTCCATCAAAAGTTGTCTACCATAAAAGTATGATACCCCTAAATGTATTAAAGATGTCTCAAATCAATCCCATGCCTGGATACTGAGATATTAGCAAGAAAGTACCTTGCATGCCAAACTTTAACCAAAATTTCTAAGTTAAAAAGGGGCAATAATTTGTAACAAATTCTATCAAGAGTTATCTACCATGAAAGTATGATACCCTAAACATATTAAAGATGTTTCAAATCAATGGCATGCTTGATACTGAGATATAAGCATGAGAGTATCTTGCATGCAAAACTTTAACCAAAATTTCTAAGTTAAAAAGGGGCCATAATTTGTAATATATTCCATCAAGAGTTATCTGCCTTGGTTGTATGATGCCCCTAAACATATTCATGAACTTGTAAGTCAATACCATGAATGGTTATTGAGATACAAACTAGATAGTAGCTTGCACGCAAAACTTGAACCAAATTTTCTATTGCATGCAAAACTTTAACCAAAATTTCTATTGCATGCAAAACATTAACCAAGATTTCTAAGTTAAAAAGGGGCCATAATTCATATTAAATTCAGTCAAGAGTTATCTACCTTGGTTGTCTGATGCCCCTGAACATATTTATAAACTTTCAAGTCAATACCATAAATGGTTATTGAGATATAAGGTTGATAGTAACTTGCACGCAAAACTTTAACCAAAAGCTGCAACGCCAACGCCGACGCCAGGGTGACTACAATAGCTCTCATATTCTACGAATAGTCGAGCTAAAAATGATATACCTTGATAGTCTGATACCCCTTAATATTTTTATGAAGTCTAAAATCAATCCCATGCCTAGTTATTGAGACATAAGCATAATAACACTGTGCATGCAAAACTTTAGCCAAAAATCCAAGCAAGGGCCATAATTTGCATAAAATTCAGTCCAAAAGTTATCCTCCTTGGTTTTCTGATGCCCCCTTAATTTTCTAGTCAATTACACAAGCAATTTCTTGTCAATATGCTGGATAGTAGCTTAAATGCAAAAATGTAATCAAAATTCTAAGTTAAAAGGGGGCCATAATTTTTAATATATTCCATCAAGTGTTATCTTCCTTTATATTACGATACCTCTTAAAGATGTTTCAAATTAATCCCATGCCTGGACTCTGAGATATAAGCATGAAAGTACCTTGCATGCAAAACTTTCACCAAAATTTCGAAGTTAAAAAGGGTCATAATTTGTAACATTTTCTATCAAGAGTTATCTACCATGAGAGTATGATATC
Source organism: Solen grandis (assembly GCA_021229015.1). NCBI lineage: Eukaryota > Metazoa > Mollusca > Bivalvia > Adapedonta > Solenidae > Solen > Solen grandis. Next base: position 36,799,127 of record CM037793.1, read on the forward strand.
CCTAAACATATTAAAGATGTTTAAAATCAATCGCATGCCTGGATACTGAGATATAAGCATGAGAGTATCTTGCATGCAAAACTTTAACCAAAATTTCAAAGTTAAAAAGGGGCCATAATTTGTAATATATTCCATCAAGAGTTATCTACCTTGGTTGTCTGATGCCCCTAAACATATTCATATACTTTCAAGTCAATACCGTAAATGGTTATTGAGATATAAGTTGATAGTAACTTTCACGCAAAACTTTAAGCAAAAGCTGCAACACCAACACTGACACCAGGGCGACTACAATAGCTCTCATATTCATCGAATAGTCGAGCTAAAAATCGGACATAGTGAAAAATCGGCTAAAACAAAGAATTTTTAGGTCCCTATACTTAAGTTTACCTGTAAAATGGTTCGGTTAACACAAATTTGCCTGTCATTATCACAGTTTGACAAGTGTTCTCAAACGCAGCGCTTCTTGTTGCTTTAAATGGCTATCACCTTGGGTGGTAAACAGCACAAGACTATATGTACATCGCTATGTAAGTATGCTACTGCTATCAAATTTAGTCAATAGAAAGGCAGTTTCATGTGATTGATGAAGTCATGTCACTCACATACATATATTCTAATTACCCTAACCTACAATAAAATTGTATTGAATATATATTGTTGCATTTAGAACACTATTGCTCAGGCCTAATCAAAATGGATAGTCCACTGAAAGGGGTAAAAAGAAGGGTCATGTCACTTGAGAAAGAAATATGAAGTTTTAGATAAAATTAAAAGAAGGAGAGAAGTAAGTTGAAATTGCCAGTAGTCACAGTATTTCACCAAGCATTTTAACCGGGATTTTAAAGAAGGAGAGTGAAAGACGCGACTCCTACCAGTGCTATACTATTTCACCAAGCTGCACACACCATCAAACTCTGGTGACATTGTAGAGAGTGTTTTCTCTGCACTTCATGTTGTTGAACAAAATATTCTACAAAGCAAACTAAGATCACTGCCTTTTTCAAAAGTTCATATCGTATGTTACAGCAAAAGATCAAACTTATATCCTCCTACTTCTGTGGTGTTTGCTCTACTTTATACATCTCTGTAATATCATGTGGACTTGTTAACTAGTCTGCCTTTCCAGTTTTTAGCAGTTAAAAGTTTTAGCCCCTCTTTTTTGTTCATTGCTAGGTAAACTGCTAACAAACAGAATCACAACTAGAGATCTGTTTTCATAGAAAACTTCTCTTAACTTCTCCTCCATGAGATCTATCAAGTTTCGAGGTTCAAGTCAATAAGTTTGATACTTTTTGAGTTATGCTTCAGACAAAAATTTAGTATGAAATATAACGAAGAGAAATAACACCAAAAAGAATGATGTGCAGAGTTACAGTTCTTGTGCCACCTGTAAAGGTTCAAGTCAATATGTTTGATACTAACTTAAATGGACAAAATTTAAATATGAAATTTAACAAGAGGGCCATGATTTAGAAATCAAGCCAGTAATTTTAGGAGAAGATATTTAAAGATTTTACTATATACATATCAAATGCTTGTGATAGAATGATATAACCATCCCCTCTGAAATGATCCTGAGTTTCCATCACTTGCTTCCACCTTGACAGTCTACTCTGACAGACCACTTCAGATTATTTCCCACACCAACAAAATGATTGACAAATGATGTCAACAGATGAAGTCTTCAGGTTACTTACAATTCTTTTACCAGGAGGGGCACCAAGCAGGGTTAGGCAACTATTGTATATATTACAGGGAATAAAAACTTAAATTATAAATATTTAATGTCATGCAATAAAAACAGTAACATTTGTTTTCAGTTGGGGAAGGGGGAGAGGGGGAGACAAGTGTCTTTTCCCCCCACAACACTCATGATACCCAACTGAAAAACAGAATGTAACTACCGGTACATGTATTACCAGTTCTTTGAACATGTGTCACAAAGTGTGACAATCAAATGATGGAAAAATGATCCCTTAGAGCAGGTGATACAAAAAAACCCAGTTATTTTGTGTAAATCAGCTTAAGCATTGATTACCTATTACACCAGTCTGGCTATTGGTTAGGATTAAGTCAATTTTACACTGGAGTAAGACTGTTCTTATAATTGAGTCCTATACTGTAACTGTATGCCAGTTTAATGATTCTTGGGTAGAAAGGCAGAATAGCTTCAGAAACTTGAACCTTTTAATTATATTCCCTTCTCAATATTATAATTTGATAAGACATACATCCCACTGCTTATCATGGTTTCTTGTATTATCTACTAATGACAAGGTATTCCCATTTCATATATTCAGTCACGGGCACTGACCTATTATCCTGTGTCTGTAAAAGTAATTTGGATAATGATTGATATATTCTATCATTGAGTTGAATTGAAGATTGTGAGATCCTTCCCCCAAGATGGCTGGTTCATGTCAGAAATAAGCTGTGAAGAGGACACCCGAGGTTTCAGACCTATCTTTTTTATTTTGTCTCCCATGGCATGATGTCATGAAGTGAAATAGAATAACCCATCAGGGAGTTTCCAGCATACAAAAAAGTATGCAATTATAACTGCAACGCCTTCGGCCCAAACATCAATACACAATGTATATAGTAACAGCTGGTTTTCTACCGACTGTTTTCTGTGTTTGCTGAAATACAGTGATTTGAAGATGACATCTAGACAAAAGGATTCTGATAGGCGGTGAAGGTTAGTTATGGGAGGTGGGACATAACTAAACAAGGCTTTGTCAGTATAGCAAGCAATACTGTAATGAGTCCCCACTGGGTAAAATTCCCCATGAAGAATTTGTGCCAGATAGATATAAGAAAACAAGAGCTGTCAGTGGACAGCACACTTGACTATTCAAAATGCTTGTTGGTAAATCAAATGAAATCTATTTCAATTCTTGCCCTTCACATACCCTGTATATAATAATAGTCAAAATTGATATACCTTGATAGTCTGATACGGCTTGATATTTTATGAAGTCTAAAATCAATCCCATGCTCAATCAATCAATTACTGAGACATAAGCATAATAACACTGTGCATGCAAAACTTTAACCAAGTACTCAAGTTTGAAAAGGACAATAATTTGTATAAAACTCAGTCCAAAAGTTATCCTCCTTGGTTTTCTGATGACCCTGAACACACTCCTTAACTTTCTAGTCAATTCCATAAACAATTTCTGAGATATAAGCTGGATAGTAGCTTTAATGCAAAAAATTAACCAGAATTCTAAGTTAAAAGGGGGCAATAATTTTTAATATCTTCCATCAAGTGTTATCTTCTTTTATAGTATGATGCCCCTAAACATATTAAAGATGTTTCAAATCAATCCCATGTCTGGACTCTGAGATATAAGCATGAAAGTACCTTGCATGCAAAACTTTAACCAAAATTTCTAAGTAAAAAAAAGGGCCATAACTTGTAATATATTCCATCAAAAGTTATCTACCTTGATATTATGGTACCCCTTAATGTATTGAAGATGTTTCACAACTAGTTTATCCAAAAATCCTTAATGTTTTGAAGATGTTTCACAACTAGTTTATCCAAAAATTCTAAGTTAACAAGACATGCGGGTGCCAAGGCTCGTCTGTTTTTGCCAATGTTACATATTTTTGTTAAACATTTAAAAAAGTTGACCTTAAAAACCACAACTAAAATTGTAAGCCTTTAAATGCAAAGTTGAAGTAACATACCCTTTATATTTGACCTTTGACCTTGAAGGATGACCTTGACCTATGCATGGAATAGAATGTATATAACACAATGATGTAAAATATGAAAATAAAAAATCACAATTGCTAATCCATTGAGTTTTTGATAATCAACACAAAACTGTAAAATTTAAAGACATTTTTAGAAGAAAAAAAATGCTCTTTTTTTATCTGCCTATAGATCATGACCAATCACACCTGCACAGGTTCATATGACAAACCAGTATACAAAGTTGTTGTTTTTTAAATATTGAAAAATGACAAAGAAATATCTATTTTAAAACTTGTCCAGAGTTATGGCAAAAAAAGTTCAAAGGTCAAGGTTGATAGATAAAATATTGAGGTATATCTGAATAACCCTTGTCAAGATGAATATGCATACCAATTATAAAAGATGTATGTCAAATAGTAAAAAGTTACAGCCAACATTTATGTTTTTTGTTAAACATTTCAAAATAGGTCAAAGTTCAAAGGTCAAGTTTAAAAGTCCAAAAGTGTAACATTGAAGGAAAGGTCTTGCCACAAGGAATTCATATGTGAAATATCAGTGCCCTGTTGGTAATGGTTCTGAAATGACAGGACTTTTAAAGTTTTTAAAAGTTACAGCAGAATAAGTCAAAGGTCAAGGTTGATAGATGAAATGTTGAGGTATATCTGAATAGCCTTGTCAAGATGAATATGCATACCAAAAATAAAAGTTGTATGTGAAATAGTAAAATACAGCCAGTTAAAATTTATTGGAATACACTTCAAAAACAGGTCAAAATTCAAAGGTCTAGGTCAAAAGTCTAAAAGTGTAATACTGATTGAAAGGTCTTGCTACAAGGAATTCACATGTGAAATATCAGTGCCCTGTTGAAAGGTGAAATATTTGCATATGTCTGGATAGGTCTTGTCAAGATGAATATGCATACCAAAAATGAAAGTTGTATATTGAATAGTAGAGAAGTTATGGCCAATTTTAAGATTTCGGATGACGACAATGCCGGACAAAGATTACAGCAAAAAAAGGTCAAAGGTCAAGGTCGATAAGATGAAATTTTGAGGTAGAGAAGCTATGGCCAACATTAAGATTCCGGACGACGCCGACGCCGGATGACGACAACACGGACGCCTGAGTTACGACAATAGCTCATATTTTTTTCTTCGAAAAACAGACAAGCTAAAAAGGGGCCATAATTTGTAATATATTCCATCAAGAGTTATCTACCATGAAAAAATGATATCCCTAAACATATTAAAGATGTTTTAAATCAATCGCATGCCTGGATACTGAGATATAAGCATGGAAATATCTTGCATGCAAAACTTTAACCAAATTTTCTATTGCATGCAAAACTTTAACCAAAATTTCTAAGTTAAAAAGGGGCCATAATTTATATCAAATTCAGTTAAGAGTTATCTACCTTAGTTGCCTGATGCCCCTGAACATATTTATTAGCTTTCAAGACAATACCATAAATGGTTATTGAGATATAAGGTTGATAGTAGCTTGCATGCAAAACTTTAACCAAAAGCTGCAAGGCTGAAGCTAGGGCAACTAAAATAGCTCTCATATTTTTCGAATAGTCAAGCTAATAATGGAAAAAGGTTATGATCCCCAAACTGAACTGACCTTTCAAGCATGCATATGGTTGATGCTCATGACACATCCTTGTGTTATGACAAACACTTCTGTAAAATTCATGAAAAACGAAACATAGATATGGAAGTTACAGAGTGGACATGAAAACGAAACCTATGAATATCAAAGACAATTTCTAACAACTCATTTGATGTGTAACATCTAACAATGCATATCATTGATTTGTGTGACACACCTCTGTTTTATGACAAACACTTATGTTAAATTTTATGAAAATCCATCCATAAATAGATGGGTTATGAAGAATATTTCTCTTAAGTTTTATGAAAATCCATCCATAAATAGATGGGTTATGAAGAATATTTCTCTTAAGTTTTATTGAAATCCATCCATAAATTTATGGAGTGGACACAAATTGGACAGACAGACAGAATGGTGGATGGACGGAAGCATGTGTGCAAACCTATAGCTCCAAACAGGTTTTACCTATTCACTTTTTCACTTATAGAGTCACATTTAATATGATATGTCTACAATCCATTCATAACAAGAAACTGTTGTTGCACCCAACACATGAGTCCTCTACCGGAGAGGTGCATAATTTTTTCCGTTACCATAGCAAATGGAATTTTGGTCTGAGAAAAAAAATAACATGCAGAATCTCCACACTGCCATCTATTCATATACCAAGTTTCATGAAGTTATCTTAAACAGTTTTAAGTTATCGTGGGATCCAGATTTCTGACATCCAGACGGACAACAAACCTATAGTCCCCTCTGGTGTAAACACCAGTAGGGGACTAAAAACATTTGTGAAAAGTTACCCAAGGAACACCTGTGTCAAAAAAAAACAACTTTGGCCTGCAGTTTTGGAGAACAGGTCTCTACAGTTTTTACTACATACATATAAGGCAAATTGGCCCCACCCTGGTGGCCATGGTTTTTTACTGATTGGAATAGTTTTAGCAATCTTGATAATGGGTTACACAAGGAACATCTGTACTAAAACATCTGGCCAGTAGTTTAAAGTTTTCAATATATATATATATATATATATATATATATATATACACACACACACACACACACACATAAATCTGTCAGTAGTTTTGAAGGGAGATGATTTTTAAAGTTTTCATTTTTTCTTTCTTTCCATTACCATAGCAACCAGAATTTTGGTTCAAGAAAAAAACAAAACACAAAGAGACATGCAGAATCACCATACTGCCATCTATTCATATACCAAGTTTCATAATATTATCTTAAACAGTTTCTTTTTGTTATCACGGACATCCAGACATCCGGACGGACAGACAGATGGATAGACAGACAGATTGAGGGCAAACCTATAGTCCCCTCCGGTGTAAAAATTGGTAGGGGACTAAAAAAATTCTGTATTAGAATCTACATCCTTGACAAGAAAACACAAAATAAACAAGAGGACCAAGATGACCCTGAGATGCTAACCAGAAAAAAGTTGCCTTCATTGCCAGTACAAGTTACTAAATTATAGCAAAGATGTACTGAATACATAATCCATGAAATCATTTTAATTCCATAAACCAAACCATGCCTTTGGTCAAAATTTGAAGTCAAACTTGACCGAGAGATTATTGCTACTAACATTGTCAATGAAAATTCAAAATGATTGCTAAAAGAAATGAAGAGGCAAAAGTGTTAACATTGAAATATGATATTTTTATTAATTAAAGGGCAATAACTCTTGACATCATTATCTGATATCAGCCATAGTCAAACTTGGCCAAGAGATTATTGCTATTAACATTATAATTAAGTTTAAAAATGATTGTTTAAGAAAAAAAAGATGCTAGAATGCAAACAAAGTTAAATCTGACAAATTTTAATATTAAAAGGGGCAAAGCTCCTGACTTAATTGGCTGATACAAGCCAAAATCAAACTTGGCCTAAAGATTATAGTTATAAACATTAGAGATTATAGTTATAAACATTGTCATAATGTTTGACAATCATTACTTCAGAAATGAAGATGCTAGAGTGCAAACAAAGTGAAGCCTGGCAATTTTAATATTAAAAGGGGCATAACTCCTGACCTAATGAGCCAATATCAGCCATAATCGAAATTGGCCAAAAGAATATGGCTATAAACATTGTCATAAAGTTTGAAGATATTGCTTAAGAAATGAAGATGCTAGAGTGCAAACAAAGTGAAATCTGGCATTTTAATATCAAAAGGGGCATTACTCCTGATCTAAAGGGCCGATATCAGCCAAAATTTAAAAAGTTACACCTGTTTACAAGTATTGATTAATCAGTAATACATACCTCTTGCTCACTAAGATTATATTTGATATCTGGAGGAAGAACACTTCCAAACTCCCACCTCATGTTCCTGATTTTCTGTATTCTATTATACCTGAAAGACAAAAGCACCTGGAGTGTTAATCATACCTGTACATCATATGAGGAATCAATACCTCTTCTCCATGGCAAGAAGGCCCTTTGTCATCCAGATATACTGAAGAGTATTTTAGGGTCATTGGACATTTGGTCTAGTGACTGGACAAAATAACTTTAGCAGGTCTGAATGTGAAATGCATCAAGTGTCACCTGAGGTGGGGCAAATTTTGACCTCAGGGTCATGATGTGAACAAACTTGGTAGAGGTGAACTAGGCAATGTTACACACCATACATCTTTAGACTTAACTCCAGGCCTTGTAGTTTCTGACAAGATTTTTCTAGTTTTTCCTATGTAGCCTGTGTAAAATCATGTGACCTCTGCCTCTCCACACTGTGCAAGCATTTGTTACTGATTAGAAGATGCTGATGGGATGTTTGGCTGGTTTGACCAAAGCTGTATTTTCTGAATTCCAGTCATTTGTCGCTTTGACATTCCGTCTACACAAATGATCATACAATGGTTAATTCATAAATCAGTATGGCAGAATCAATGAAGCGGTGACAGATAGCCTTCAAAAAGGACTTGGTGACATACAATTTTTTTTTTTCATTGTAGAGTATCAAGCAGGATTTTCAAACATTATTTTTTATTCATGCGGGATCGAGAATCCCATAATCCTGAGCCCTAGAATAGACACTGCAAATCCTACACACCAAATTTCTAAGCTCTAGGCCCTGCAGTTTTGCAGAAGAAGATTTTCAAAGATTCGATTTTTTAAATCTATTTTAGGGTCTGTGACCTACTTTTTCAAACAAACAAATGATTTTGATAAAGGGCCTCATGAGGATGAACCCTGTGAAGGTTGGTCAAAATCCATTCAGTGGTTTAGGAAATGTCGTTTAATAGAAATTGTTGACGACGGATGAATGCATGGACGCCTGACACTGACCCAACCTAATAGCTCACCATTAGCAAGTTGTGCTCAGGTGAGCTAAAAAGGTACTGAAGCATTAGTAGTACCAGTAACTTTCCGCCATTAGTATGGTCTTTATAACTAGGCTAGACTTTGAACCTACACTCTTAAATGACCCTTAATCTGTTGTTTTTTGTTAGTATGAGTTTCATTCAACATCCACATTGTTTTTTATTTTTCTTTGTTAGGTTTTTCTTAACCCTTTCCCTCATATAGACTCATTTTGACGCACTCAATAGGAACCACATAAAGCCTGATCTGCAGAAAACCACAGTTAAACCTTACCAAATTTAATTGTAAAATCCTCATTACCAGACCACTGAGGAGAAGCGAACAGCATAAAACCTGATCAGCCTGCGAGTTACTCGCAGGCTGATCTGGTTTTATGCTGTTCGCATAGGTCTTATCATGGTATCCTCTATGAGGGAAAGGGTTAAACAGGAGGGCCACCAAGATGGCCCTGAATCGCTCACCTGAGAAACATTGCCTTCAATGCATAATATTGTATTACGAGTCATATTGAATACATAAGCTATGCAGAAGTACAGCAAGATCATCTGAATTCAACACAAAAACTGTACCTACCATCCAAAATTTGAAGGTCATAGCTATAAGAAGTCTATATTAAATCAAGTGACTCATAGGGCTGGGTCAATTTTGACACCAGGGCCATAATTTGAACAGACTTGGTTGAGGTCCACATGTAAGTAAACATCTTAACTCCAGGCTTTGAGAATTCTGAGAAGATCTTTTGAAGGTTTTCCTATACAAGTCTATGTAAAATCAAGTGACCCCTAGGACAGGGCCAATTTTGACCCCAGGGCCATGATTTGATCAAAATTGGTAGATGTTCATTAGGCCATGTTGCTCACCAAATATCTAAACTCTAGGCCTTGTGCTTTCTGAAAAGAAAAAAAATCTAGTTTTTTTCTTAAAAAAGTCTATGTAAAATCAAGTGACCCCTGAGGCGGGGCCAATTTTGACCCCAGGCCAATGGTTTGAACAAAACTGGTTGAGGTCTACTAGGCCATGTTACACACCAAATATCTAAACTCCAGGCCATGTTGTTTCTGACAAGAAGTTTTTTCTATTTTTTCTTTATACATTGTATAAGTCTATGTAAACTTGGTTATGGTTTGTAAGACAATGTGACACACCAAATATCTAAACTCAGGCCTTGTGGTTTCTGACAAGAAGATTTTTCTTGTTTTTCTTATATAAGTCTATATAAAATCAAGTGACCCCTGGGGGCAGGGCCAATTTTGACTCAAGGGTCATGATTTGATCAAACTTGGTAATGGTCCATAGGACAATACAACACACCAAATATCTAAGCTCTAGGCCTTGCGGTTTTGGAGAAGAAGATTTTTAAAGATTTCACTTTTAAAAATCTATTTTTAGCTCCTGTGACCCAGATGGTTTAGGAGGAAATGTTGTTGATGCCAGACGCACAGATGGATGCACGCACGGATGCTGGACAAAAGGCGATCACAATAGCTCACCATAAGCACGTTGTGCTCAGGTGAGCTAATAACTGTTTGAGACACTATAATGTTATACCTAGCTACCCTGATATATGTTAACCTGGCACTAACAGTAACAGTTTGTAGATATTTTCAGTTAAAAAGGGTAAAGAAATTAACCTGTAGATCACTTGGAAAAAAAAGGTCTGAGCTTAAGTGTCAATATATAAGCATTGTATACTTCTGAAAAAAAAACAAGAGGGCCAAGATGGCCCTAGATCGCTCACCTGAGAATAGTATCATTCATTGCCTATACAAAACAGATTGCTTTAGAATTAAGATGATGAGGTGAGACAATGTTCAGGAATTTTCTGACCCCATCCACAAAAGATATCATCATGACAAACATTCTGCCAAAGTTTGAGGATGATTGGACCAAAAATGTTGCCCTCAGAGTATAAACAAGATTTTTCTAAGATTTGACCTACTGACCTACATTTCTATCCAGCCCCACCCATTTTCAAACTGGTTCGAGATATCATCATGACAAACAATCTGACCAAGTGGAAGATTGCATCAAAACTGTGGCCTTTAGTGTGTAAACAAGATTTTTCTAAGATTTGACCTATTGACCTACTTTTCGGTCCGGCCCTGCCCATTTTCAAGGTTAGATATCATCATGACAAACAATCTGACCAAGTTTGAGGAAGATTGCATCAAAACTGTGGCCTTTAGTGTGTAAAAAAGATTTTTCTAAGATTTGACCTACTGACCTACTTTTTGATCCAACCTGACCCATTTTCGAAAGGGTTCAAGATATCATCAAGACAAACATTCTAACCAAGTTTGAGGAAGACTGGATCAAAATTGTGGCCTCTAGTGTGAAAACAAGATTTTTCTAAGATTTGACCTACTGACCTACTTTTTGATCCAACCTGACCCATTTTCGAAAGGGTTCAAGATATCATCAAGACAAACATTCTGACCAAGTTTGAGGAAGATTGGATCAAAATTGTGGCCTCTAGTGTGTAAACAAGATTTTTCTAAGATTTGACCTACTGACCTACTTTTTGATCCGACCTGACCCATTTTCGAAAGGGTTCAAGATATCATCAAGACAAACATTCTGACCAAGTTTGAGGAAGATTGGATCAAAATTGTGGCCTCTAGTGTGTAAACATCAAAATTGTTGACGGACGACAAGATTTTTCTAAGATTTGACCTACTGACCTATTTTTTGATCCAACCTGACCCATTTTCGAAAGGGTTCAAGATATCATCAAGACAAACATTCTGACCAAGTTTGAGGAAGATTGGATCAAAATTGTGGCCTCTAGTGTGTAAACATCAAATTGTTGACAGACGACGGACGACGGCCGACGGACAATCAAGTATCCCAAAAGCTCACCCTGAGCTATGCTCAGGTGAGCTAAAAATCATTATTTCAGTCTGAGATCTAAGAGAGCTAAGTTCAGCATTTTAAATGAACAAAAGAACTCATGTTCTTCAAGAGGAATTTTAGTTTAAGTGAATTAGGCATTTTCTAATAACAATTTCTTTACTACATTATGTCATTATAGTAAAAACAATTGCTGTATATATAAAGAAAAAACAACAACAAACAAAACAAAAAAAAGTACATTTATCAATATTTCTTTTATACTGAAAATGGAAAAATATGGTGCATCTAATGTTTTGAAACAAAAAAGTAATGCTAAATCTTGGTATTTGCACCAATACTTACAAGTATGCCAATAAACACCTTTTGTTTCTTTCTAGAGCTGCATGACGAAGTTGAACACCAGAGAAAAGTCCACTCTCCCCGGCTACCGTGGCACTCCTTAAAGTTTCAGATAATATATTTAAGATGCTAACAACTGAATGTAATGTGTTGTATACTTGTGTCCAGTTATATGTATGCAAAAGTCATTTCCCTTTGAAGAACCTACCAAACTTAACCAAAGAAAGACTGACCCAACTCAGGCTAGAACCATGTGATGACTCAGACTGAATTATATTTGGTCTTTAGACATATGAGTGTGTCTGATATGCAAGATTTAGTCTACCAAATGACAAATGGACATACAAGCAAAGCAAATGCCCCACTATTGTCACTGACAAAAGAAAGGGATAAAAATTAAATCCTGAACAACTGCATTACAGTGAGACTCATACATGATATTATTTACTCACACATCCTTTTGATTTTGTTCAAATAAGGCCCTCATTTCTTCTAATATCTGTCTAGCTTTGTCCTCCTGTAACAGAAAATTACATAAAACTGGATGTCTTGCATTAGTTTTACATAAAGAATTCATCTATTCTAAGGACAGAAAAATAGAAAGTTGACTCCTGTATGGTTTTACTAAAATTATAGAGATTTAATGCATTTCAAGAAAAGACTGATTATAACTGTATGACTATCAAAGAACTAATTATGGCTTACCGCAAACCTATGGAAAACGAATAGGGTTTGTTATGTTTATTCTTCATATTAATTTTAGGGCTTTCTGCCTCAAGCAGAAAGTCCTATGGGGTTCGTTATGTTTTTTTCTTATTAGGACTTTCTGCCTATATATAGCAGAAAGTCCTATTGGCTTTGTCCTTTTTTTTTTATTCTTCTTCTTCTCGTTCTTTTTTTCCTTCTTTTCTATGTGTTAATTTCAATATGTTGCAAAGGTCCCAGGACTCTGAAAATTGAATGGCATACACTTCAGATACTGAATTTTCCATTTCAATGATGTTCATATGATGTCAAATTTGACGTTGTGTAGAAAAGTGTGTACGCAGTCTGGTTACTTCTGGACCAATATTCATGAAAATTTCACAGAATCTGTATTTTAAGTTCTAGTTGTGCATCCCTATGTCCATTCTTCCAAATTCGAAAAGGCAAAGGTTCTATGGGGAATCTAAGACATGATGTCATAAGGCAAAAAATAACTTTTGTATTGAAGTTAAATGGTTTCCGTTCCGTTTCTATAAAATTACAAAGGTCAAGGTCATTTTTCTATTATCGGCCTTAAATATCTCAAAAATGATAAATATTCTATTGAGACTCTATGTGTATAATTTGTAGTGTTTTGAAAGACCTTTCAGATGAAATTTAGTTTTTGATGATCGGGGTTGAATCAGTTTAGTTATAGCAGAAAAACCAATATTTTTTTACCCTCAGAGCGTTTAACAGTTTACATCTCAACAGGAGGGCCGAGATGGCCCTGAATCGCTCACCTGAGAAAGATGATTGCTAAGAAATAAAGATGCTAGAGTGTAAACAAAGTGAAACCTGGCTTTTTTATATAGAAACTCCTGAATTAACTGGTCGATATCAGCCAAAATTAAATCTAATCGAGAGATTATTGTCATTAACATTGTCATAAAGTTTAAAGATGATTGCTCAAAAAATTAAAGATGCTAGAGTGTAAACAAAGTGAACTCTGACCTTTTTTTTTTTTTTTATATTAAAAGGGGCATAACTCCTGACCAAATTGGCCAAGGTAAATTTTTCATATGAGTGCTTCTTCTTCTATTCGTAACTTATTTCTGAAAGCTAACTACCACAGTAATACAACCCACCAGGATAATATTTCAAACTTTAATGTGATCAGTTATGGTTTACTAACCAGTTTTCGGGGTATTTTTCCTTTACACCGTTTGCGTGTGAGGACGTGATATGACGAGTTGTTTTCGCGGTCCTATATGATCAAAACAAATATCAGCCATGCTCTAATATTCAAATTAAGACACCATGTGACTTTTTGTGTGAATTCAGGACAATGTTTAAGATGCAGGTCCAATTCATTAAAATCTTGAACTCATATTTGAATAACTATTTTGTAGATCAAACTTGACTGAATTATTCAAATTTACATATTTTCAAACCAAAAACCATTTATAGTTTTTATTTAAGTTGATACACCTTACAGGTTTAGTGTTTTGCGCTGAAAGCAAACTAAATGTTATCAATTACCCGGATAATAAGTCACATGATGGCTTAATTAATTTGAACAACAAAAAAAATGACGGATATTTGCTATGAATTTTAAGGGGTTGGAAAATAGCTTCCGCGAGCAATATAACTGTAGTATCTAGCTATACCCTTGTGCGAGAGTCTTTTTAAGGTGTGTAAAGTATATGTTTTGTGATGAATATGTGTAAAAATGTTTCAATTATCCACATGACATTGGTAACTATTATCATTAAGTTTAAAATGAAAAAATGATCATCTAACAGGGTGGGTGTAACTTGCAGTATTTTGTGATTAGACAATTTTTGGAGGAATAATTGACCTCAACGGATTTTGTTGAAACTTTTGCAGAGGTACCATCAATGATCAATAAGTACCTGTGCGCTTTTTTTTCCGGAAAACCTGGTTTTGTGACAATTTCTGTCACTTGTTTTTTTTTCTGATTGGCATCCATGGTCGGAAAAAAGTTGCAACTTATCCGGGGAAACCTGCTGACCTTACACCCACTCCATTCGACGATCATTTTTTTTTTATTTTAAACATAATGCAAGTTACCATTGATGACACATATGGATAATTGAAACATTTTTACACATATTCATCACAAAAAAAATACTTTACACACCTTAAAAAGCTTCTTGCACAAGCTATTTTCCAACCACTTAAAATTCATAGAAAATATCCGCCATTTTTGTTGTTGTTCAAATTAAGCCATCATGTGACTTATTACAAGGTTAATTGTAATATTTAGTTTGCTTTCTGTGCAAAACACTAAACCTGTAAGGTGTATTAACTTAAAATTAAAACTAGACTCCTTTTGTTCTGAACAAAAGAAAGGGCTTTCTGCACTGCAAACCATGTCAAACCTGATCATACTTATTTACTTTTCTGACATACACCATCTTCAAAAATTGAAGAAAATCTGTCTCGAATTGACAGCTGTAGAGTGCAAACATTAATAAATAGCAGAGGAAATCTGTGATGTAATATTAAAATTGCTTTCAAAAGGGAATATGTGACTTTGTTTTCAGTTATAATTTCATAATGCTAATTTTTCCAGAAGCATCTTTAAGATAACTACAATAATACTCAATCTTCGTGTTCTGCAAGGGAATGAAGTATCACTAGTCCTCTTAACATGCTAAAAAGGTATACAAGATTCCTTTTCTACGAAATATTCATTTCTCATATCTTCATTGAAGTTTCTTGTTCAATTGAATAAATTACTGTATCACATTTTAGCTTTAATGTAAAAGAAATAAAATTTAGAATAATATGTGGGATCAACTGCAGAAGCACAAGGAACAAGAAAGTCAGTAGAACTGACAGATGCTCCCCGAAGAACGTCATTGTTACAAATAAGGCCTTGGTCAATGGGTGGGAGAATATGTTGAAATCCCCATTCCTAAATCATATCTATTCTCCTCATCAGATGAGATGTTTTACCAACTCTAATTTGGAGACTTAGTAACAGTTTACTATTTGATATGATAATACGTGTTACTCATCAGATCTTTCATTGATTTTTTTAAAGTTTTTATACTACTAAAAATTAAGTCATACATTTCAATGTGTGCTCATATCAAAGAGGTTAACCAACACTCTTGACATATGACTGGATATTTGAAATAGTGTATAATGGCCTAAACAACAATTAGCTGACATGATTATGATTGACATTACTAGCATATTGAATTTTGTGGGGTTTTGTTTAAATGATATCTCCTGTTAAATTAGGCAAATGACATGAATATTAGTCAACAACATGGTAGTAGGGGCCATAACTCTTTTAAAAATTGAGGAACCAGGTCATGTCGACGATATGCGTATCTACTCTTGGTAATAAAGCTTCCCATAAAGTTTCATTGCATTCAAGCCATTAGTTCCTGAGAAACAGCCCGGACAAGAATCATGCAACATGAACTATAGGCCAAAAAGTCAAGGGGCCATAACTCTGTGAAAAATTGAGGAACCAGGTCACGCCGACGATATGCGTATCTACTCTTGGAGATAAAGCTTCCAATAAAGTTTTGTTGAATTCAAGCCATTAGTTCCTGAGAAATAGCCCGGACAAGAATCATGCAATATGTACTATAGGCCAAAAAGTCAATGGGCCTTTACTCTTTGAAAAATTTAGGAATCGGGTCATGCTGACGATATGCGCATCTACTCTTGGTAATAAAGCTTCCCATAAAGTTTCATTGAATTCAAGCCATAAGTTCCTGAGAAATAGCCCGGACAAGAATCATGCAATATGTACTATAGGCCAAAAAGTCAAGGGGCCATAACTCTGTGAAAAATTGAGGAACCAGGTCACGCCGACAATATGCGTATCTACTCTTGGTGATAAAGCTTCCCATAAAGTTTTGTTGAATTCAAGCCATTAGTTCCTGAGAAATAGCCCGAACAAGAATCATGCAATATGTACTATAGGCCGAAAAGTCAATGGGCCATAACTCTGTGAAAAATTGAGGAACCAGGTCACGCCGACGATATGTGTATCTACTCTTGGTGATAAAGCTTCCCATAAAGTTTCGTTGAATTCAAGCCATTAGTTCCTGAGAAATAGCACGGACAAGAATCATGCAATATGAACTATAGGCCAAAAAGTCAAGGGGCCTTAACTCTGTGAAAAATTTAGGAATCGGGTCATGCTGACGATATGCGCATCTCCTCTTGGTAATAAAGCTTCCCATAAAGTTTCGTTGAATTCAAGCCATTAGTTCCTGAGAAATAGCCCGGACAAGAATCATGCAATATGTACTATAGGCCGAAAAGTCAATGGGCCATAACTCTGTGAAAAATTTAGGAATCGGGTCATGCTGACGATATGCGCATCTCCTCTTGGTAATAAAGCTTCCCATAAAGTTTCGTTGAATTCAAGCCATTAGTTCCTGAGAAATAGTCCGGACAAGGAAAGTGTGACGGATGAACGGACGGACGGACAAAGCGGCGACTATATGCGTCACCTTCGGTGAGCATAAAAATGTTGTCTTTTTTTCCAGAAATTCTTACTTTCATGCAACTATGATGTCCGATTTTAAAAACCCAGGTACCGTTAGAAAGGTCTTGAATTCAAACATGTACTTACTTTATGTTTAAACCTATCTGTTTTTGCGATATATAAAGTTATTCCTCCCCCCAAAAAGGCAAAAATCGACAAAAAGATATTCATGTCAACTACTACCATTCGACAAATAACTTAATAATTAATAGACCGATCATTACGATATGGATAGCATTAGAACCGCATTGAATCATGATAAAAATATTGTTCTTTATGATATTTTCACCAAGAGGGCCAAGGTGGTCCTAAAGACTCTCACCTGAGAAAAACTGCCTTCATTACCTGTACAAGTTACTAAATTATAGCATAGTTGTACTGAAGACATAATCCATCAGATTATTTATAATTCCACGAACTAAAGAGAGCCTGTTGTCGAAATTTGAAGTCAAACTTGACTGAAAAATTATGACTTAAAACACACAAATTTAAACATCAAAAGGGGCATAACTATTGACCTAATTGGCAGATGTCAGCCATTATCGAACTTGGCAGAAAGAATATGGCTATAAACATTGTTCTAAAGATTGAAGATGTTTACTTCAGAAATGAAGATGCTAGAGTGCAAACAAACTGAAAATTGGCATATTTTAATATCAAAAGGGGCATAACTCCTGACCTAAGAAGTTTTTATCAGCCATAATCAAAGTTGGCCGTGAGATGATGGTAATAAACATTGTCATAAAGTTTGAAGATGATTGCTTAAGAAATGAAGATGCTAGAGTGCAAAGTGTCAATGACAATGTGAAATCTAGCTTTTTTCAATATTAAAAGGGGCATAACTCCTGACCTAATAGGCCGATATCAGCCATAATCCAATTTGACCAAGATTTTATGGTAATAAACATTTTCATAAAGTTTGAAGATGATTGCTTAAGAAATGAAGATGCTAGAGTGCAAACAAACTAATTGTGGACGACGGACAGACGGCTGATTGACAGACAGACAGACGGATGGACGGACAACGGACATTCATCGATTCTTATAGCTCATCTTGAGCACATGTGCTCAGGTGAGCTAAGAATTAATAGTTTCTTAGAAAAAAGCAACCAAGTGATTAGGACTAACTGCAGAAGTGCCTGAAAGAACGGTATAAATTATTTTTTATAATTTCTCATCCAACTTCCTTATATGATGTCCAATTTTAAAAAAGAAAGGCCTTTATATTTCCAACATTTCACGTGTTTCATGTTTCAACTTTTCTGTAACGTGTTCTAAGATATAGAAAGTTATTTTTCAAGGAAACGGCAAAAAATCGGCAAAACGATGTTCATGTCTATTATTGCCCTTCGACAAATAACTTTATAATTAATGGTCCGATCATTAAAATCTGCATACCATTAGAACCGCATTGCATCACGCTTATAATACTATTCTTTATGTTATTTTCAAAAATTAAAAGTTTCTTAGAAAAAAGCAATAAAATGATAGGGACTAACTGCAGAAATGCATGAAAGAACGGTTTAAATGAATTCTTATTTCTCATCTAACTTCTTATAGGATGTCCGATGTCCAATTTTAAAATGCTAGGTACCATTAGAAGGCCTTTAAATTTCCAACATTTCACGTGTTGCATGTTTCAACTTTTCTATTACGGGTTTTGAGATATAGAAAGTTATTTTTCAAGAAAACGGCAAAAATCAGCTAAAAGATGTTCATGTCTATTATTGCCTTTTAACAAATAACTTTATAATTTATGGTCCGATCATTAAAATCTTATAAATTTTCAATCACATATTACGTCCAATTTTAAAAAGCTAGGTACCGTTAGAAAGGTATTTTCATTTCCCACAATTCCCGCGCTTCATAATTGTATGTTTCTTTAAACACTTTGTAGATACGGGCGGTTAAACCTTGAGCATACAGCAAAAATCAGGGATAAATATGTTCATATCGTTTTGTTTTTCCCTATAACTTAATGAATATTAGGTCAATCTTTAAAATTTAAACACCAAAAGAATGGCCAGGCATTGGTCTACAAATTATATTATACTCTTATTAACAAATATCAATAATTATCGAGATATAAGTAGTTAAGTGAGCCTAGGGTTGCAACATTTTTGTTTTTCTGCAATAACTCAACTGATTCAACCCCGACCTTCAAAAACTATATATCATCTGAAAGGCCTTTCAAAGCACTACAAATTATATGCATAGTGTCTCGATAAAATATTTTTTATTTTTGAGATATTTAAGGCTGAAGAAAAAACCGATAACTGAAATATGACCTTGACCTTTGTGATTTTCCGGAAACGGATGTCACCATGTTCGACGGGACACTAAGTTGCACATTAGTTGAAGGTGACATGTAAATCGCTAAAAAAATAAAGCCTGCAGGGCCTAAAAACCGGTTATTTCAAATGTAAAATTGCTTATTACGTTCTGACATTAAATGACGTCATATGACGTCAGTTGTCATGGAAGACAAAGAAGATCCCAAGACACATATGCTGTCCAATTGTCATGCTTCTAGCTCATCAGGAGCCTTTGTAATACGAAATTATGTTTTTATGACCAAAGTTTGAATCTCGATTTTGACATAAAATCTCGAACTTTTTGAATTTTGAAAAGTTCAGTAAGTATGCACATCTACATCCTAATTTACACTTTCTGTGAAAATATTAGTCCGTCTGGACTAATAATGAAGGCTGCAGAGCGCGAATCAAATTTGGTAGCATTTTTCAACTGTGACGTCACATGACGTCATATGAAAATGAATATTGGTGCATTCAAAAGGACCAAAGTCACTCTGATCACTGTTAAAATTTCATGCTCTTGGCTTATTGGCAACCTGTTTTAATTTGAACCTCAAAAGGAGGAATAATAATAATAATAACAAGAAAGTCAGTAGAACAGACAGATGCTCCCCGAAGAACGTCATTGTTACAAATAAGGCCTTGGTCAATGGGTGGGAGGATATGTTAAGGACCGGAATGGGATCAGCACATGCTTATCATCTATAAAATCCAGGTAATATCCTCAAATTCAAAAAAAGGGAAAAATCAAATACAAAATACAATTTATTTACCTTTATATTATAGCAATGACTGAAGATTGATACCCATCCAAATAATTTGATTATCACTGAAATATGGCATTGACAAATGGACCAATGGCTTAAGATCTCCAGACCTGAAAACTTGATCAAGAGTTGATCCAGTATTGGTTGTGCATGCATCAACAACAGACACAAAGTTGTTTGATGGGGGAGTTGACACTATCCTGTTAAAATCCCCAAGGACAATCACTGGTTCAGCGGCAGGAATGATACTGATTAATCATTATATCCTGTAACGTTTTCAATGTTTGTGTTTGAGTGGCACTAACAGCAACATAAACTAGCACTATGTTGAGTGGGACCTTTAAGCTTGTTACTTTGACAGCAATTAGCTCTATGTTCTTGTCAGAATAGGTTCTTATTAGAACAGGCTTCAAGGTTTTTATACTACTGAAAATTAAGTCATACATTTCAATGTGTGCTCATATCAAAGAGGTTAACCAACACTCTTGACATATGACTGGATATTAGAAATAGTGTATAATGGCCTAAACAACAATTAGCTGACATGATTATGATTGACATTACTAGCATATTGAATTTTGTGGGGTTTTGTTTAAATGATATCTCCTGTTAAATTAGGCAAATGACATGAATATTAGTCAACAACATGGTAGTAGGGGCCATAACTCTCTTAAAAATTGAGGAACCAGGTCACGTCGACAATATGCGTTTCATTGCATTAAGCCATTATTTCCTGAGAAACAGCCCGGAAAGAATCATCAACATGAACTATAGGCCAAAAAGTCAAGGGGCCATAACTCTGTGAAAAATTGAGGAACCAGGTCACGCCGACAATATGTGTATCTACTCTTGGTGATAAAGCTTCCCATAAAATTTTGTTGAATTCAAGCCATTAGTTCCTGAGAAATAGCCCGGACAAGAATCATGCAATATGTACTATAGGCCAAAAAGTCAAGGGGCCTTTACTCTTTGAAAAATTGAGGAACCAGGTCACGCCGACAATATGCGTATCTACTCTTGGTGATAAAGCTTCCCATAAAGTTTTGTTGAATTCAAGCCATTAGTTCCTGAGAAATAGCCCGAACAAGAATCATGCAATATGTACTATAGGCCAAAAAGTCAAGGGGCCTTAACTCTTTGAAAAATTTAGGAATCGGGTCATGCTGACGATATGCGCATCTACTCTTGGTGATAAAGCTTCCCATAAAGTTTCGTTGAATTCAAGCCGTTAGTTCCTGAGAAATAGGAAAGTGCAACTATATGCGTCACCTTCGGTGAGCATAATAAAAAACATAACAAACCCAATAGGACTTTCTGCTTTAGGCAGAAAGCCCAAATAATAATAAGAAGAAAAAACATAACCCAATAGGACTTTCTGCTTTAGGCAGAAAGCCCTAATTAAAATGGATTTTTGTTTGAAAATATGTAAATTTGAATAATTCAGATAAGTTTGATCTACGAAATAGCTATTCAAATACAAGTTGCATCTTAAGCATTGTCCCGAATTCACACAAGAAGTCACATAATGTCTTAATTTGAATATTAGAGGATGGCTGACATTTGTTTTGATCATAAAGGAAAGCGAAAACAACTCGTCATATCACGTTCTCACGTGCAAATGGTGTAAAGGAACTAGTTATACCCCGAAAACTGGTTAGTCAACCATACAGGACTAGTCACTGCCTATTAAAACAGTATTTAATATACCAGATAAAAAAAATGTAATTATTTATACACTATATGGTGGAAGAGACCCATCCGAACATCGTTGGAGCTCTTTGATGAGCTCCAATGCCTTCTCAGCCAACATTTTGTTTTCCCGTCTGTTCACTTTTGTTTATCTTTCCCGCAATGTAGTAAGTTTTTGTAAACTAAATTTTAATTTGACCATCCTGTAACTGCTTGTCCAATGAAAATCGTGCTATCAGCGGTTGGTTCTCTGCTTTCAACGGCAAAGAATAATAGAGACGGTAACAAATCATTAAAGGTGGCGCTTTCCAAACACATCCGGCGTGTGTATAAAAGGGACCTATAAAGTAATTATTTAAGTAGTTTTTACTGCTGAATGACCTGAACATTAGTTTTTTATTTCTAAGACAGCACCCATATATTTCAAACAGCATTTTAAATTCAGGAATTCTCTCGTTACTTGAAACAGACTTGCACTTCCTTGCTTTGTTTAATGTACACTACGCAAGTCCGGCCGGCGTCATTGCTTTTGTCAATTTGAAAGGCGATTTGAAAGACTCCCGTCTAAATTACTTTACTATATAAGGATATTTAATTTATTTTCACGTTTTTCATAAAGAATCTGCGTTGAAATTTTATAACTACAGTTGTTATCAAATATCTCAAT
This sequence comes from Solen grandis, assembly GCA_021229015.1. Lineage (NCBI taxonomy): Eukaryota > Metazoa > Mollusca > Bivalvia > Adapedonta > Solenidae > Solen > Solen grandis. Next base: position 36,821,652 of record CM037793.1, read on the forward strand.
GTAGTGATATAAGCCAATTTTATAGTGCAATGTGTTGCAGCCAGAATTGGTTACATAGGGTCTCTATATATACAGGGTTATGAGACTGTAGTGTTAATGTGCAAGACTGTCAGTTTATCGTGTTGTTGTGATACAGGTAACCTCTGCCCAATTCTTGCTCCATTCAGCCCTTGTCAAATCTACCCATACTAAGTCGACACGACCCAAAGTGTATGGTATGGTTACACGACCTAGTGTAAATTCTTCCTTTAAACATCTTTATCCAGTCTCAATGTTCATCCTAACAAAAGCTTTTGCAAAATAGAAAATGGTAGAAAATTCAAAGTCAATATCATAAAATATGAAAATCAGTTTTAGGCAAACTTTCGTTTTTTTTATATTTTCCTATCAGTGTGACAAAAATTTAAAACACTTAAATATTTCATTTCCCCATTCTTTTCTTGCAAAGCTGCGTAAGTTTTAAAATATTTGTTCTTTTCCATATTGACAAGTTGTGTTATAAAATTACACACAAACCTGCAAAATCCGCCATTTTGTAAACATTTGATCTTGGAATGATTACACAACATTTTTTGATATTATTTTATCTCTTATTAACCACCTTATAATAGAAAAATAAAGAGGGGAAACAAATGGAAATGATCTGTGTGTGAATATTAATAATCTATTCAGCTTTTAAAAGTAAAGACGAAAGGATACAAAACATGTATTTCCCCTTTCTCTCGATGAGATTTTAAAAATGGCGCAGTTGAACCAATCTCGTTCTCATGATACAACATGATGTTTCTATCAATCAGAGAGTTGCATGACCCTAATATTAAAGAGACCCTGGTTACATCAGCAAAACCCATGCATATACACTAACAGTTATTTTGTGCAAACTGTAAATTTGCTAGATATATCTTTTGGGCCAAATCTTACCAGCATAAATAAACATCAGAATTATATTTAAGATCCACTTTAAAATGTAAATCAGTGAACACAGTGAGATTGTATTATTAAAGCAATTCGTTCACAGATGGTCACTGACAAAAAATTTGATTTTTTTAATTATCAGTGTGTATTATTTCAATCAGTACCAGAACTGGTGAAGACACATTTTTGCAGAATGTGTTAAATTGAACCGCAAGCACCTGCTTTGGGCATACCATATTCTATATTTGGCCGTTTCCTTCAAGTGGGCATTTAAGACAATAGCGTGTTCCAGTGCATTGTGGCCTACACTTGTTAAGTCTTGAGGGCGCCATGGTCCAGTGGTAACGTATCCGATTACGTATCCGAAGGTTGTGGGATTGAACCCAATTGGAGGCAAGAACTATTCATGACCTTCCCAGGTGCAAAGTACTGGTCCAACCCAGGTTATGTCGAGAGGGATTAGTATAAGTTGTAAGAAATTGTTTCCCAATCGATGTAAAATAAATAAGTTTAAACTTTGTTACGTCTTTTGTCAGACTTCACTAACTTCAACATTGGATTGTAAAAAAAATTTAGTTCCTTATTGGTTCACCAGAGGGTACTATCAGTTTGCCCTCTGTCCATCTGCAAAAACTGGATCCTGAGATAATTCAAAAGGTAAATTGGAATATTTCCATGAAACTTGAAACCTGTATAGATGGCAACATGGAGATTATGCTCACAATGACAAAATTGTGCCCATAGCAGATAATTTATTCTCATGAATATATTTCTTCAAATAACTTTTGAGCTTATACAGAACCTATAAACTTTAGTCAAGTCTTACAGATCACACAACAAGGTGCATTTATTATGCTCCCCGAGGGGGGAGCATTTAGTTGCTGCTTTGTCCGTCCCGTCCGGCTGTCTGTCAGTCATAATTTTGTCCAGAGCATAACACATAAAGTTTAAGAGATATCAACATGTACCTTCACAGGTAGATAGATCTCATTGAGATGAAGTGTAGTGTACAAGAACTTTTGGTTTATTGCCCTTTGTTTTTTTTTAAATTTTGTCCAGCATAGCACAAAAAAAAGGTAAAAAAAATTGTACAAAAACCACAACTCTGTCTTGCATGATTTTGGAGTTATTGCCCTTTGTTATTTAGCATTCATTCGGGGAGCATCCATCGGTCCTACCGATTCTTTTGTAAGTATATTATTTGTATTGAAAAATGTTAACCTGGGTTTGCACAGATCTGGAAAAGTCAAACAAGTTTTATCTGGAAAAATCCTGGAATCTTGAAAGTACTGATTTTATCATGGAAGAGTCATGGAGTCTGAAAACTTGAGTAATATTATAGTTCTTAAGATAAGAAAATGCACACTTTGACTATCACCGGGAAATCCTAAAAATTGACAATGAAAGTTCGATATTAATGCCATAAATATAGTATGAAATGAATGAGTACAGTAAACTTCCAGTACAAATATGTAGGGAGAGAAGCAGTCACAGGATATTGTCTGTTGCTTACAGTTATTTTCGGATATCATCTGTTCTTTTCGCTTGTTGAATTGCTTTTCGCATGATAAATAGTGCACATTAGAAATGAGTCAAAATGGGTATGAAGACTGGCTGAAGTCATTTGAATCAGACAGTCATAAAGCATAATGCCATTGTGTATGGCAGGATATGTGACAAGCTTATTGACTAGTCAAATATGGGTGAAAGTGCTTAAGGTAGCACATAAAAGGTGGGAAGCATATCGCCAATAATGAATTTCACAGAAAAGGCATATAGCACAGTTAAAATTAATTCTTTTTTCAAAGCTGTTGAAATAATCTATAAGTCAGGATGAAAGGTTAGAGTTGCACATCTCTCATGGGCCTACCAGCTCAAGAACAGACAGTGTCAAGCCAAAATGTACTTGAGCCTACTGCATCTCTTGAAACTCTTTAAAACTGTAAAGAAAACCCTGTAACTTAGTCAGAGAAAAATATTGTTAGTCATGTTTAGTTTTTAATTTTGATATATATGTACATTATGTAAGACTTTGAAAGTGTATGATATCATGGTAAATTTGAAAACATCACAGAAAAATAATGGAAAACTCATGGAATTTCTGGTCCTGGTGTTTGTATGAACCCTGGTATACCCTCTTTTTTTTTTGCACAATTGCTTTTATCCCTATCAAAAAGAAAGCTTCTCACAGTTGCTTCATACAGTTTGTTTAGCAGCCTATCCATGAAATTTGATCTGTCCTTGTTATTGCCTTCACTAACTACCTGGCTGGAAATTGTTGCATAGCCATTATGCCCGTGTACTATTCTGACCACCACCTATCTCTGTTCACATGAAACATGTTAAATAAAACATGCCTTCATGTATCATTAACAACAAACTATTGATTTCTGTTAACTTATGGTCAATATTTGAATTTTGGTTCTTTTTAGTGTAATGAGGCCCTTTACAGTAGGGGACTTTTATTGCTTTGCAATAGTCTTACTTGTTTATTTCTACCAATCATCTGTGAACAAGCTGCTTTAAAGTGTCCCTTAAATGACATAAAATATGCTGTTATTTTTATGGACATGAACTATGTTAAAGCACCCAGTTACAGTATATGTATGTCAAAGGCAATGGCTAATCTGTACAAGTTAACAACAACAAAAAAAAAAATCTTCTTCTTACAAATATTTTTTTTTCTATAATACATGATTAAGATTTTCTGAGGCCTATTTTTGTGGTAGGGGTAGAGAACTAGTAAATTCACCTTGCATATCATGAAATGAGTGCATTTGAAAGAAAACAAATGGGCAGTTCCTTGTTATTTTTCTATAGATGGCAGACAGTGATGATGAATATGACCGGCGGAGTAAAGCTAGAGATAAATTCAGAAGAGAGAGAAATGACTATGACCATAGGAGAGATGACAGAAGGAGGGACTGGGATCATGATAGGTTTGTATATATTGTTTTCCCACTTATATCATGATCTGAATATAACCTAAAACAAACTTAAAATGTGAATGTAATCTACTTATGTGTACTGTAAATGTGATTTATTTTATGTTGGATTTCAAACAGGATGTCAGAACGTTATGACTCAAGAAGTTGGAGGGGGCGAGACAACAATGCTGGAAGGAGGGATCCATATGGGAGGGACTATGATAGAGGGGGTCGAGACAGGAGATACAGCCCACCACGACGGGATATCAGCCCACCACATAAACGCATGAGAAGAGATTGGTCAGTTGAGTTGAAAGCTTGAAATTTTATAATGTTAAGAAGTGACTTGGAAAGATTCTTTATCATGAAGCCATTTGGCATGGTTTGAACTATTGAGACATTTATTTATATTCTAAAGTGTCTACTTTTTCTTTTTCTGCAATATATCCTGATTGCATGTGGCTATCTTTTTCAAGGCACTGAGTAAGGATTGTTTTTAATGTAGGATAGGGTAGTGTCCCTAATTATACATAAAGGAACAGTTTTAAAAAAAAAGTCAAGGTTGTAAGGCAGAAGACATTGTTTGTACAAAAAAACACATGGTACTTGTTGCTCCTTGCTTGGCACTCGGCATATTATACAGTCCAGGACTGGTTGGCCCTATGTTGAGATAATGTGACAGGACAGGGCGTAGTATCATGCCACATGTCTATTGTGATACTGTGGCAGCACTATATATGCCCAAAGTATAAAGTCCCCAAAATGACTGAAATTTTGTCAGTTGTCAGTGGGATGTTAAACCCAACAAGTACCAAAAAAATAAAAAATAAAATAAATTATAATGATAATAATAAAAAATAGGACTTCATCATTGTTCCTTACCATGAAGGATAGGGGTTTTATTATTCTAAATTGATTTGTGTTCATGTTGATCTTATAATGATTAATTTTGTTAGCTTGAACATAGGAAAAGATGTAAAAAAGATGTAAAAAGACGAAGTTTCATTGTTATAGGGATGACATGCAGCCCTATGATGTGCCTCACTATGGCGGAGGAATGATGCCAGGGAGGGGACCACCCCCAAACTGGGGACCTGGACCAAACATGGGGCCACCACAGGAAGCAGGGTTTGGAACCCCAGGACAAAACTTGTAAGATGTGTTTGGGATTGGGTGAAAAATAGATGTACTTAAATAATAGTATACTTAACTATATATGTTTAAACCACTTCAGAACACAGCATTAACTTTTGAATAACATAGAAAATTTACTTGCTCGGATGAAATTTCTAGTTGCCCGAATATTCTTTGCAATGTTTAATTACTTGAATATACAAAGTGCATTGCAATAACATTTCAAGCTATGAAAATTCGGAATGTCATTTTGGCAGAAAACCATGGTTTCTTTTAAGCTAATTGTTTTAGCATCTTGTTTAACTTTGACCGTGTTTCTAAGTAGACACATTGGTTGTAGTTTTTGACCCATGATGATGCAAATTTAAACAAAGTTGACATTTTCCTTGATCTCTTAAATGTAACATTGCTACAATGTATTTTAGAATTAATTTATTTTATAAGTACTGGGGTATTCTGTAGAGGCTGTCTATTTTAACCCTTTCCCTCATAGAGGAAACCATGAAAAGACCTATGCGAACAACATAAAACCAGATCAGCCTGCGAGTAACTCACAGGCTGATCAGGTTTTATGCTGTTCGCTGCTCCTCAGTGGTCTGGAAATGAGGATTTTGTAATTAAATTTGGTAAGGTTTTACTGTGGTTTTCTGCAGATCAGGCTTTATGTGGTACCTATTGAGTGCGTCAAAATGAGTCTATATGAGGGAAAGGGTTAAATAATCTACTGCCTATTTTAATTCTAATGGAAAATTACACTTGTTTGTAACATTTGCAATTGGAAGTTTTTCTTGTGATAATAGGATTAAAGTGAAGAGTTTTTTTTTTTACCTTTTTATACTAAGTTTGGGGGGGGGTATGTAGGAGTCACTGTGTTGGTTGGTTGGTTGGTCTGTAGCTTTTTTTGACCGAACTATTTCTCAAGAACTACTGGATGTTCATAGGAAGTTTCAATAGCAAACACAGATATGCATTCTTCAGTTGTTATGGATGAATGATTTTTCTATGATTTATGGCCCTTTGATGATTTTCTTGAGCTTTCTTTGTCCGCTCTATTTCTCAATAACTACTGGATGGATTTCAGTGAAACTTCATAGGAAGTTTCACTAGCAAACTCAATTGTGCATATTGTACAGTTGTTATTTTTCTTGGAGTTATGGCCCTTTGATGATTTTATTTAGCTTTCTTTGTCTGCTCTATTTCTCAATAACTAGGCTTTTAATCAAACTTCATAGGAAGTTTTACTAGCATGCACATATGTGCAGATAGTATAGTTGTTATGGTTGAATGATTTTTCTTTGAGTTATGGCCCTTTGATGATTTTCTTGAGCTTTCTTTGTCCACTCTATTTTCCACTCAATAACTATGGATTGATTTCAATCAAACTTCAGAGGAAGCATCACTAGCAAGCACAAATGTGTATAATGTACTTATGTTACAGTTGGATTTCAATAATTACTGTCTTCTTGATTTTATTTGTCTGCAATTATGCTAAGCACAGATATACAAAATTATATTTTTAATAGCCTTAAATGATTTTTCAATAACTTAGTGATCATTTGGAAAATTCTCTCCCCTCTGCCATTTCTCAGAGCAATAGCATCTCTTTCCACAATGTTATCATTGTTAGCAGAGTGCACCATGAGGGGACTGGAATGTGAGCACATTTTAGATTGCTTTGCAAGTTTCTGTTTAAACTACCTGTTATTATCATACACTTCATTAGCTGTATCAAATTATGCCACGTTTTGGAGAGCCATTTTGTGACTTGAAGCAGTGTGGGGGTATTCATCACCTTTAGTGATAGCTCTAGTTTGAAGTTGGAGACCTATGTTTCAAATTCTTTGAAGATGAATTTTACACAGATGATACACGATTTCACAATATTCTGGAAAGTTCTTGTTAAAAATCCATATTTTATGTGTTATTGATCTACTGTAGGCCTGACCCGGACTACCCAACCCAGCCTCCAATGATGTCCTTCAAACTGTTCTTGGCGCAGCAGGACGACACCATCAGTGACCAGGATGCTGTCAAGAAGTACAATGAGTACAAGGAAGAATTTAAAAAGCAGCAAATTAATGAGTTTTTCCTTCAACATAAAGAGGAGGAATGGTATGCTTCTAAATGGTTGTGGATTTCTAATTCTTGCAGCTGTAGTAGCTATAGTGTTTATTGATGCATGTGTGAGTTTGAAGTATGAGTGTGTTCAAGGCTCTGGCTGTTAGTTGCTTATTGCACCAATGGATATTACTGACTTAAAAGAGGTGCATATTTTTCTATCTGGCACATATTTGGAGCAGATCCATTATATGCCACAAGAAATTTAATATGACACAGTTCAGCATTGTACCCCGATGTTTTATTTTGTGATTTGTTAAGTTAAATCATGGTGTATTTCCATATGCAGTCGGATCTCGGTTATCCGAAGTCGTTGGGACCAAAGTTTCACTTAGAAAAAAGCATCTGTTTTTGAATTACCCATAATGGTCAAATGTTACACATTAATGTTTACATTTAGTGGTATTTTGTAGGTGTTTTAATTTTAACGAATAATGATTATAACTAAATGATAATTCATGTTCATAAATTATGAAATAGGTTTTTGAGAATATGCTTTCATTTTTATATTTAGTACCTTACTTGTCTCTGTTCGCCATTTTGTTTCCTGTTTCTCTACATCGATGGCTGTGATTTCATTCCAAGTGAAACAAAATATATAATTAAAATGATATTGAAGCTTTTCTGGATATTCACCCATTGCTGGGTCCATCTCTATACTGCTTAGATTAGATATCACCTGCTTTAGTCATGGAAACAACTCACGAAGAGAGAGGGCTGTGAAAAAATCAGTCCACATTTATACCCATCCTCTTGTAAGTAAATTCCAACCCCTTACTTACTTGAATTAGCGCATTCTTCAATTAGTTTTACTGTAAAACATTTATAATTAATTTATGGGGTCCTTTCATTGATTAGCAATCAAAATTGTATTCAGATTAATGTGCGCTGTGCTGAAGACATTTTAATGATCTCCCCTTCACAGTTAGACGTGTAAGGTGTGAAAACCCAATAGCTGATCAGCACATGGCAGAGTGGTGTGAACAGGTGATTACCTTATACACCGGCAGATTAGGCACACTTTTTTTCCAGGTAATTCAAGTTTATAGAGGGGGTGCGCCTTATATTATGATATACAGCTTTTCAGGTTTCTTTTTTCAATCACCGAGAAGTGAAATATACCGGTATACGATCTCAGAAAATGGATATACTGAAAGCCAATGAATACGATAATATGCCACAAAGTCTATACGAAACCACAATAACAATACCAGATTATTGCTTTTGTTCTTATTAGTTATCCTACTGGTATATTTCATGATAAAATGATCGTGAGAAACTGAAACAACTTGATGGAAGCCATTTTCAATATAAACAAATAAGTTTATTTTACGAGACCTCATGATGTATAGGAGAAATTTGACAGGTGGCAATTGTTATGTAATGTTTGTTAGTTGGGAGTATTTTGAGGTGACAATGGTCCCCAGTGTTAGAATGCAGATACACGGTTGAGTTATGTCATATTATGAAAACGTGTCACCTTTATCCTACCCCTCATTAATGTAACGGTCTAACGGTAATCTTATTCCATGTGTAAATAAAACCGTTCACCGTATGAAAAGCCCAGTGACGTACGGATAGCTTTCAGTCTGTCAAAATGTATGACGGCACAAATTTCAAAACAAGATTTCGCCGCATACGATATGATAAGTGATTTTTTTTTTCAAATAAGTTACCCTGAAAGTTAGGATGCGCCTTATATGTAGCTGCGCCTAATCTGACCGTGTGTACGGTAAATTGTACATCAGGGGCCCAACTTTACTTCAGGTAAAGGGTTATGATTGAATAAACCTAACCAATAAAGGGTTGTATTTCTGAAGTTATATGAGGAAAAAATTGGGACCGAAGGATAAACGAGATCCGACTGTAGTTATTATGCATTCAAGTGTAACCTCATATTTCTATTTGGACCCCTTATATAACTACTGGAGCTGCACTGTACCAGAGACGGGATTTTAAATTTGGAAATTATCATAGGAATCAAACTGTTTATCATTATTGTTTATATGGAAATACACTGACCAGATTAACCAGACTAGCATGCACATCCTTAATCTGGGCATTTCACAGATGTGGCTTTTACACTTTATTGGGGAAGTGTTGAGTAGTTTATAACTCAATTATAGAGACAAATGTTTGGATTAACTCATTACCTCATATTGACTCATTTTAATGCATTGGCAAATAGCAGAGCCAGACTCATACAATTTTGTAGCTTAGATTCTACACAGTTTGCACAGCAAAGAAAAATTAATTGTTTCATGTACCATTTAAAGTTCCAGTAAATAAGTGTTCATCAAGTCATAATTTGTACATGAATATTCATGGGGTAAAGGGTTAAGGAGATTGATTATTTAATGGACGACATATACTTAAGACATTCATTATTTGTTATTTTTCTGTTTAATATACTCAGATTTATGTGTCAGATGGAAATCAAAGCATGCACAATTACATTTGGTAGAATTTAATGCTGAAAATGTCACATTTCTGATACAGTTTTGGAGGCTCATGAAAAAATGCATAATATGGCACATGCCCTGGTTTAAGGAACAATTTTTCCAGTGTTAGCCTTTGTACTTATTATCAGACTAAATGGCTATGGCTATACATACTGGTAGTGTTGATCAGGTGTGAGAGAATGTCTTAAATATACACAGGATGAATAGGTAATGTAACTTAAGAAACCAGCTTATCACAAATATTGGAAATCTTTTCTACTGGCGATGAGACTGTGAAGTGATACATTAAATGTACTGAGAGGTAGCTGCTGTGTAAGAGAGAAAGACCAAAAATATTGATCCAGAATATATTTATATATTGTTAAAGAGCCGCATATAAAGTAGCAAATACTTGCTGGCTGATAGCTTTAGTATGTCAAGATGTATGGCTTGCATTTGTGGTAACAACTTGTTATCAAATTTTGACTTTTGATTCCAGAGGGTTTTGACATTTAATTGAAGATATATTTTTTTATTTCAATATTTATATAAAGTTAATCATTTAAAGCCTCATTCTTGGGTCTGAGATAAGTTTGCTACTTTATATCGTCAGCCTTGTACTAATATGACTTTACCCCCAAACAGCTCACCAACTTGGAGTTCATCTTGCTTGGAACTTGTCGCATGGATGGAATTTTCGCGTCTCAATATTAGGGCAAACTGCGCACAATGCAGTTTTCTATCGTACAATAAAGTCATAGGGTTCAAATTAGGCTACATTTATATTGTAAAAATCACATGCAACAAGAAACTCGGGAGATAAAATGGATTTATCAGCGGATTGGTAAGAGAAGGTAAAAGGTTCTTTACAAGTTTATGTCACTTGATCATTTGCCATATTGTTTTCATCATTAACCCTACCATCCATTGGTTGGTTTTGCTCATGCAATACATGGGAAATGGAAGATCATTATCATACAGCATATTCATTTTTTACCTGCATACAAAAACCAAGCTGCTTTTTCCTTACAAATTTTCTTTTCTATCATTTATACCCAATTTAATTTTTATTTTAAAAATTCGGGTTGTATTTTCCTATAGGGTATTATTTATCATGTAATTAGTGACATTCATTCATGACCCGTCAAGTATTTTTAAGTCTATAATCAATTTTGGTCTTTGTCATTTCTAGTTAATTTCTGTGACCTTGTATTCATATTTGATTACTGTTTTCCACATTTTGTGTCCTGACATGATTGAGAAGCTAAGTCATTGAATAAAATTGAGACGTTTGATGTTGTACATTGTGTGATGTAGTCATCCACTGACTTGTTAATGTATCTTGTGTTTGTGAAGGTTCAAGTCCAAGTATCATCCTGAGGAATTTGAGAAGCGAGCAAGAGGAAGTCCGAACAGCCCTGAAGCGACGATGTGAAGTGTTTTTCGAGCTGATAGAACAAAGCCGCATGGATGGTGTTACTGTAGATACGGAGCACCACGAGGCTCTAGTCAAACTTCTGGATGCAGGTATGGGCAGTCTGGGGCTTAAGGCTTGGGAGGATCTAGAGCAATCTATGTTCTCTGTTTAACTGTTTATATACAAGGTATTTCGTGGGTAAGGCCTGCTGAAAACATGGTGAAAAGATTACCTGTAGTCCCAACAATCATTGTTAAGCTTGCTTAAAATACCATGGCAGTAATCAAAGTTGTAGTAGGGCCATTGTTAGTTTTGTGTACAGGTCAGCAATCAATTGAAAATATATAGTAAAATAATTTTTGTTAAACATCCAGTTTCATGCAAAATTCAGCCATAATGATTGCTGTACATTTGTATAGGAGATTTCAACAGCAGGATGATATAGTTAGGTTGTAAATGTTGTGACAATTGTTTGCAGCTGTGATCAAGATGGAGGGAGGGAAGGATGATGACCTGGCAGTCCTAGATGAACCAGATGATGAGGAACCTGGGTCCCGCAGTAGAAACAACTCAGAAAGTGTTGACAAACTGTAAGTAATCATGTGATGTTATGGACATTTCTGGTGTTTACAGATGTATTCAGATTGACTCTCAGGTTATCCAGTAACTACACTGGGACAATGGGTGGTCGAGGTTTGCCCTGGTAAACACAAAATAACAATTTAGTGTGTGATACTGTTTTCGTGTTTATGACTTGTTCACCTAGGCATGAATGGGAAGGGCTGGACTGGGGATGATTCATTGTAACTTCTCTTCTTATTGAGTGCTGACTGCGAACCTGTAATAAGTGCATATAGAAATAGAAGTTGGATTGATTGATTTTGCAGCCAGCCCTTAATATGTTTGGTGATGAATAGCGAGAAGGGAAAAAAACATAACCGTTTTAACAATATGGTGGGGGATTATCATTGCTTTAAATTATTTTAATTATTTTCAGTTGAATGTCAGTTTAATAGTTTGTAATCTTTATATGAAAATTCAAATGTTTGGTTAAACTCATTAATGTAGAAAAATAGTTTTAGATTTAAAGAAATTCTTGTTCTTTTCTCATGAATGTTCCCACATTATGTTGATAAAAACACCAAGTAGGCACTCTTAGAATTTAGTTAATTTAATGTCATTGAAAAGTCAGTTTACTTGATGCTATTTTATAATATGTTTCAGAATGAGTCCAGAAAAAAAGAAGGATAATCCACCTGATGTAAGTTAAAATATAAAAATTGTAACGAACGTGGTGGTGTAGGTGACCTTAATAATGCTATGTCTTAATACTCTGCTGCATTCAGCAGGCGTCTGAATCTTGTATTTCATATATATTGTAAGTTGTAAAAAGAAAACAGACCCCAAGGTTATAAACATTTTTCGTGCTCAATTTGAATTTGTGCTCAAAGTTAAATTGTACTAGTCAGTTAAGTTTTTCAAATTTTGCTATACTTTCTCTGTTCCACAGTAAGCCCCTACTACAATCTACATAAATTCACTATCAAAGTTACTTAGTTTGTTTTGATATACATAAAATAAGCAAATTAAGTTTCAGTCTCAAACTGAGTTAAGCTGGAAAAAGCTGGGCCAGTACTTGTATAGCAATCTTGCTTAGTGCTCAGCATATAAGGATGATGGTGGTTCTAGCTCACAGATCTTTGAAAAAACGAGGAGTGTTCAAAATATTCATGGACTAGCTTTGTAACTTTTAACTTATTAATGAAACTATATGAAAAAGACAATTATACCCCCCCACAACAGATACATACCAACATGATCAAGAAAATGATAAAAATAATGTTACAACTTAATTAAGTAGGGTGGTAGTCTGGTTATTGTCAAGCAACTAATTTGGAATACCAAAATAACAGTAGAAAGTTATTAATTGACAATAGTAATGATCCCTGTAGTTTCTGGAAGATTCTAAAGAAGGGTAAATCTGTAAAGTCTTTAGATGATAGCATTTCACCTTATGAGTGGTACCAATATTTCTCAAGTCTTTCACGAGTATTCTTGTACTATTGATCAAAATAATGACAGTTTACGTAATTTTGCTGATCCTTCAGCTAGTGTTCTTAACGAACCATTTACTCTCAACGAAGTTACTAGATCAATTGCAAATCTTTCTGTTGGAAAATGTAGTGGCATAGATGGCATACCTGCAGAGTTTTTTAGATCCACAATGAATGATATATCACCAATACTGTTAAATTATTCAATCATATATTTACTTGTAATATACCTTCATCTTATTTATCCATATTAAAAGCGATTACAGTGGAACCTCTCTAAACCGCACGGTGCCCGGACCAGCTAAAATGTCCGGTTTTCAGAGGTGCGCGGTTTACAGAGGTTTTTGCTCTTTCAGTGCTTATTTCAGAACCCTAAATATATCTCAGCCGTCATATTTACTCAATTAAAGTTTATCACAAAATGCATTCCACAGAATTAACATCAGAAAGAGCCGATTTATTTAACTTCATTTTGTCCGGTAACCATCAAACATTTATGAAGGAAACGAAATGATGTGTTTGTTGACGGTTTTCTTTTTAACTAATCTCTGATTTAATTATCATACACTTCTGATGCTCATTAAGTTTGATTAACACTATCATTACCGTATTCTGTTATTGATCAATCCAGTCATTGTAAACAAGCACCGCTAATTGTATTTTTCACACATAGTGGATAAAATTGCAACACCGATTAATCTCAAACCATATTACGGCCATAAACACATAATTTCAGTACAGAATTTCAAATTAATCATGTAAAAATTTGTGTGCGGTTTACAGAGATTAAAATAGGCACAATTTATCTAAATATTCCAAAATTTTCATGCGGTATTCGGAATTCGGAGGGTCCAGTTTAGAGAGTATTTTTCAATATGAAATATATAGGGGAAAAATCGGGAGTTTTGAAATCGTGCGGTTTAGAGAGTATTCCAGTTTTCAGAGGGTGCAGTTTAGAGAGGTTCCACTGTATATGACTGGGCTGAAGATGATTATATAATTGACGAGTCTCAATCAGGTTTCCGTAGAGGTTGACAATAGCAATGGTTCAAAAATATCTTTCAAAAAAGGGTGGACGCTTTTATTGTATTTATGTTGATTTTTGTATTTCATGTCCATTCGGAAACAAGTTTTCTTACAACTTATACTTTTCCCTCTTAAGGGTTCCTGGGTTGAACCAGTACTTCAAATATTAATTGATGTTTTCTGCATTTTCTCACTAGATGGCTGTTTTATTTGAGTTAACATTGGATTAAATAATAACATTGTATTGTAATTAAGGCATGTGTCAGTGTTGCATTAACATGGCTATTTAAAGACACATAGCAATTAACATTCAAGACAAAATTATTATTAACTTTTAGATTTTAAGAAGCCCTTTCAAACCATATGCAATTTGTTTAACCCTTTCTCTCATAGAGGAAACCATGAAAAGACCTATGCGAACAACATAAAACCAGATCAGCCTGCGAGTAACTCGCAGGCTGATCAGGTTTTACGCTGATCGCTGCTCCTCAGTGGTCTGGAAATGAGGATTTTGTAATTAAATTTGGTAAGGTTTAACTGTGGTTTTCTGCAGATCAGGCTTTATGTGGTACCTATTGAGTGCGTCAAAATGAGTCTATGAGGGAAACGGTTAAATACTATGTTGAATAAGAACTAAAAGCTCCAGTCCACAAACTTATTGAACACCCCTTGTATACTTATCCAATTTATCTACATTTCTATTATTTTGGAAATGTCCCCAAGACTGAATTGCTGTTGGTATGATCAAATAAAAAAGGTTTTTGTCAAATAGAAATGTTATTGCTCATTTTTGATCTCAAGCACTGGTCCATTTCAGGAAAAGGCTTTAGCATGAGTGGCTGTTATTTCTTGACCTAGAGTCTGTGAAAAACAAGTATGACAAAGTTTGAAGTATTGGTCTGTCACATGCATACTTGATTTCCTACTTTTTGTATACATTTGGGGGAATCATATCAAAATAAACCTTGGATAGTATGTTTCATGAAATGAGTATACTTAAGCAACATATTTTTCAGAAACCATTGGAGATTACAATATCAGATGAACAGAAAGAACTTGCCAAGAAAGCTCAGGAGTTTTCCAAGAAACAAATAGAGGCTCAGAATGATGACTCAGAGGTACAGAATGTGATGTTACAGGGGTCTCACTCTTCTTTATTGGGAAAGGGCAAGGGGAATCGAAGTATGGAGACGCCTGTTGCTATTGCAAGCTCTGTTTCTTCTGCTTCTCTCAGAAAGTGTTCGTTTATCTTTGCAGATAACTAAGAATGTAATTACATGATACCTCATGAAACATGGAATTGGTTTAAATAAAACTTACTTGCAAGATAGCAGCTGATGGGTGATATCCAGATATTGCGCCCTTTGGGTGGTCTGAAAGATAGGAGGTGAACGGGAAACAGGATGCTTGTCAATTTTACTGTATTGTGTTGAATAGTTTCTGTCACAGAGATTTCAATATGACTTTTTATTTTGCTAAAACATTGAGTCTTCACTGTTACTTAGTAGAAATATGTATTCATTTCTCTTTTTAAGAAACACATCTTTGTTAGACTTCAGTTAATGTTAAGCATTTTTAGTGTGAGAATAAAGTTTGGTATGATATTCATTGGTGAACTCCCAAGCTCATATCATTAACAAACAGCAGATGATTGAGTATATGATATTTTTCTTTTCATAAAAAATTAGGAATTAGAGGAGGGTGAGAAGAAGAGTAAAAAGAAAAAGCGACACCGTGACAAACAGGAGTACAGCTATGAGTCCGGGTCCGAGTCTGAGAGTGAGTCCGGTTCCAGTTCTGAAAGTGAGCCTGAACCCGCTCCCCCAGGTTGGTTGTCCATCATATCATCACAGTCACTAAGATATTCTACAGTAGTCTCCACCTTAACCTCAGTCATTACAGGCTGTTTGGATAAGAAAGTAGATATTCCCCAGCTTCTCAGGAGTTGGGACTATAAAGGAATTACATCCTATCTCATTACATAAAGAACAGTGGGATGTGGGGGTGTTCATCACCATGGGCCATCGTTTTAGTTTGTTATTGTAGACACATTGCAGATCTATTTCAAAATATTTTTGGTTTCTAAAACTAGATGATGTGTTATATTGGAATACATTGAAACTGTATGACAAAAATTAACTAAATTATGTATTTTGTGATCCATGGATTTTAATGGATTTTATTTATTCTAATTTTAATTTTAACAATTTTTTATGTTTTTGAGAAAGTCATATCTAAGATGGTAGGTAATACAAATCCTGGAAACATGTTGACCAAGCATTTTGAGTTTTTCACTTAAGTGAAAATTCAGTGGATGTTGGTAGTGATTACTTTTCCTTCGAAGTCTTATCTTGCCAAATATTGTCAATGATGCAAAAAAAGTGTATGTTCGAAGTTCATACCATTATTTTACACCCATTATGAAACCAGTGTTGATGGCTCTGGTCCTTGTGTATGTGGCCATTAATGTGCAAGGAAACCAGAGAAAACCCACATCTTGATGGGCAACCTCTTGTGCATGTAAACAGGAATTATATCCAGGTCACATTGTTTAGAAGCAAAGCTTCTTACTATCATTTTATCCAGGCATTGTGTATGTTCCTTTCATCTGGTAAATGTACTGTTTGGTTTGAGGGGGTTATTATTTCAGAAAAAGAAATATCTGAAGATATTTTGTATTACCTTTTGATATTTGATCCCATGTAGGTCTGGAGGATGAGCCACCCCCACCTGGTGTTGAGGGAGAAGACAAGACAGATGAGAAAGAGAAGACTGTTAAAGAAGAGAGGAAAAAAGGTGGGTTATCTTTACAGGGAATTCACTTGTTGATAGTTAAATTCAATAAACATTTATATTACCCTATAAACGTGACCATAAAATAATTTTTTAATGTCCCCTGGATTGGTAGATTGGGACATTGTTTTTG
>CM037793.1:36838709-36888709 GCA_021229015.1 Solen grandis
CGATAGGCCATGGGGTCCGAAATGTAGCGGAAAACGTTTTCTTGTACGACACATACGAATGACCATTCAGTAGTTTGTTAGTAAAAGTCTAACCCTATGATATCATAAAAAAATGAATTTTTTTTTTTTTCTAAAAATTTCATCTCTACGAAATGATATTTGGTTCTTATCCTATGACAATAGTCGTGTTTGTTCATTTACTTTTAGTACGAGTAACCTTTTGGGAATGTTCTAAATAGGATATGTTTACGAAATCACCCTTTGCTCTATCAGAGTCGGTTTGTATGACTTTAGAAATAGTCACAGGTATCACAAAATTTAGGACTGACCACGGAACTGTTCCTTCTCTTTGTATTTTATTGTTGTTTGGTTGTTGTTTGTTTGTTTGTTTTTGTTGTTGTTGTTTTTCTTGGTTTCTTTTGTTTTTTGTTGTTTTTTTCTTTCTTTTTTTTTTGCGGGGGGGGTGTATGTACTTTGAATAGTTTCTCGGTCAGTCCTCCATACTTCCTCCTTTATTTCAATATGTACTTAGTAGGCGTACTGAAATGACCTTGAATTTGCAAAGCGTGGATTTTTCTTTGTTTTAGTCAATTTTTTACTAGTATGAAAAACGGTCGTATCACGGCTTTGACCTAGTTACAAATATAGCAAAGGACTATAAAGATAATGTCTTGTCGCGGTACAAATTTGTTGTTCATAGATAAACAGGATGATTAAGCAAAAATAAATTGGTTCACGTTCTAACATGACTTGCATTTCGTTAAATGTTTTAGGTGATAGGACCGAAACTCCTTTTTAACAGTTAAAATATATGGTTATATAATAAAAAAGATACTTTTCGTAAAACAAAGAGAAGATACGAAAAAACTGAAGAATGCTAACGTAAAAAACAAAAGCAACAAAACGACAACAACATTAAATAAATGGATCATTAATACTTTATTGATTTTCCTTGCAAAATAACATTGACTTTTTTCCATATTTCTTTATCATCTTTCGCTGTTGTTGTTATTTTTGTTGTTGTTGTTGTTGTTTCCAATTCTTTATATTCAACACATACTCTGTAAATTGTGGCAACATTAAGCATATGTATTTTTCTTTTATTTTCTTTACCAAAATATAGAGGAAATGAGTTAATGTTTTTTGGATCGTGTTTTCTTTCACATTTGATATAAGACAGTTTTAATTTTTTTAAAAAAAAGTATCATCCATCATACGTGCTCTTTGTAATTTACCATGCCTACTATACAAGATGCTTATTATCTTGACATATTAATTATGTATATGAATGAAAATAAATGAATTTGGGAACCGTTTGCAGGAGATCCTGTCCCTAGCCAGATCAAGTGCAAGTGTACCGGAAAGTATGATAAACCGCAGTATCGAAACCTCGCAGGTGAGCTTTTGTCATTTGTGTGTAATGAGAGAGAGGGGGGAGGGAGAGAAAGAAAGAAAGAGGAAGAGGGGGAAAGGGGCACAGGGTTGTTATATTAGTAGTACACGCATATGTGTAAATGTACGCCAGTCTTATTACGAAATGTAGGAATGTAAACGGTGAACTTAAATAAATAAAATAGCTGCACAATATTTCTATTGAAACTATTATTTTTATTCCCTCAAACCAGAAGGCAAAAGGTGTTTTGCAATAATTTTCTGTTGTTGCTTCTGACGTAGTGGTAGACCATAAGTATTGCAATCATTTAGTGACTTTCAGATAAGTAAAGACCCCGTCGCGGGTAAAACCAGACACCTCATGAATAAACCAGCCCCGGGATCAATACACCTTAATGCTCGCAACTGTTATGGATTTGGCTCCCTGCTTATACTCTTTTCGCTGCCATAAAACAGGGATACAAACGCTAACGAAGGCTAGGGAGTCGAACGCACAGACTTTAAGCATCCCTGCTTTTATATCTGTACAGATGGAGGAAGTTCACTGTTGATGTTTTTTATTTACTTTAGTAACGGTTGACCATCTGTTCCAATGTTTTTCACTGAGCCGTGGTTGCAGTTGTAAGTATAAACTGTTCATCCATTCATCTCCCTACCTGTCTATCTAACGTATGCCTAAATTGCCTGCCTGTCTTTCTGTCTGTCCGCCTCTTTCTTTTTCACTCATAAATGGAATTTTCCTTGTAGGTACAAACCAGTTGTTCATGAAATAATGCTAAAACTCATACAGCACATAAAAACGTCTTTTATTATTCTTTGCAGACCAATATCATTACTAACTTAAAAATGTTTCTTGGGTCCAGCCTAGAAAAATCACAGTGTTTCTTATTCCGGAGTAAGTACCCCCCATAGTTTATTTTTCGGTTCATATTTAACTAATTTCTCTGTGTCCGTCTGATTCTTTCTTAACCCTTTCCCTAATAGAGGACACCATGAAAAGACCTATGCGAACAGCATAAAACCAGATCAGCCTGCGAGTAACTCGCATGCTGATCAGGTTTTATGCTGTTCGCTGCTCCTCAGTGGTCTGGAAATGAGGATTTTATAATTAAATTTGGTAAGGTTTATTAAATACTTACATCTACTTTGTATATTATATACATTATTTATAATACACTGTGTATACCGCTAAATACACTTTTGCAGATTTCTTGACGAAATATTTCGCGTTCCCGGGGATTCACGATAACGCCGATTGTGAGACCCACAAAAATAGTAAGTATCAAACTAGGTCAATAATTAAATTTCATTTCATTGTGTTATATCTATTTTCACACATAAACTAGTACTATCATTAAAATTGATTAATTTTGTCTGCTCCGGTGTCGACACGACTAACAAGCAATCAAAAGCATCCCAGCATAGTTTAACACATTTCAATATATTAAAATCTGAAATAAAGAAGGGAAAATCACTTTTCCTCTTTCAATATACAACTGTATAATAATTATAGCAGTCAGACTGTTGAGTGTTTAACAAGTGTATTATAGTTTGGCCACAACTGCTTGATGCGTCCAGTTATATGCTGGGGTTAGATCTTCTGTCGGATGTCGTTCAGCTCTTTAGCGGTATGTATATACATGTATGTATACAATTTTGTATGATTGTTGTCTGTCCAGTCTCCTCCATTGCTTCTTTAAGCCCCAGTAAAACAGGCTTAAAATCGTTCGACTGAACTTCGAAATCAGGGTTTGATCGCCGGATTTGCAATTCGATACGGGGGGTTTCCTGCATGGCCCATCTCAAGCAAGAACATGTGATGATTCTGAAGAAATCGAACACAAAATTTGGCCAACGAGTTAAGGGTCTCCAATCTAAAATGAAAGCTTTTAGCTTTTAAGCATCTAAAAAATGTGGGTCGTACTCCTAATCACTAGTGGTTTAAAAAAGATATTGACAATATTTGACCAATACTGATATTAATACATTATGACGTCAACAATTTATAAGAATATCACCTTTAAAGGTCCATTTTATCTCATAAATACACTGTTCATGAAAAAGAAAATATAAAATGACATTGGCATATTGTAGACAAACATAAATGGTACATATGTGCAAATATCTGCTAAGAAATAACAGTTATACGTACTGAAAATGTTGATCAAATCACGCCATTTGTATTTTGTATGGATGTGAAAATACTCTTATTGTTTACATTTTGCATTGGCGAGTATTCCCGAAGACGGTCCGTAATAGGGAAAAAATGACGAATCACAATTGTTTACCTGCTACGTCATCAATTTATGCACTTGCGAATAGTTAACAGATGGTGTATGGAAATTGACGAAAATAATCAGGTATTTTGTAAACAATTGAATGATCTTTAGTGAAAGATTCTGTCTTATTTATGAATTGTAGTAACATATTGTCGTCAACGAGCATGTATAACTTGCATCTTTTAACAAATCTATAACACACATTTTGCTTTTCTGTCCGAAGAATATACGCTGCTTTTGAAAGAAAAATAGGCCTTTCAATAACGAATGGGACTTTAAGAACATTCTTAGTTTAGACCAGCACTGCAACCGTAATTGAATTTCAGTCAGGATCTGCGTTTCAATAGGGAACCATTAAAGAAAACAGATTAGAAATGCAACATACCGTCTTTAAATAAACAAGTGTTTCATTGTTTTTGTTTTTTATTACAGCATACTTTTCGAATGGGGCAGAAAACGCATGCCATTGTGTTCCTGGTAAGTAAACATGGAGTGACTATGCAAACTTTCCCTCTCTACAATCTAAATAATTCTAAACGAGAGTAATTTCATGTTGTTATGGCATAATGATTGATGTGGTGACATTAACATGATGTCATACTAGTGCCATAGTCCAGCAGGAAGATTTTCAGATGGTATACACGTAGAGAGGAACTCCCTTAATTATTGTATGGTCGCATTTTACTTTAGGGGTTGTTCAGGTTGTTACGCCTGCGAGGCCCCGCAAATCCGAAAGTGGGTTGCATACATTTGAGAGCACTCGAATAGAACTAAATAACCCACCACAAGCCAGGTGGAGGCTTCTTCACAAGAAAATATCAGATTACAATGTAACTGGACCTGGCTTCAGTTCCAACCACTATACTAAGGTCGAATTAAATCAATTTTGTTTCTCTAAATAAATACTTAAATAGTTCATTTCTTAGCGGTGCCGCCGTGGCCGAGCGGTTACAGTCGTGGACTACAAATCTCTCAGTCCCTCACCGCTGTGGGTTCGGATTTTTCATGTGAGGAAGCCTTCCAGCTGGCTTGCGGTAGGTCGGTGGTACTACCCGGGTACCTCTGTGTACTCGGGGTCTTCCTCCACCAGTAATTAGCTGGACGTCGCTATATGATTGAAATACTATCGCAGCGACGGTAAACCCCAATACAACAAGAACTACAACTTCATTTCTTAACAAATATTGTTACAGTCAAAACCTGTCCTGGGCGGTTAGTCAAGGGAACAAGAGAATGTGACCGTTAACAGAGGCGGTCGCTAAATGAAGGTTAAACATATAATAAAATGCTAGTTTGGTAATATTAAAACTGACCGCTAAATACAGGTGGCCGCTGATACATGTTCAAGTGCATTTATTAAATGTCAACTTAATAATAAATTTGAATATTTTTTTATGGATTTGATAAAAACGATTTCGATTTCGTAAGAATATTGTGGATTAAGTTCACAGTATATGTATATGGTTACTCTGAACATAGTCAGCTGACTCATTCTGAAATCGGAGCTCGGACTCAAGACCCACAACGGACGGACTTAATTATATTATTAAGATTGGTTAAAACAAAACAGTAATTAACATTGAAACATAACAAAGTGTACAAATGATATTATTGGATTCGGGAAAACATCTGAACGCTTTACTTCATATAGGCTCATTAGGACGCATTGGCAAACAGAGCAGGTCAGACGGCTCCTTTCAGTCGGAAATTTGCACTTCTGAAGATAAATAAATATTTCATATACCATTTGAAATTCTGTTAAGGTATTAGCACCCTAATAGCCATATTCCTTATCTTGCCACTGGATGGTAATATTTCTATGAAACTTTGACGATTTGAAGACATTTAATGATGAAAATATTTCGTCAAGAGTTTTTTTCTCTCAACTTTTACCTAGTTTAGGGGAGATAATCTGTATTTAAGTTAACATTGAAGCCTAAGGGAAATATACATTTTCTGTGAATATGAAAAACTGAATTTTAATTTATGAGAAAAAATCATGGTAGATAGATGCATTTTATGATTTTGTTTCAAATCTCACGAAAAAAAAAATTACCGTAGAAAAATGACAGGAAAATTATCAAGGGGAGACAATAAAAGCACTTCTGTCACATGTCCCAACATGTCGATTTGCCCCTAAGGTTTCCTTGTTTGACATTTTAAAAACTTTATTTGTGAAGTTATATGCATGGCTTTGATGGAATTGATGGTTATTAGGGTTCTACGACCTTTATTAATATTTATCAAATCATTGATTTGCAAATTAATATTCATGGGAAAAAACTTTATCTTGATTCGCAGAAAACCAGCAGAGTCAATCGTTTACACAAGAGCCGACCATGGTTGCTAGCACAACGGTTGCATCAACCACAACACCCGGACACCACGTGCGTCTATGCAATGAGTTGGGTGCGGTCTCCAGCCTCGCTCGTAAGATCGTGACCTCCAATCCAGACGCCATTTTGTGTCCATCACTCAACCACACGTCCAGCGAGGCATTCCTGTTGGCCAACTGTGACGTCCCATCAACGACGCAATGGAAACGAGGACTAAATGTACATGCCTTTCATTTGGCAGCATATATGTGATACAATAGCATCATTAAATATATCATATATTGTGATTGGCATAGCAAATGCGCCCTTTTATTAACTTTTTTAATATTTATGCCCTTTCGAAAGTTTTTGCAATCATGTTGGAAACTCTTCTTCTTCATTAAACAGTGCTGTTCCATTGAGAAATGTCTTGTACTATCACAACAAGGCAAGTTGTCTTTAAATCAGTCCAGCTAGTTCTTCAACAGTCCTTGCAATTTTTAGCACAAATCAAAGGAACTATACCAGTGCCATTTCTAACGATTTTGATTTGCCAAGTATGCAGATCAAGCCTCAAATCTTCAGCTGTCGCGGTTGACGCTCTCAGTACTTCAATATCTAAGTCTGAAACTTAACTAATGAACTTTAGCATGTCTTACAATCATGGTGACATTCATGCAGGTCCTGACAAACTGTCCCGAGATCCCAAACTACTCGGCGGTCGCCACCTTCGATTCCAACCCCAGCGGCAGTTACGACAGACTCGGGGTGTCGGGCATCTTTATCTCATGTCTGGAACACGGCTTTAAGGTGTGTCTGTTATTGTATAATGTCTGCATGTGCGCATTTAAGTCATAAACTGACCTATATACCTAGTATACACTAACATTGAAAGTTTAATTCAATATACATGCATTTTGATAACATATAGGTAAAGGTAATTATCTAAGTTTATTTCAAACTTATTCATTTTACGTCAAAACAAGGTTTTACAACTTACAACACTTTTCCTCTCGACGGTCTCGAAGGTCGTGGAATTTTCTTGCACTTACACTAGTATAGGTGTTCTCCATTACATTTTTACAGGTTGGAATCCAGAAGTGTGACCAGGCCCCGCAAATTCTCCACCTTACAACTGACGTAGTCAACGTTTATAATCCCCATTCGTTTTACATAGTCACTGCATAACATAGTTATTAGGAGACACACACAAAAAAAAACACACATAAAAATGGGGAAAGTACCATTTCTAATATTAGAACTTTCATGTCAATCTTTTTTTATAATAAAATGATCACATTGAAAATGAAGTTATGTGTGCTTCTCTTTGTCATGTGTACCGTATTTCTAGAAACTAGCTGCAAGGCTAAATTGCCCTTATTAAATGTTTGTACATTTTAACCCATCTTAAGAGATCATTGAAAAGAACTCGAGTTGCTGCTTGACGGAGGCGGTTGTTAAATGTACTGTCCTTAATAATAAAGCTGACTGTTTTTAAAGTGGTGGATTGGTTGGTCGGTACCAAATGATCGCCAAACTTAACTGAACCTTGACTACGAGTCCAAAAAGGTTGTTATTTGAATACGCTAAATACAAACCCGAACTCTGAGACAACTGTGTGAGATAAGCGTTGTTTATAGTAGCCTACTGTAGAATCCTTAATTTTCGTCGGGGACTAATTTTTGTTGATTTCGTGGATGACTTTATCCACGAATATTCATCCCCATGAAAACTGTTTATTTCATAGACCTCGTGCTTTCTGGAACATGGTTCCACTAATATATGTACCAACGAAATTGAATTAATCACAGATTCCATGAAATTTAATGTCAGTGAAAATAAATTTTACAGTATTTGCCAGTATATGTTGAATACATTGTAAATAGTTCCTCGTGGAAAGATTTTGCCTTTTAAACCTAAAAGGTAAAGTCTGGTTATAACATAATATTGTTTGATACACTCTTAATATACTCAAGGACTTTATAAAACGCATGAGATAAGAAAAATGTCGAAAATATATTTCGTGTAGATTATTTAGACATGTAATGTGTTTCATTTTAGCAAACTGAATATATTGTTGCATGTTTTATGTCCTTCTTTAATCTAATCTCTATGTATCGAGAAAAAAAAATTGTAGTCTATTAAGACATTTCTACAGATGATAGACGATCACGTGACATGTATGCCTCAAGTCACGTGATCGTCTATAATATTCCTTGTACCCAGAATAAACAATAATTTAAACTGTAACTTTTATCATTTCATCAAGATAAACAAATAATATGTAGATTACTTTATATGAAATAGATATGTTTGGAAATGTTAGAGCTCTGAGTTATCCTTTTATTCTCATTTAACATAATGCAAAAGAATATGGTAGAATCTCTACCAAGAGCGGTCAACGACTTACATACTTTTTAATATTAAATTTTAACTTTTTAATATCCAACACAAATATTTTTCCTTGAAAGCTATTACCTGGAGCTTTCGTCCTTGTACTAAGGACTTTATCAACAGAATGGAGGGATTAAAGAATTAATCCCTGTTAACGCCTCCCTCACTGAGAGGTGTTAACAAGCTGTTCCAGATGTGCGACAGGTTGTGCTGGCAAAAACTGGAATATGTGGATGAATTTACAGATCACATAAACAGCATTGACCTTAACATTGAATTTATAGATTGAAGCGGAAGAAATAGCAAGCTTGTTTTCCTTGATACGAACATCATAAGAAATCATGAAAACCACTGTTTTTCGAAAGCAACACATTAAGACCAATGCCTGGACTTTAATTCTGCCCATCCAAATGAACACAAACTGGATGTGATAAGAACTTTACACCAACGGGCTAAAGTTATGACATCAGAGAAGGAAGATCTAGGTCAAGAATTAGATCATGTAAACAGTGCTCAGAAAGCATGTAACTATCCAGACTGGGCAATGAAGAAAGTGGCGAGGACTCTTCAGAATGTCGAAAGATGAAAAAGAAGAAAAGGAAAGGGGAAACCACCGGGAAAAGGAGAAGCAAAGGATACGATTGCTCTGCCATACCAACGAGGAGTATCCAAACATCTTAGGCGTATCTTTAATGAACACAAGATCAATGTTTGTTTTAAACCTCAAAGAACATTAAGACAAATATTAGTACACCATATGGATAAAAGTTTAAAACAGGATGAATGCGAACCATATAAAATGTGAAGGTCAGAAGAAACATCAATGTCATCATGATTACATCGGGGAAACTGAAAGAACCTTGAATGCATGTCTCATGGAACACAGAAGACCTAGTCATATCTAGTGAGGTATCACACCATATATACTGACAATCGGGCCACACTTTTCAATGAACTCTGTAACCATCCTGGACCGTAATCTCTACTGAGATCCGCTCCAGTTTTTTTTTTTTTTTTTTTTTTTTTCGTATTGGCCTCCACTGGAATTCTACCCAGGCCTTTTATAAAAGCTTCGGAAATTTTACACCGATACCCCTACCTCGTTTCGGCCGTTCAAATCGATTGTTTTAGGATGCACACGTAAGGCAAAAAAACTCAGGCACCGCCGCATTCTTATTTAATGGCCCGCTTCGTTTTTGAAAAGTACCGATTTTTTTCCCCAAAAAAATCGTCGAATCCACTTTCAACTGCTGTGGAAACATCCACCAGCCACTGTTTACCTGTGCATGCTATGCCGCATGTATAGCGATGCCGAGTACCAGGCACACATGTCAAGAGCGTCTATGCCACTAAGATCGATTTTTATTGATTTTTCAAATACTCTTCTACGACGCAGATTATGGCGAAGGCAAACAGAGAAACAGCATGTTTGAGTGATGGCAAATGCTGTATTCTTTCTTTTGAAACGTGTCAGAGGAGTCGCATTTTAACAATCTTGATATCTACAGGATAGAGGTTATGTAGCGTGAAACTCCGTCTGCTTGAATATATGTCCTGATTAACATTTCAAAGTAACTGATAGCACCGACCGCCCACTATGATAAACATTTCCACTCGTTTTAAATAACACACTCATTCCAAATGAGTACTTCCTGGTAGTCAGGCAACTGTGTTTCTAAGCCAACTTCTTACTGTTAACTTATGTTCTTTTTGCAGTGGCGAATGGCAGAAATTTCTCCAGTTCCACTCTGTCCTTCCCAGTCATGATCTTGTATGTCTGAATCATATCGCCACACTTTTGTCTGTAGCATAACTCAGATGGATACAGTATCAACTAAATTCATGTCAAAATAATACAGAAACTGACCCTATAGACGCTGCATTTTTGTGACAATTGCGTGTATGTTTAATAGTGACCAAAATTGAGCAAGTTGTTTTATATTCCTTTTATTTAAAGGGAGGCCTTATTTTTTAAGAGGGGCACACTTATTAATAGAGAAACCATTAAAGACAGAACCATTGAACCCAAACTTAACGATTCATATTACTGTTCATATAAAAATCAAACCTGATACCGCATGAAGATTCATGATCAATAGCCATACCATCATTAAAACAACATATTTGTAAAGTTTCATCGGGAAATGATATTAGAAAGTGGACTTTTAAGGAATGTAACTCAAATGTTGCATTGGCCAGTTGGAAGTTTCAGTGTTTCTATTTATAATTTTATTAATACCTGTGATATCTGATGTATAAATACAGAACAACTTCTTTGTAAAATTTAAATGTTTAATAGATTTGCATACTTTACATTGTCAATTGCACGTGGAAGCCTCTTTCTTTAAATGTTAATTCAATAAAAAAGAGATTCATATTACAGACAGCTGATTGATGTAGAATTATATTTAACTCATTAACTAATACAGACGCATTTTGACTCATGTTGGAATTTTTATATTTGAAAACACTTTGAAAATTGAGCTTTTTGCTCCATTTTTCATAACTATTCAAAAAATTTAAAAAAAACTTTTGAAATATTAAAAAAAAAATGAGTCATAAACAGAAAATGATACCATTATATGAGGTAAGGGGTTAAACTTAATGCAACACTACCTTGCTGCATTATAGAGCTGAGGTAAGGGGTTAAACTTAATGCAACACTACCATGCTGCATTATAGAGCTGAGGTAAGGGGGTTAAGCTTAATGCAACACTACCATGCTGCATTATAGAGCTGAGGTAAGGGGTTAAACTTAATGCAACACTACCATGCTGCATTATAGAGCTGAGGTAAGGGGTTAAACTTAATGCAACACTACCATGCTGCATTATAGAGCTGAGGTAAGGGGTTAAACTTAATGTAACACTACCTTGCTGCATTATAGAGCTGAGGTAAAGGGTTAAACTTAATGCAGCACTACCATGCTGTATTATAAAGCAAGCTGTTGAAAATGAAAATTAATTGAAACTTGCAGAGAGGCCCTCCACTGAAAATAAGTTGAGAAAGGAAAGAATTGTCGAGGAAGTATCTGACCGATGTCGATGTTGTAGCAATCTAATCAAATACATTTAGTTAAAAAAAAAGTGTTAAATTGTTCCTTGACCGGACAAGAATGTATTTTCCACATGGTTTTATTAGACGGCGATAGCCGTCTAATGCTGAAGAACGAAATCAGGCCTTGCTAATTTGCATATTTTCCACAACATTTTTAACTGTACCTCTCCGCGCTTAGTGCGGATCCATGCAATGCGATTCTGCACTGACGAATACGAATGGAATATGTTACATAGACGTTTAAATCATTACCATAACCGCTTTTAGTGTGTTATTGTTTGTTAACATGTTTTCTTTTGCCATTAAAAAATATCCGTGACATTTCTTAACCAGAACAGCAACCCATCTTACGTACATGAAGATCGACTCCTGTAAAAAGAAAAAGTAGTGCTGCGTATGTATGTAATTGACCTAAAGTAGTTCACACAATATTTTGCATGATGGCGAGTTAGGTTCCTCCTAGGGCATTTCTTAACTTTGAAATAGATAGGCAAACATTCTAGTATCTTAAATAATCAAATACTTGGTCAATTTCTACACATACAAAACAACAGATAGAATTCGCTAGCACTAGAGAAAGAGAATGACCTACTTAGGTATGCAGCTCTTTATGAATGAAAGGTTCATGACCTTTACTCCGTATTATTATGTTACAAACAGAACTTCTGTAGCAACAGCGGAAGGAGTTTTTGTCGTCATGTGACTGCTTCAATAACTTCAGAAACACTGGGTTTAGAATGTTAATCCCGTCGCCGTCTCTCAGCGCATTGTGCGCTTTGATTCCAATACGTGTTAGGCAGTATCCATTTGGACTTCACGATTATGGTACCTGAGAGAAGCATAGAATAAAAAAAATCGGGTGCATTCGCCCTTCCTCATTTGTTTTGAAAAAAAAGTGCCTGAGAAACTAACCTTTTATTTTCTTTGGCCTTATTATTTTTAGCCCAATATGGACCAATTATTGAAACAAACTGACCATTTGTAGTAACAATAACCTTGGGTTTAACAAGGCATCTAGATTTGTGACATTGTAGGAACTTCTCTGGAACTCCTTAGTACTAGTATATATATATATATATATATATATATATATATAGTACTAGTATAAATATCTGACAGCATTAATTGCTCTACGTACACTTGATCTACTGATCTTGAAATTTTTTAAGAGTAATTTATTTGAGGCACACATCATTTAAGTTAAAAAATAATCCAATGGATATCTTTGGAGCGCATGATGGAGTACATTTTATGTTGTGTTGTACATGAAAACACAAGTCATGAAATTAATGAAGGGAAAGTCACGTTGAATTTTTACAACTTTCATCATTGATTTGGTCGAAATTAGAACTATTGGCTTTATTATTTTATGCCTGTCTCATATGCCTCAGAATTTTGACTGTTTGAGGCACTTGGTATACTTAAACTGATAGTAGGTGGGCTAGCCAACTGCTTAGAGTGTCTTGGAGGAGGAGGAAGAAACACGGGGTATTTGTCCCTTGCAGATTTCTCACTTTCAGTCACAGGTTTACATGTATTTGAAAACTTGTATATCGTTGTCAGACCATTTTTCGTCATAGTCAAAGAATAAAATTGATAAGAGCTCGGCACAACTATACTGAGGCAATAATCTAATCATTAATCTCTTAAACAATACCATTTCTCAAATATAGAATGCAAATCAGTCCGCAAAAAAGTACAAACATCTACCTCAAATCATTTTGGCGGTTTCCAGGCAGCCATTTGAATGTTACGCCTTGCTTTCGTCACGTGATACACACAAGATAATTACTACAGCAGAGTTCAAGCAATTGTTCCAAAAAACGTATCCAACAGTTGGAAAATTTTATAACAAATAATTTTTATGCCCCCACCAAAAAGGGGGTGGGGCATATAGATTTGCCTTTGTCCGTCCGTACGTCCTGTGTGCGTACGTTTGTGTCACAAAGTTTCGGGACGTCCGCCCGTCCCTCCGTACGTCCCGAAACTTTGTGACACGCATAACTCAGAAATAATTTGTACTACAGACTTTGTACTTCATGGGTATATTATTCAGGACATGAACTTGCGCACCTGGGTATTATCATCGAGACGCCGTTGAACTTTAACAGAGTTATGGGCCTTTCTTTTTGAAAAATATGGAATTTTATGCCTGTGACGCACGTAACTCGGAAAGTATTTGTACTATAGACTTGATACTTGCTCCTGGGTGTTGGCCTTTGTTTTGGAAAATGCGACGGGTTAAAACACATTTACTGTGGTTTACATGACTTCTGTTAAGTTAGAAAAATTATTTCTCCTGATCACATTTTTGTCACAACAGTATTTCAAGTGGGTACAGTGTTTACAGCCTACTGCATCACATTGTGTCCATTTGTTAAATACAAGTGAGACACAATCTCTCTGCTCTTTCGGGGTAAAATGATGGCAGACATATCATTTTTCCACTTTGGAAATTTCATCATTGTCACTTTCTGAATCACTTTTCACAGATATCACCTGAAGTCCTGATAGTCCTGGCTGTATTTGAATGTCCTTATCAATATTTGGCTTCACAAATTTGTTGTTGTTTGTCTTGTTTTGTTAGTTTGTGTTCTTTTCTTTTTTGTGTTTTTTGTTTTGTTTGGTGTTTACCGTCGCTGTGATAGTATTGCAATATTAGCGTACGTCATCAATTACAGGTGAGAGAAGACACCCAGTTCACAGATGTTACACAGGGGTAAACCTCCTAGCTATCAGCCAGCTTTGGAAGCTTTCCCTTACATGAAAAATCGAAAGTCCTTTACCTGGTATCCGAACCCACAGCGGTGAGGGACTGAGAGATTTGTAGTCCACGACTGTAACCGCTCGGCCACGGCGGCCCCTCACAAATTTGTGTTTTATAGTTTTTTGTCTCTCGCTTTTAGTTAGTTTAGTGTTCCCTTGTTTCCTTTTCTTTGGTGCATTTTCATTTGATTTATTTTGTCTGTTGTTGTAATTATCAACAATTTGTTTTTCTATTTCAGGTACATTGATTGCAGTGCCAGGTGCAATTTTACTTAGATCATTTTTTTCTGTTTTTCTAATATATGTAACAAACAGTATCTTGTACAGGTATGATTGAACAGAGGTGTAACTTTTCTCCTTTCCTTGGTTTGTTCGTTTATTGCAAACCAGGCAATTGTAATATTTAGCAGTTCTAAAAACAAAAAATACATAAAAATGTCTACATTAAAATAAAAATGACGGAAAAGAATTTACTTACACTGGCTAATAAAACAATGAATATTGTAAAACTAATGGTTTGTAATGTTAATTACAACATTCAAGTTAAGTATAGTATAATATTCACGTAAAAAGAAAAGTGTGTGTATACCCCTACTACCGTAAATCTTATTTCAATAGCTAATACCGAAACAGTTTCAAAATCATTTTTAACATTTTTCTGTAACTTATTTTCTTAAAATTTCATGTGTAATCTGTTAATAGTGGACAACAACCAATAAAAAATAGCGCTTTTATTTTTCACCGAAAAGTGGACCAGTTTCGGTAATTAGTGAACCTACCTATTTGGAGACCTTGGATGTCATCGAGCATTCATCTTAAATAGTATCCCCTGTTAAAATATGAATCAAAAGGATAAACGTTTTAAACAAACATGATAAATTACAAACCGTCGTACATATATGTCGATTCGAGTTGATTTTATCTTTTTTAGCTGATCGTGAGACCTACCACACTACTTTATCCAGCGTTGACAGTTTTCATAGTTTTTCTTAGGTTTAAGAAATGAAACGAATATCACTCTATCTTTTAGTCTCTCGGGACTTTCGGAATTGCACAATCAGGACTTACATGTTTTCACCATTGTTTTATCAACATGACATATCGAAAAAATATACCTACATATAAAACGATAGAAAAGATTTTTAAGCGGTTAGTTTACGATAATTTTCTTCAGTTTGTCTAAGGTAGCTTCCGGAGGTGTTTTGAAATCCCGTTTTTTGATTGACCAAACGGTCTGTTTCCCCTTTTCAATAAGATTTCTTTATAACAGTCATATCACACTTTGTCTCTCTCTCTCTCTCTCTCTCCTCTCTCATTAAGCACGGGAAGTAACTCAATGATCATAAAAAGAACATTTGTTTAACAGTTACTTCCCCTACATACTATTTGTCAAATTAATGCAGTGTGTACTTACAAGTTACAACGCGGTAACACTTAATTCGAAGACTGCTGCTGCTGCTGATGATGATGATGATGATGATATTGATTATTATATACATTTGTACATATTTCGGAGGAAAAATCGTCACGGGGGGGCGGGGGGGGGGGGTTGAAAGTGGATCAATTTAATAATTCCGGCAAAATTTGTATTTAGACACTTAATGATGTCAACATGAAAAATATATACATATACATTATTATGTATCATTACAAATGTCTTCCTGAAGGTATACGTTTAAATTATAACGAGCCGTTAGCTTTATGTCATTTTAGAGTTATGTTCCTTTGTATGTTTTGAAAAATTGAAACAAGTGGGCCTTAGGTCGCTCACCAGAGAACATAAGATTATTTAAAACGATTCTACATGTTTTGTTGTTGTTATTGTTGATCTACATTTGTTGTTGTTGTTGTTGTTGTTGTTGTTGTTGTTGTTGTGTTGTTGTTGTTTCCAACAGAAACCAGATTCAAGTATCAGATACAAAGAATTCTTTAAGTTAGTCTATCATCTGAAGGCCTCAATATCAAGGGATCAAAAATGCTTATTTAATTTTGGTATGAAACAACGAGGTGAACATTAGTTCTGAATATTAGATCCAGAAGAGAAGAATTTTGATAATTTTCTATATGGAGTGCGAGTATATAAGTAACCTACTGACCACCTAGGGGCCTCATTTTTCAAAGGATCAACTTCATTTTAGCAGACTGCTATCGTAGACAGCTGTGAGGTGACCATACATGCCAAAATAGATTCAATTCTAGCCGATGGTTTCGTCGAGGAAGATTTTTGAATTCTTCTATTTGGAGTATATAGGGAAATAGCTGAATCAGTAGAGGCCTTACTTGTCAAAGGATCAAATATCATTTTAAAATTTATGTAGTCAGCCATGAGGTGTCCATTTGAGCCAAATAAAAATTAAATTATTATCATTGGTTTCATAGGAGAAGAATTTTGACATTTTCTTTATTTTTTTTTTATTTTTTTTTCAAAT
Organism: Solen grandis; assembly: GCA_021229015.1. Classification (NCBI taxonomy): domain Eukaryota; kingdom Metazoa; phylum Mollusca; class Bivalvia; order Adapedonta; family Solenidae; genus Solen; species Solen grandis. The sequence goes on from CM037793.1 coordinate 36,855,342, forward strand.
AAAATGGTGTTGCTTGCCTGCGCAACCAGAGTTTTGCATGGATCAAGTTTATTTTATCAGTTTTTATGGAGGGACACCCAAGCATCATTCATGCCAAGTTTCACCATTTTCTACCCAGTGGTTTCAGAGATGTATTTTAAATCAAATTGCTTTCGACACACGACGACGGACGCAATATGATAACAAGAGCTCAACTTGAGCACGTTGCGCTCTGGTGAACTAAAAGTACATGAAAGTACTTGTTTCATGAGGGAAAAAACCAAAAGGTGATATGACTGTTATAAAGAAATCTTACTGGAAAGGGGAAATGAAAACAATTCACCATTTGATTGACAGTCCGATTGGTCAATCAGATTTCTAGATAATGTTTGAAAAGCATTTCTAAAGACTCAGGTGATGTTAATCAACTGAAGACAATTTTTTCAACAACTCATAAAACACTGGAATGCTACATACATCAGGATAACAATACATTGGAGGTGCCCATTGAACAACTGAGGAAACTTCTTCATTTGCGGGTTACTAGAGAGACAGGCCGAGTTTAACATTAATAAAGAGGTTTTCCTGATGCAGGCCTGGGAATCCTAAATGATAATGAATTGTGTTCTAAACCATAAAATGTTACTATATAAGCAGGCAGCTAATGGTTGACATAGTGCTGATAGCCTCGAAAGATGTAACAGCGAGTGTATATTCTGGGGGCCCTTATATTTTATAAATGCATAGAAACTCAGAAATGATTTCCTCCAGTTTGAACGTGTATAGTATATATGTAAATGTCTCTGCAGGGACTTTGTACACTTTTGATTAAAGACTACAGAAAAGTACCTTTTCACAGATTTTGTGACCCTACCATCCATTTTTCTGATATGTCCACGAACTTCAGCACTCTGTGAAAGAGGATCTTCTCTGTAAAAAAAATGGTCCCATTGTTTCTCAATAAGTGGTAGGTCTTAACAGCATGTTGAACACAGGGTGCAAATTAAATATGCATCTAAGCGGCCAATGTACAATAGAGATGATGTGATAACACATGCAGCACAGATGTTCAGCTTTATAAGCTCTACAGACTTTCTTTCAGCACATTGATATATACTTGCTGTAAGTACATAATTATCAAAAGCCAGGACATTGAAAAATTTCTTACATAATACTTAAACAAAATCAAGTTAAGCATTACTAGTACCATAAACGTCCTGTCTTGATGAAAGCTGCTGGCTAGAAGACTGTGTATGGATATGCATGTAGCATTTTGACCATTAAAATTTGTACCCCCTATTTTTTCATTGTACCCCTTATTGTTATATCTAGGGGGATATGTACCCTCAGATAAAAATCTCAGTGAGCATACTGTACCAGTACCATTCTTAAATATTTGGTATGTTTCGTTTGGAGATCGAATCCACGACCTCTCGTTCTGGAAACAGACGCTCTAACTAGGGCTGGGAAGGGTACTCGAGTACCCGGGTGCCCGGCGGGTAAAAGCGCTACCCGGGTAGTAAATTCCTACCCGGGTACCCGGTCTAAAATTAGAATGACTTTTTCTTACCGCTAATTGATGCATCGAGGTACTTTTGGAAAGGTTTCCGTGTATACCAGGTCTTAAATTCGTGTAGATAACGTTATATGCCACACATTGGCCAGGAACATGTGAAGGAGGGGAAATATGCATAATATAGAATCTGTACAGTTAGGAAACACGCATGTACATATTAAATCATTAAAGGTAGGTAACCCCATCCGGAAACCATCGCCGATAGTCGGCCAAAAGCCAGCAGTCTTATTTCAATCTACGGCAAAAACGAATACGTATATTTCAATACGTTCAGGACATGAACAGTTAAAGATGAAATCTGAACGAATTTTCTGTTATTTTCAGCATGTAGGCCTACAGTATTGATGACTAACAACAAATGGGTTACAATTAAAACACTTGGAAACAATTTCAAACTTTTGTTTGCTGACATGATGCTTTCATCAAGAACGTGTAAACATACAGCATCTAATCTGCATACACAGTGACGTCAGTGATTGATCTTAATCAACTGAAAGTTTGATTTTCGCGGGTACTCGAGTACCCGCGGTTAATTGGACCACGGGTACCCGGGTAGAAAATCTCTACCCGTCCCAGCTCTAGCTCTAACCCCTAGGCCACTGGAGACGGTAACACACGTTATATCAAATGTTTAAATACAACAGTTATTCTTAGAAAGAATACAAGCAAGTTAATTTGGTATGATAATAATCCTGGAATTAAACATGCCATACATTTATTATATAGACCATTATTTCAAAGTATTTCGAGTCAAGGTCAATGTCTAAAATGTGATAAGAATAAACTGCATGGGTCGTTGTAATATACAATACTGAACCAGTGAACTTTGATTTTCTACGCTTTAATTCATAATTCATTTATATTCGATATCATGGCTGGTGGCGACTCGATCCTTTACAGTCGGCAATACAGTTTTGGTAGTTTTGTTCGTTTCTGCTACTGGTTCAGTTGATGGCGCTACGCTGAGCTTGGTTGTTTGTTTCCCCCGCTCTTCTGTGTTTGTTACAACTGCATGTGTAGTTGATGGCGCTTAGATATTTGTTTCCTTTTTAGAAGCAATGGCGCCTCTTTGTGGAGTTCTAGATAGTGGGGTGTGTTTGGAGATGTTTCAACTGCATGTCCGGTTGGTGGCACTTCTTTGTTGTTCGTGACTTTTGCAGCTTCAGTGGATGGCATTTGGAGATCTGTTTCCTCTGAAGATCCAGTATGTACGTGGCACTGCGCTGTTGCCTGTACAATCGATCAGCTTACTGAATATTTTGCTGGCTTGGAATTTAGCACCACATGTTTATCTATTGGGAACAGTCCGGCATCTTTAAACCAAATGATTGCTGCTCGCTCCCAACTATGCCTTTTTGAAAATAGCAAGGAGAATTACAGGTCGTTTTACCTGTCTAGAGTTTATATCAGGTAAAACGGTATTCAGCCAACTTACAAACAATTCGCTGTCCATACATGCATTCACTGATCTCCCAAATATTGCTTCCTCGAAACCTACCAGCATATTTCGAGTAAATCGTTTTTCTTAATCTATAGTAATGACTAAAAATCATTTTCTGAGTATGATGGCCAGAATATCTTGGAAATACAATTTAAGTTTTTCTGATTCATCTGACGCAGATATATTGTAAGCAGACTTTGCATCTTTCAGTTCAATTTCGTGACCAACTTGAGCACAGGGTATTTATCCACGTTGTATAGAATCTGGAAGGGTCAAGAAAAAAAATTTCGATCATCAACAGTATCTGTAATAAACAGCTAAAAATCCATAAACCATTTTTTTCTATATATTCAGGTTATTTACAGCCCTTTCCTTGCCTAATTGACGTGGGGCACGCAGTGACAGCATTGGATGACGTTTCATAAGGCATTTGGAAAACAATATCAAACTCGGGCTGTCAGGTCAGAAAGGCCCGAAACCATAAAGGCCCGTACCGAAAAAGACCTGTCCAGAAAGGCTCGCTTTCAAATTGTACCAGAAAGATCCGGTAAATTGGGCCATAAAGGCCCGGTTATGTGGATGGTATAATAATAGATAATAAACATGATAAAACATAAGCATTCGCGCACGGCAATTGTCAATCGGCTTTAATTAATGCCGACGTATTATTTAAATTGGTTTAATCGTGAAGTTAATGATTGTTTAGAAAAAAGATAATAAAAACAAAAAAGATAAAAATTGGAAAAAATGTGGTGATTAATTTATACAATTATATATTGGCAGCCGAATGAAAAAAATATATATCCTCCCGTACCCCAAATTCGGCGATAACCTAAATCCGGCGATTTTGTTTTTTTAACGATCACGCGATATCTCGCGAGAGCACGCGCAATCTGTCACAACAAAATAAATTCCCACGACCTATATTTGTCCGATGTCGGGTTTTAGTTTCTGAAAATGGAAATCAGACAGGTAAAACAATATGATTTCATAAAAATATCATGGTCATAATAATATCTTACCTGTATATATGCTATCATGAAAATAAAATCATTTTTTTGCTTGTTATATTCGTTCATTATCATACTACTATCTACCGTCTGCTATAGTATAGTAAAGTATTACGTCATTTCCTACTATGAAAAAAATCTACGGAAGCCAATTTTGGCCATAATTAAGCCATTTTAATAAGTGAATAAATGTTTTTTTTTTTTTTTTTTTTTTTTTCTTTCTTTCAGAATGCAGTGTCCGATGGTGTTAAAAGAGGACCCTATCGACAGGGTTATGACCAAACCACTATGTCAAATGCATACAAGGCAGTCACCTCTCTGCATTTGCCTATGCAGAGGGCAGCTAGGCAATATGGTGTTCCAGTTTCTACCCTTAAAGACAGGGTGTATGGCATTGTTCCAGCAGAAAATGCTAAGTCTGGCAGGTCAACTTTATTTTCAAAAGATCAGGAGATATTGCTTGTCAATCACCTCAGTACTATGGCAGAAATAGGGTATGGCTACTCAAGAACTGAGACTATAAATCTTGCCTCTGACTTTGCAACACACCTTGGCCTAAGAGATAGGGAACACCCATTAACATTGAGGTGGCTGTACCAATTCCTGTCTCGATATCCTGAACTGACAGTAAAAAAACCAAGAAGTCTTGAAAGTGCAAGAGCACGATATGCTACAAAAAGTGCCATAACAAATTACTTCAATGAGCTTGAAAAAATAATTTCCACTCATAATTTAGAAAACCGACCTGAAGCAATATTCAATGTTGATGAAAAGGGTCTTTCTACTAACCACAAGCCACCAAAAATTGTTTCCGGCGCTGTTTATAAAATGCAGGCAGTTACGTCTGGGAGGTCCCAAACCGTTACCATGATTGGTGGGGTAAATGCCATGGGAAGTCAGATACCACCATTTTTTGTATTTCCTGGCAAAAGAATGTTGCCAGAATTGCTTGAGGGTGCTTCTGCTGGTGCTACAGGCATGATGTCAGAGACCGGGTGGTCAAATTCAGATATTTTTAAGAAGTATATGCAAGAGCATTTAGTAAAATACCTACCGCCCCATGATGCAAGTTTGCCCGTTCTTGTTCTTTATGATGGCCATAAAAGCCACATATCACTCACTCTGATTGATTGGGCTAAAGAAAACAATATTGTGTTGTTTGTACTCCCCCCTCATTGTAGCCATCTCCTCCAACCTCTTGACCTTAGTTGTTTTGGACCCTTTGAAATTTCTTGGAACTCTGCATGCCACACATATATGAGGGAAAATGGGGGTAGGGTTATTAGTCGCTATGATGTAAGCAAACTTGCTTCTAAGGTGTATTCTTCAACATTAACACCCTCAAATGTACACACAGCATTTAAGAAAAGTGGAATTTACCCCTTTAATCCAAATGTTGTGAAAGACTCTGACATAGCTCCATCCTTAAGCTTTCCGATGGTATCAAATGATGGTCCAGTTTCTTCTTCAACAAATGAAAATTGCCCCACAGTAGCTAATGAACAAAAATCTAAAAATCCTGTTAGTTTTCTTGAATGTAAAGGTGGTGAGGTTTTGAAAAATTTGAAAACTGCCAAAGTCAGAAACACCCTTAGCAAGGTAGTTGGGGGTAAACCAATCACTGATGATGCAATTGTCAATAAGATTCGTAGTCATATTGAAGGACAGTCCACTTCAAGGAAAAGAAAATTTGTTCCTCCTTTGAAAAGTTCATCAACACCATCATCATCATCATCATCAAACCCATTAAAGGGAAAACAACCTGAAACAAAACAAAAATCTAAAAAAATGGATGAAGATTTCTCAGACTGTGAGTCTTCAGATGAAGATGAAGAGAAATGTTGTGTCTGTGAGAGATTCTATCCTAGAAAAGAGGGTTTTGATGACATCAAAATTGTTCAGTGGGGGCAGTGTGATACCTGTCAAAAATGGGTTCACTTGACATTTTGCTCCCCAGTAAGAGTTTTAAGACGTGGTGACACTTTTCTGTGCCCAGTCTGCAGCAAATCTTAAGTAAGAAAAAACAGTCACTGTAAATATGTTCAAAGTTAAAAAATAACTTACCTGTTCATTCATTTATAAACTTTAAACTCATTCATAAACTTTTAAAGGATTGAAAATATATTTTTGCCATATGATCCGTATTGTCCACCATACTGAAGTACTTTACCGCCGCAAAATAAGCAGCCAATCAGAATCGCCGAATTTGGGGTACGGATTTCAAAGTAAGGTTATAGGTCACTGCGGCCATTTTTGTTTTGATGTTATAGTTACGAAAATGCAAACGAAGTTAAAATAAATATCTTGTGAAAGGTTAGATGTTTATGTTTACACTTACGTAGATTTAATTGAAATTTTGCTTGTCTTGTTCAATAGAGATAACAACGAAGTCTTAATGCGCCGAATTTAGGTTACTCCGGGATATGTTATGAAATGAAAACTAAACTTCATAAATCTGTACTTAAAAAGGATTAACATTGTATAAAAACATTACAGTTTTATGTTAATTAGATTTCATTTCATAAAACAGCCGGTCCAGTGAAATGTGCGATTTTTTTCTGGTACGAAATGATCAGGTTACGAAGTCACTACAGTATGAAATGATCAGGGTGCGAAGTCACAATTTTGTGATCGGACCAATCAGAGACGAGAACGTGTGTACTCTCCCTAACGGAGGTTTACGAAGGAAAACAGTTCCACGAAACGAGATGGAAGAATTATCTGTGATGCGATTTATCATCCAATTGTTTTGTTTAAGTGTGACTGGAAATATTGTCAAAGGTTGGTCACTAAAATTTTTATGTTTCTTTCTTATTACTTGTATGTTTGATAAACAGGACTTCATATTTTCATAGATAGTTTGTGTCGCTACCGGCATCACCGGTTTTGGCAAATTTGGGCTTAGCCTTAGGATATTGCATTAATTGTGTGACATTCATCAAGAAGTTGTTATTCGTATGCTGATTAATGCACATAGGGGTTTCTCCTGACGATGGACAGGAGGCTGCTTTAAAATTTAAATTAAAAAAAAAAACTTGGGTGGGGGCAGAGAAAAAAACCAAGAGTAAGAAACAAATATCGGGAAACTGCATGCATTTTTAGTAGGGAAGATGACCATGAACATCCCCAGTAGAGGTGTGTGAGGTAGGAGTCTAGAAAGGTATATTGGAACTTATGCTGAAGTCATAACCTCATTTGTTACTGCAGGATTCCAGTATGAGTATGTGACATGTGGATCAACACTGAAGCTCCTAAACAACTACCACAATGTAAGGCTTCATTCTCATGATGTCAAGTATGGATCAGGGAGTGGACAACAGGTCAGTGACTCATATTTTACATTTTTGTTTATCTCAAAATGGAATTCTACCTCCATGACTAATTTGTCATTTTTTGAAGCTCATTTCTGTGTTTTGGTCCTTGTTTTCCTTGCCAATCATACTTTAATTTTGACTGAATAAGTATTTCATCAATGCAATTTTAAACATAATGGTCTGGTTGTTGCAGTCTGTGACAGCTGTAGATTCCTCTGACGACAACAACAGTTACTGGCAGGTGAAGGCCAGGACAGGTGTGGAATGTATCCGTGGGTAAGTATTTCAAGGATATTTTAACCCTTTTCAGAAGATGACTAACGCCCTTTAATTTAAACTGAGGAATTTTGCACGTAGATGTTAGAAATTGGGGGAAACCATCAAGAAATTAAAGCAAAATAATGTTACGGATTTAATGAAGGCTTCATGTCAATCACCACCATTTATGAACTGCCTGTGTGGAAAAGTCATTTAACCATTCACTTCATGAATATTCATCTATTTAAGTTATAGAGTTTCTTGACAGGGTACATCACTATGATATGATATGGAAAATGATATCACTCACGCCTACAATTTGTTACACTGTTGTCCTATCTGTGTTAATGAATACTAATAACCTGAGCTGAGAGTGTACATGACATTATGTAATGTTCACGGCTAATTGACTAATTAAAAGAGAGTTTTTATTTTGCAGTATAATAATTTTTATGCCCCACATTGATAGATCAGGGGGCATATCGTTTTTGGTCTGTTTGTCTGTCACAAAACTTTAACCTTGACCATAACATTGAAGTCATTCCACCTACCGCCTCCAAACTTCACAGGTGCATGCAGTCTACCAGCCAACTGACCTTGACATCAAAAGCCAAAGAGGCATTTGAATGTAATGCTTGTTTAATAAAAAAGTTGATGTTTAGTCCAAGGGATTACCACATAATTGTTCATGTACATATTTATGACATCAGTGAAGTTTAAATGGTTTGTAAACAATGAATTTTTCTTAGCTGTGCAGACTAGTATCTGAGCTTGGACATTATATAAGTAAACAGAGGAGGCCATGATGTATCATGAGATAGTTACTTTCAGAAACTGTCTAATCCGGGTCTGCACTGTTTGCCAAGACATCAAAGGGTTAAAGTTGGTTTAACTGTTTAAACAGTAATTTAAAACATCATAATTTATTTTGCTTTGGCAAATAAAAAATGTAGTTTATGTCAGAATTAAGTAAAATAAAATTTAGCTTAAATTTAATGTTTACACCTTCAAGATCACATGTGTTATTGTTATGTTACCTAGGCAACCAATCAAATGTGGTCAGTCACTGCGACTGATGCACCTACAGACACGTCGGAATCTCCACAGTCATCATTTTCAATCTCCCCTTTCACACAATCTGGAGGTCAGCGCTTTTGGAGAGGATGGTGAAGGAGATGAAGGTAGGTCCTTGTACACCGGTGACCCCTGACCCCAGCTTCACTTTGTGAATCGATCATGTCACATTCAGGGTTACACTTATAACTGATCTGGAGTCCTGCCCTGCGTTCAGTTACCCCTAAAAGTCCCTATGGTTAATGTTTACATCCCTATTGTAGTGTGAAGGTTGCAAGCAGGGAACCAGATGCCTAACAGTTGTGAGCGTTATGGTAACCGGACACAGGGCGAGGCTTTAAGCAGAGCTTACACATAGGGATCACTTCTCCATCGTCTGTCTGTTCATCTGATACATACACTTTTTCCATCATGCTTCTTTCAGCAAGTGACACATGAGTTCCAAGGAACACTTCTTTTTTTGAAAAGGACTCTTTCTGAAGCAGCTATTATATGAGCAGATCTTTTTTTCCCCTGTTCCTTATCAGAGGCAGTTCATTAGTGTCATCTCCCCTTCAAAGTTATATAAATCACTTTACATTTCATTTATATATATATTTTCCAAAATTACTTTTTACCCCATGATTTTTTTCTGTCCCCAAATTCAAGAAAATATTGTTGTTTTTGTCTCCCAAGTTACAATGATAAGGCCCGTTCCCATTCATCCTCAAGGACTCAGGTTTTCATTCTCCTTGTATGAACTCTGTATAACAAATTTAATGGGACACTGTGGTGTTGCATGTGTACTGGTCCGTGTCAGTGATAACTTTTTTTAACTTTTGAATCACTATTGTAAAAATATTATTCAACCTAGATGAAACCCATATATACATGTAAAACATTTCAGTTTCACAGACTTAAGTGCTTAGAATGTTATCTATAAAAGAAATATTTTAATAGACTTATTCTTACCATTGGGTTATCTTTCTTTTGTTTCTACATAGTCCTGTATAAACCAGGCTAAAAAATGGAAAAAAAATGTACTTCAAATATTATTAAAATCATAATTTTTATGCTAGAGCCATTGGGTCATCATTAGAATATAGCTGCCTTGGCTTCAGTTGAGCATAATGCTTGCAACTTTTATGGATTTAGTTCCCTGCTTGCACTTTTTACATTACAACACTTACTGAATGCAGGGCTGGTTTGCAATTGCATGACAGAGGGCAGTTCCCCTCTTTCTGTCTGGTAGTTTTTGATCTATTTGTTTGATTAAAAAAAAAAAAAACGCTGATAAAATTATAGGTAGCACAACTGCATACCAACATTATTTTAATGAGGCATAGGTATGTGATTTGATAATTTCTAAAAAAGAAGAAAAAGTTTCTGTCATGCTTTTGTTTTGAATTAACTATGTTGTTTGCGTTCATGCTCAGGTGTATTGTGCATGGTGCTGGGTTTTTGACAGAGAACGCCACCTCTGACTTTGGTTCTCTTGGACTTTTTCTGTTAGGGCTGCCCTCCCTTTACACCTCTAGACAGGTGCACCTACACACCAATACAGATGAGAATACAAGGGATCCGGGTGCGCTACCATTGCTTGTTCCAAATAGACCCCCTGGTTTTATAGAGTGCCCAGTGTATAGCACCATACATGCAAATCCCCTTAACCACTGTCTCAAACCAGCGCAAGGCTTCCAGGTAGGCAGGGATCACTAAAAAATATCCCAGCAATTTTCCAAGGATTTACCAGGATTTGAACCATGGACCCCTTCATTGCGTTACCACTGAGCCACCACTCTGCCTTTGAATGAACTATAATCAGGTTATTTACATTGTTACATCATACAGAAAAATATGATAGGGAGAAGTGACTTCTCCCAAAAATTTCAGACTAGCTTGATTTCTGTATGTCATGTATTTATTTTCTAGGTGACAATTGGTCAGTTGTCTGTTCAGGGAAGTACTGGAGCCGTAAAGACAAAATTAGGCTGAAGAATGTGGTTACAGAATAGTAAGTACCAAGATCTACCTATTTGTGTAAGCAGCAACTTTGCTTAGTTAACCCTTTCCCTCATAGAGGACACCATGAAAAGACCTATGCGAACAGCATAAAACCAGATCAGCCTGCGAGTAACTCGCAGACTGATCAGGTTTTATGCTGTTCGCTGCTCCTCAGTGGTCTGGAAATGAGGATTTTATAATTAAATTTGGTAAGGTTTAAGTGTTGCTTTCTGCAGATCAGGCTTTATGTGGTACCTATTGAGTGCGTCAAAATGAGTCTATATGAGGGAAAGGGTTAAAGTCAGTATCTATAAAACAAGTCTATCCCAATCCCTGGTCTGACAGATGTAGTGACCCGTCATGGGTTTCCAATGATTCAAGTACAGGGTTGCCACATACCTTGAAAAGTCAGTGAATTGTCAGGGAATTTTGAAAAATGGTCAGTGAAAAAATACATTTTAGAAAAGTCAGGGAAAAGTCAGGGAAAAATGAAAGTCTGAGTTGATGTTTTGAATTTTTCAGTGGCTATGGCAGTCTTCAAACAGTATTTATAAGTATTACTTTCAAACATTGATTATTTAATAATATAAAAACATTCCTAAGCATGAAACCTTAAAAGGTTTGGGATGTTAGACTGATAGGTTAAGTCAACTCACTGAGATTTTATTGTGCACACTGTTTATCAGAGTTATTTTTGTTGAGTTAAATGTTTTAACATTAGAGGTGTATGAATAGTGTCCATAGCTTACATGTAAATGTTGCTTAATGTGTAAGATTGACTGAAGTATTACTACCTTGTAAGAAAATCATTTAATAGTATCTGTACTATTATCACTGACTAATATAACCATGAAAAGGAATTCTGATTTATTTGAAATTTGTTAAGGTTATTATTCTATAACAATAAAAATGTAGATGGGAGGATTGGACGGCTGAAGGGGAGGAGGAGGCCGAAAAATTGTGGTTGTATTGGTCAGTGAAAAGTAGGGCTGAGTCAGGGAAAAGTCAGGGAATAGTCAGGGAATTTTATTTCTTCAGCTCTGTGGCAACCCTGAAGTAGTATTATTTCACATAACATTACTATCATGAGATAAAATAAAGAATATTTTCTGGAAATGGCTACTTTGTTCATCTGAATTGATCTATGAAGTCGTAGTCCAGTGGTGATATACGTATCTGCACATCCAAAGTTTGTGGGCTCAAACCCTGTTGGAGACATGGTCATATTCATGACTTTCTCAGGTGCTAAGTACTGGTCCAACTCAGGAAACATCAAGCGGGATTAGCATAAATAATAAAAGATAAATAAGTTTAAACTAAGAGTAGAAAAGTCAGTTTGTATTGTACTGATCCAGAACCCAACAAAGTACACATATATATATACATATATACTGTTGATGCCTTATATACTATTATTATACCTTCTTGCTAGTTGCATATGAGATTTAAAGGATGCAAAAATGCGTGAGGTGAACAAAGGAAGTTTATATCCATCACCTCCCCTGTAAAGCAACCAAACATACGTTGGAAATAGCTTTAGAGGTAATAAAAGGTGATGTAAGTGGTCTGGGAAACTCTCCTATTGTAGACATTCATTCAAAGTTCACAGCCAAATCAGTTGCTTTTAAAAAAAAAGTCTGTTATTAAATTTATTAATGAAAACCCTGGGTATAAAGACATGAATTTTGACAAGTATTGAGGAGGCCTTCATATTAAGGTTTGTATGTACTCATGTTTTGTATTTATAACACATTTTATTTTCACTACAGCTACCTCCATGTATCCGGAGATACATTCGGTCGACCAATCAGCGGCCAGCGGGAAGTGTCCGGATACCCGTCACCATCTGAGCTCAACTACTGGCAGGCGATGGAAGGCGTGTTTGTCACACCGTCTGAGGATCCCAAGGGAACTTACCGACCAGAGTACCCCAATGTACACCAAACGATACATGACGAGTTTTGATCAACATGTTGTTTTAATTCTCATAACTCTCACATTCAAGCCTGTTGAATATTCATACATCTTTTTTCTTCACAGTTGGTGAGGTATTGCCTTTTAAGTGAAGGCAAAATAATGATACTGAAATTCTTCTTAAATTACCATGCATTATAGACCACACTCACAGCGACAAGTGTGGTGTACATGTAATTATAATACGTATTTACTACAGCAGTTCCATTGTCGGAAATCCACAAGCGACTTCTTTTTTAATCATATATCAACTATGGAATTAAAAGTTTCCGTTTGTACGTTATTGATCATTTAAATAGCAATGCTCCCATTGGTTGCTCCATTAAGTAGTTAGGAATTTTGGACTTACATTTTTTAGTAGATTTCTGTTTTCGGTCAGCATTCAACAATTTTGAAATAAGCATAGGATTTTATTGATAATCTAAAAATTTACAATGTGGGCGGAATGTGTTCTAATCCCCAGATTTTTCCAGTTCAGGGACTGAAAGTAATCATTTGAACAAGCAACATTTTTATTAGTCACTTAAGTTCTGACAATATCTTTAAAATGAGGAAGTGCTAGTCGAGTGTCTCGTAGTGAACAGATATAGTGAAATGTACTTGTGGATTGTGGGTATCGGAAGAAGCAGTAGATCTTACTTTTGTTGTGGAAAATGTAACTGACAAAGGACTATGTTCACTAAGTGGTGAAAATGGCCTAATATTTTCGAGAAAATTGAAATGCATTTCAGAAGAGTTTTTCAACCTTAAACTTGAATAATGAACATTAAATCATAGATTACATGAAAAATCAGTATTTTTTTTTCAAAGGTTGATCGAAATATTAGCTTGAAATCAGCACATGAAGTGCAATTTACACGCGATTTGCTTGAATTTGCACATATACAAGACATTATAGCGATGATTTCAGTTTGGCCGCAGGCCTCGACAGATTTGATATTTACCGTATGCATAACATAGTCATTTATCTTCATATTGTAAAAATATCTAGTTTGTCGAGGCATGCAGCCAAAGTAAATTAGGAAGGTACATTGAAATTTTAACTTCTGGTAAATTGTGTGCAAAAGCTTTGACTGAAATCCACAGATGTTACACTTGTATTATGGATGTTTATTATCAGAATTTAGTGCAGATGCATTATGAGTGAAAAATTGTTTATTTATAAACTGACAAAGCCGCCTTTTTTCTCCCTTGGTATTGTTACTGAACAATTATTTCTTTGGTTGTTAATTTTGTGGGTATTTTATGTGTGTGGGGAAACCTGTTTTCATATTTTCTGACACTCTCTCTTTTGGTTTGTTACATTCACAACTGTAATAGGCTCGGACTACATTTGGTTTCAAGTCACTTTTTAGTCAAATGATCTTGGCAATTCAAAATGTCTAGATGTTCCATCTACATTTACTTTTGCTGCTCTAACCAACAGAAAATAATTTTTGTCAGTATACTTCTACTGTTTGTTGTTTTTACAAATTCAGGGCATTTTCATACAAGCTACAAATAATTTATAAAACCAACCCATGAATGTCAGGCTTCTTCCCCTTTGGTATCTTTAGCAGTTTCCTAGCCAGTGAGCCTGTTTAGAGAATGAGTGTATGGAAAGACAACTCTGTGAAGGAGATTTATTTTCTATATTGAACATTTTATGTGTAACTGTAAAAGGTTTTGAATATTCCATTCAATAATGTGATATATACTTGTGAAATTGTGTGTATTTGTTTGTACAAGTTTTGACTGCTTGTTGTATAGGTGGATAAACATTTTTTCAGATTTAATACATGCTTATGTGCGTTAATGATCAAATGTTTTGTATTGTGAATGTGCACTCTTCAGATTGGTCACAAGTGACATGTTGGTTTTATTTAGGCTGATTGTACTCAGTCTTGGGCAAGGATGGCTCTTGTATGAAATTTAAAACATTGGATGTCAGGATTAGAAAGAAGAAAGTATGAAATCCAATTGGCCTGTTGAGTTTACAAGAATGATTATGTATGTAGATACTTTGATGTATACCTATATGAAAACTATATAAAATCTGTTTATACATGCCTTTGAATATCTGCAAGCTCAAGAACAAGCAAGTTGGATGTTTTATGATATACCAATGAATTCTGTAAAACAAATGTATGGAAATTGAAGTTCTGGTACAACCAAGAAGAATTGGTGCAAGTAGCAAGAAGTTACATAAAATGAATGTTTATCTATTAAGTAAAGATCAGTAATTTTTTTCGACATTTGGGATTAAAAACTATCCAGCAATTTAGAATGGTCCAAGAAGTATGAATGTTGCATGGTGTATGTCTACCATTTTTACTTACATTGTATATTGTCATTTGAAAAACATTGTATGATGTTATCAACTGATTGGAAATAAATATTTATTATATTCTGTTGTTATTATTATCATGTATTGCCCATATCATACAGAAATCATATATTCAAGTTTGTATTCCATCAATAATGCTAATCGCTAAGAAATATTTAATTAAATCATTGAATTCTTTGGTGAGAATGTAAGAAAACTTTCCTTCGTTTGAAATGTTAAGTACATGAATAAATGATTACCTTACCGTAAATACCATGTAGAAATGAAATATTTGGACAAGTTGTGGGGGAGGGGGAAGGAAATAGATTTTCAGTCTGTGCATCCATCCATCACACCTCAGTTTTACCTTTGCGTTTAAGCTTTTTCTCTTAAGAAGTTGACTTCATTATCTTTATGAAACTAGGTATACATGTACATCATAATATAATCTATTTAATATTTATGCAAATTTATGACTGTGACCATTATTGCATGGATGAACATGATTAAATTGATTGTTCTGCCTAAGGTTTCCTTTGCGTTTTAGCTTTTTTCTAAGAATGACTACATATCTTTAGAAACAGTAAAATGTACACGATATGATCTATTCATATTAATGCAAATTATGGCTAAGACCATTTTTTAACATTGGATAACATAAATGAATTTTTGCTCAGTTATTAAAGTGTTGATTCTTTTTTTATGAAGTACTTCACATTTTAATGAAACTAGTACCAAATACTCATGATATGATATTAATATTTATGCAAATTTATGACTGTGACAATTATTGCATGGATGAACATGATTAAATTGATTGTTCTGCCTCAGGTTTCCTTTGCGTTTTAGCTTTTTTTCTAAGAAGATGACTACATATCTTTATGAAACTAGGTACACATGTACATCGTGATAAGATATATTTAATATTCAAGCAAATTTATGGCTATGACCATTATTACACAGTTGAATGAACATAATAAAATTGATTGTTTCTGCAGTTTACTTTTAGTTGATTTTTTCTTATGATGATCACATCTTCCTGAAATAGACACTGTACATCATGAAAAGATATATTTAATATTCAAGCAAATTTATGGCTGTGACCTATATTTTACGGTTGGATGAACATGGTAAAATTGATTGTACTGCCTTTGGTTTACCTCTGCATTTAAATTTTTTTCTATAAAGTTTCACATCTTCATGAAACTATTACAATACATCATAATGATCATTAATATTATGCAATAGATAGCTGTACCATATTCACGGTGGGAACATGTAATGTTGTTCTGGCATTGCATTTAAGCTTGTTATCCTTTGAAGATGCCACACATCCTGAAATGTGATATAATGTACACCATGATATAGTATTTTTTACGAAGTATTAATTTTCGTGTACTGTAAATTGTATCTGTCAGTTACTATCTTGTTAGCTCTTTTTGTCAAATAAATCATCATGTAAAATATAAAAACATGAGTGAGAAAATAAGTCTAGTCTTTATTTATAACAATATTGCATAAAAAACATATGAATCTCTACATAAGTAATATTGTATATACGATTTACTGTGGCATTTGCAAAACACTTCTGTTACCAGAGAAAAAGTAAACTTACCATTGATTTTTATATTACATGTATGACATATTTCAATTCTATAAAACGTGATTAAAAATATGAAAAAATGGTTTTTAATGATCATAAAAATGAAGTATGAAACAATACATTATCCCTGAAAACGCTTCATTAGATTTTTCAGTTGTTTCTAAAATCGCTAGTAAAAAAACACAAAAAATTATATTCGAGATTTTCCAAGGTGAGGCGTAGTATAAATGATATATGTATATTGTATATTGAAATGCCCTGGGATCGAACACGGGTTTTGTTGAAGGAAAGTCAGTGCAATAACCACTTTGCATCCTGTGCACGAATTCCACCAACCTTTCTTAGAGCTAAACAATACTAATGGGTGAATTTCATCATTCTTACTGTGAAATCATTAATCTTCATCAGACACTATTTTTCGTCGATTTCGTGGAGGGTTTTTATCCACGAATATTACCCCCCCCCCCCCGAAAACTTGTCTTTTATATAGACTTCGCGTTTTCTAGAACATAGATCCACGAATAAATGTACCAACGAAATTCCCTTAAGTACTTATATAGCGAAATTTAATGTCAACGAAATAATGATTTTACAGTATTCCTCATAAAAAATACTCAAAATTGTTCACAAATACTGTCAGTTATCACAGTAATTATTTTAGTTCTACTTAGTATTTAATGTACTTGAATATCTCGGTAAAATAGGAATGATGGAATGCGTTTCTACATAATTTAAGTACATGTATTACTTAGCGCTGAGTGTTGCTGGTTGAATTCAAGCCAGGTGTATGTGCCAAAGTTATGTGGAGACAAATGAGGCATTCCCTTTAAAGGGGTAATTACACTATAAAAACAACATGTCACTGAGTCCATGAGTTTGTACATTAATGTTTAATAATGACCTTTGGAACGGAAAATCAACCCTGGCACGCTCTAGAAAGCGAATAGCAAGGGCGGTTTAAGGCACTGACCGTTGCCCTAATCTAGCACCCATTTCTGGACAAGTTAAATTTCTTGAAGATACATGATTACCCGTCACACAAGATGCCAGCAATGATACCACAACATATAGTGAAGCAACATTCCAATGAACACATGTTCAAACAACAGTCCACGAAGTCAAAGTTACTTTCCACACGCTCCACGTGCGATGGCGCGGGATGCTCTGTGTACGTGTAGGAACGGGAACTCTTGGTCAGCAGACTGGTAGATTCGGTATGGGGGTCTGCGTGGTCAGACGTGCCCGGTGAGTCGTCTGCCGTGTGGTCAGAATTGGTCAGCTGCGGGACCCCGGATGTCTCGCCAGCTGAGTATGGTACGGCAGTTTGGAAGGGTCCGGGCTGTGTCGTGTGGGCGTCCATGCACCTGGGATTGAAATAAACATATCAGCCTTTTTTTTCACTCACAAAAACTGTGATTTTCCCGCAAAAGTAATCCAAGTATTGGGCGGTGGGCATATAGGAAATATTATTTATCACATGTGCATGTGTTAGCATCACGTGCGCACGTGTTTAAGATCACTTTGAGTTAGGATTGTGTACTACTTTCATAGACCATTTCGCCAGGGGATCGGCAATTCCGAGTATTGGACGAAACTTGGGAAAATTCTCAAATGTATGTTTATTTCTCATTGAACAATGTGTGGAATTATATATGAGCATGTAGATAAGGGGTTCGGGGAGTGGTCGTTGATTTACGTAGGTTTACGTCTCATTTTCGAAGTGAAGTGGTCTGTTTGTTAATTATTATGTGCGCACGTGATAGTTACTATGTTTGCACGTTATAAATTACATTTCTAATGTCTTCTCTGTGCCACCATTTGGATCTACAACGTAGGAGATTCTGATCCAGAATAAGCTGTCCGACGAAAATAACATAAGCATATAGTGGCCATTTTCCCTGAAAATATGTAGGGGGGGATATGGGTTTCGATACACGGCTGCTACATACAAACATAAAACGTTATTGGTAGCTCGAGTGACTCTATATCACGACAGGGAATCACGTGACCTTTGTGGTAACGCGTACAGACAATATGGCAGACTGAGACCTTTGATTCAAACCCATTTTAAGGTAATTTTATATTATATCATTCATACTTACGTGTGGGACCGGCCTAAGCCTACGCGGAAAGGAATATTATTATCGGTTATACCTTATTTTTTATCTTTATGCTAACAGTTTTCTCAAACACTCAAAAATTCGAACGGCATTATCATTTTTGATATGTAATATTTAATCGCTTTTAAATATTGGGTCCGGATCCGCCGTGTTCAACTTAATTTACGGAAAATCGATTAAATCAAAGATCAAAATTATATGTATATATAAAGGTAATTAACCCCTTTTAATATGTTGTTTTTGCTTTTGTAATGTGACATGAATTCAAAATGTTATAATAGGATCCGTGGCCCATATATGTAATATTCGATCATTTTAAAAAATATTGGGTCTGGATCCGCAGCTTTCAACATAAATGTTCAAGAAATTAATTGAATAACAATAACAAAATTATACATTTATATTCAGCCCATTCACTCTCCTTCAAAATGTATTTTTACTTTTTCAATGTTATGTGAAATAAAAAAGTTAATGGTGGATCCGTAACCCTTATGTACATTCGTCCTTCTGGGTCCGTCTCCGGCAGATCCGCCGATTACACCTGGCCTGCGATTGCCTAATTGAGTGATAATTACGACATAGTAACTCTTACGCACCCTGCGAAATGAAAGTAGGGCAGAAGGAAAAGAGGAAAATGGTTCTGATTGTGTTGAGTCTGAAAAAAATGCGAAGATATTATTAGCTAGATATAACAAGGTAACACTTAATGATGTGCTAAGGAAAGAATATTTTTTTAAGCTTGCATGAAACTAAAGCAACACAAGAAAATATTATCAACCCCGCTATATAACACCACTGCATTGTCTTCTTCCGTTTACTGCCCACATTCAACATACTGAATATACTGGCAAAAAACGCGCATAGTTGAAAAAAGGGTAAAAACAATGATCAGTGATTTAATATGTGAGTGATGACACTTTAGTTTTGAATATCTCAAGTGACTCAGATGAGGCTATTGTTGATTTTTGTTGTTGTTATAGTGTTGTTGTTTTTCTCGATGAAAAAGATATTTGCAGTTGTAGAATGATTGGAAAGATAGAAAAAGTCAAATATAGAAACAGTGAATGCCACATATGGCAGCTGGCACAACCTTATAAATGTATGGAAGCTTCTTGTAGCTGGACCCTAACTTGAAATCAAATTTTTAGTCAGTTTGAAGGATACCATGTCAGGGACTTCAGCAAACACAGATAGTAACTTATGATCCTGATCCTGTCTTGATTCAGTGGTAATCTACCTGACCAGATCAGAAGGTTATGGGTTCGGGCCCTGATAGTGCCACGGAATTTTCATGACCTTTCAAATTACAAAGAACTGGTACAACCAAGGAACCATAGAGAGGGATTTGTATAAGTTGTAAGAACTTGTTTCTCAATCGACACAAAACAAATAAGTTTATAATAAAAAATTTGGTCCTAGTGGACTTTTAGTATGGTGTAGTTGAAGAGATACTCATAACTTCATAAGTTTGCATTTTTTGGTATGCGTGAATCTTAATCCTTCACTTCATAGTTAGACTCATTTTGACGCATGAGACAAACAGGCAGGCCAATAAGAACTGTCTGATCAGGGTGTCCTCTGTTTGCTCATTCAATATTGTAGCTCAGATCCTACACAGTCTGTATGGCAAAGAAAAAAAATCATCATTTCATATTACAGTCATAAGCCATTTAAAGATCAGTTAATTAATATTCATCATGTCATGACTTTGTATATGAATGTTCATTAGGGTTAAGCAGCAGTTTATTTGAGTATAGATTTTTCACTTACTCCTGATTTGGAGTCCTGTATCTTAATTTTCAGGAGATGGACTTGTGTTTTAATGAATGTATAGGAGGACCACCAAACATTTTGGTAAATCATTATGTAGAACTCGATCCAACTTTCATAATCCTAGTGGGCACCCAGAGGCATTGTAAAATGTATTAAGTTACCTGATTATGTCACAGAGATGTTCTGCAGGTGTTCTGTTTCCTTTCTCGTTGCTAACTTGATGGCCGTGCAGAGATCATCTGTATCAAAGATTTAAATGTGAGATAAGTTTTATTTTTTAATTGTTTTATTCATGAAAAGCACATATATGATTTTTTTCAAACATTACTAGTTTAACTGTGGTCGTTTAAAAATGGAAAAGGCTTTGATTTTGAAGGTTGTGTGCTAAAGAGCTGTGATCTAGTGGTACCCGACTGTGAATCCAAAGTTGTAGGTTCAAACCTTGTTTGGGGTAAGGATTTTTCAGGACTTTTCAAGTTGCAAAGTACTGGTCCAACCCAGGAACCATTGAGAGGGATCAGTATAAGTTTTAAGAACTTTTTTCCCCAGCCATCAATTTTAGTGTTTTTACCATTTCCATAAAAACGTAAAGTTATGAATAATCTGTAATCATATAAAGAACTGTTGATGAGCCTGAAATGAGAAATAATTGATTAAATTTAATTAATTAAATCTGAAACAGATGGTTTGAAGCAGGATTCAGGTACTATCTCCTGTCCATGAATTATAACGTCATATTTGGTGTCCAAACCTTGATTTTATGGAGTCACCATGACTTTAACCATGTTTTAAATGGAGCTTCATGTAGTAATTGATCTGCTCTGTGTGAGTTAAACGGTAATGGACTAGTCCTGGTGACTTAAGTGGTAAGAGGGTCTCCCCTGTTCTCTAAGATTGTGTGTTCGATATTTAGTCATAACCTTTTAAATCCAATAGATATATAACTGATATATAAGGTAGGGCTGTGGATTGTTGGGAAAGTGACGATCCGATCCGATCCACGATCCGGGACTGACGATTCACAGATCGGATCACGAATCACTGGTTTAAAACTAGTGGAATCCTTAGAAAAACAGAACTAATATATTTAGAAATTTAAACAGTTTTATTGATAATAACAAAAGTAAAGTGAAACCTGTAATGAACATGTTAAGTTTAGACCAAGCAACTCTTTTAAGCTCCGCAATAAAAAAAAATCATGGAATTCAAATGCCAAAATGATAAGATCCAATTATCATTTGTCTGCTTTGATAAAAACGTGTTTATTTTCAACACACAAAATTTGCTTACTTTCAATTTTGGTAATGTTTACAAAGGCCTACCTTTATTTTTTGACATCGAATTAATTTTAAGGTGATTTGACAGGTGAGTTGTACTGCCAGTATATGCAACATTTAAGATGCAGTTTTTACAAATGGCCCTTTTTCATCATGGATAGAAATACCGAAATATTTCCACACATTTGATGTGTACTTTGCGGGTGAATTCTTGTTAAGTAGTTTTGTCTGCCATGTATACAAATTACAGACGAATCATTCAGGAAAATTAACATCAGTTTCGAATTTCAAATAGCATGGATTACTTACACTATCGCTCGATTCTTCAGCTTGATAAACATTAAACCCATTACATAGAATATTTAATAATTCACTTCATTACCGGAATAATTTTGGAAATTTTGGTAAACTGATATCGATGATTTACATCCGAATTTTCCCGGACTTACAGCGTTCCTAAGCACTACATGCATAGGACGTATTTTAGAAATTTTGAAAAATATGGTGAATACTTACGATAATGCTTGATTCTTTAGCTTTATTAACTTCAATAAATTTTTTTTTGGTAACGCTAGATGTTATCAAAGTATGCCGAAATCGTGCCGATGATTTAAATTAAAATCTTTTCTGACGTACATTATTGCAAGCTCCACATGTTTGTCATAATTTTACTTTTGGTTTTGTAAAAACAACTTTGTGTTTGAAAATCGTCGTTTATATTCACTTTTTTTTCTTTTCATTTAAGTTTTATAAAAAATATTTAAGGAATGTGTTTAAGAAAAGATCTCGATCCAGTGATCTTTGCCCAGACGAATATTTGTACCCGATTTTCAGATAGAATTCGTGGATATCCGAGTACTCTGATACTCGTAGCAGCCCTAATATAAGGGTAGGTCCAGGAATGGTTGGGGTGATGTTACTGTAATATGACTGGGTGTGGTATTATGGCATAATGCATGATTTTTAGTGAGACTTATACCTGTTTTATCTGTAGGTGTCAATGGGATATTATATCCAAGCAAACAAAAATGCAATATGATACCTTGATTGGCAAACTTTCCTGAGTTTCATAACTTGGCTATTTAAACATATGAGGGATGTTACAGAGAAATTTTGAAATAAACCTAGTAAGAATATCTTGATGACTGACGTAACACAAATAAGTTCACTAATCTTTTAGCCCCTCATAGCCGTGGGTTCAAATCCTGAAATGGGGCTCACTCAGCAGGGGCATAGCCAGCTTTTTTTTTAACTTGTAGGCCCATAGAAGGGGTTCCAAGTGGCAGTTGGATTCCAAAGTATTCTCAGGGAAAATAACCAATCAAAACAGTCTGTTAAATAGAACCATTTTAAGCTATGAATTTGATTTGATGCAAAATTAACTGAACACTGTATGCTCACTGTAAATCATGCATAAGGCTTTAACCCCTTCTCTTCCAGTTTTTATTGCATTTTTGGGACTTTTAAAAATGTCATTTTCTTGACAAATTTGTAGTGTGGGGCCTACAGGATCTAACTGCTCAAATTTTTCATGCAAGGAAGCCTTTTATCTTGCATGCTGTTGGTAGATAGTTCCACCCAGGTACTTCAGCACAGTCTTCCTCCATCTGTATATAAGCTGGATGTCACAATGTGACTGATTTACTGTCACAGTGATAGTAAACCTCAACACTTTAGTAAGTCCAGCTGGTCTCGTGGGCATGTGGTAAGAGCGTCCACTCCGGAATCAGGAGTTCATAGGCTCCATCCCCAGACAGGACATACCAAAGTTGTGAAAAATGGTCTGGTATAGCTCCCTTGCTTAGCACTCAGCATAAAAGTGAAGTTCCAGGACTGGTTGACACAGTGTCAAGATAATGTGACTGTGTGTGATATCATGCCACATGTCTACGGCATGATACTGCAGTGTGGCAGAACTATATCTGTCTCAAATAGACATAGTCTCCAAATTATTGAAATACTGTTGGTGGGAAGTTAAGCTCAATGAAAACAAACAAGCAAACAAAGATAAATCTACAAATCAATCTAATATTTTTTGAGCTTGTCCATATTTGTGATGTTAGGCTTGCAGCAAATTTTCTTTAACCCCATACCTCATGAATATTCATGTATAAAATTTATGACTTGATGAATATTAATTGAATATTAATTGACTGAACTTTAAATTGTACAAGAAACAATGGATTTTCCTAATCCCATGTAGACTGTATAGAATCTGAGCTACAAATTGATAGCGCAAACAGAGGAGACCCAGATCAGACAGGTCCTACACAGGAGCTGTCTGATCTGGGTCTTCTCTATTTGTCAATGTGTCAAAATGAACTTATATGAAATAAAGGGTGAATAATTCACGTATATAAATAAGGTTTTCACCCCAAAATATAAAAGAATTCAAAGACTGCTGTTCATGCATATACATGCTTATCTATTAAAAAAATATAAGAAATATTTATGATAAAACTTACCCTAAAAAGCTTGTTGTTCATGTACCCTTTTCAGTTCATCCTAAAGAAAGAGTTTAGATGTAAGAAGTGGAATAGTTATTGTATCTCTCGATGAGACAGGATGTAATCTGGCTGTGGTTGATATTTATATATTAAACTTTAAAACTTTGCGTGGTAGTACCGGTAATGTAGACGGTTTCATTTTAGCAGTGACAATTTCCTGTCATTTATAATTGTAGTGTTAATATCCTGTTCAGATGATTGGGGTTTCACTGTTTCATACGAAATAGTTGATATCTTAACCCTGTAGTACTTGAATAATAAAAATGACCTTAATGATAAGTTTGACTATCAGAAGGCCAGATCAACCTGAGGTAACTGCAGACCCAAAGGTTGTGAGTTTGAACTCTGTTGGTGGGGGGGGGGGGGAGGATTTTTTTATGACCTTTCCAGACGCAAAGTACTGATCCAACCCAAGAACCATCAAGTGGGATTTGTATAATTTGCAAGAGCTTGTTTCCCAATGGATGTAAAGATTAAAGGTTCTCAAGGTCCATTTTACAAAACTTATACAATTTCTATATTTATTGTAAGAACGTTATCCTACATTGTTTATTCTAGACATCAAGCTAACATCTTTAAAACATTGTTGCAGGATAATGTGCTACCCCTAATTTCATCATTGAGTTTGTTTTTCTTTTTTTTTTCCTTGTCATCATTTTTTTTTTTACATTATAAGCAAAACTACCAGAAAGAAAAGCAAAAGTAAATATGCACAAGAAAAAAAGATGATCAGGGGCACCTATATTTGAGTTGGACTTGCAAGTTCAAACCAGTAATTTTTTAAGTGTTGGTCATAAGAAAGTGGGCCTGTTTTATTACATTTCACTATCTAATAATTTTTCTGTGAGGTTGGAATCAGAAGCAATATGCTTTTTTACATCTGTAAAACTTACATATACAGAGACAGTTTTATACAAATTCAGTGAAATGTGCCCTATGGACCTATTAAACAACATTTTTTTTCTTTTTAGTCTGGTATAGGATTTATTTTTAATATTTTCTCTTAAATTTTAAATACTAGGTGGGGGAAACATAGCACCTAGACAGTTTCAGTAAATATAAATGTGTTACAAGTAAAATAACAAGCAAATGAAATAACAAATGAGGAGAGTTCCTTGGAACACTTGTGTCACCTGCTGGAGGAAGCATGATGGGAAAATTGTTACTACATAATTGTATTAAATGGACAGACAGACAGACAACAGAAAAGTGATCCCTTTGTGTCACCTCTGCTTACAGCAGGTAACACAAAAACTACCTACCCATCCATTAAAATGAAAATTGCCAGGGTCAGGTAGCTGCAAACAAGTATTTTTATTAAGGACGGTCTGACCTGATCTAGAAGTGGTTGCCTCCGCTTTCTACTCATTAAGATCTGATAAAGTATTGAACATCAACTGACTTTAAAAAGGAAGAGGTAGTCAGGGTCTTAATCATGTAAAAGCTTGACATGGATTTTTAACTTGACAATTTAGACAGATTTGTTAAAATTCATTATTAATAAAAACAATTTCTTTATCTACCATCGACATCTATGGATTTGTTCACTTTCAATAAAAGTTTTATAGGAAAACATTGACATGTTATTTGTAAGTGTTTGTTTTGTTTTTTTATTTTAATTTTTTTGTCTTTCATGACAAATATTTTAATATATTAAATCTACTATTTCATTGAAAGATCACCAAGTTTGCAGATTCACTGGGGTAGAACTACCAGTCTACCACAAGCCAGCTGGTAGGCTCTCTTACATGAAAAACCCAAATGACCGGGCTGAGATTTGAACCCACAACCATTTTATTGTATGTATGGGTGTTATAGCCTATAAACTGCATCAGTATAGGATGAACAGAGGAAATTATAGGGAATTGAAACTCTCTCATTACTATGAAACAGTAGGTTTAGAAATGAACCACAAGTGTTAGTTTTTGTGTCACCTGCTGTAAGCAAAGGTGACACATAGGGATCACTTCTCTTTCACCTGTCTGTTTGTCTGTAACACTTTGTCTGTCACAGTTTTTCAATCATGCTTCTTTCAGCAGGTGACACTGTGTTCCCAGGATCACTTCATGTATGTTTTAATTGACCTATTTGGTTTAATTGTCAATCCTTTACCTTTCGCATCACCTCAACGCTGAGGTCATCAAGTTGAGACTTGACCGTGACACTGTTCATTTGCTTCTATTTCTATATGCACATAGATTAGTATAGGGCTCAGCCCTCTAAGTCTTACCTTTAATCTTATTTTTCTTGCAGGATGGCTGAGAAACTAGAAACCACAGAGGACTGGCAGGCGGGGCGAAGTCTCGCAGAGTGCAATAAGTTCATGCTGTCCAACGAGATCAACAGCGACGTGACATTCCTTGTGGGACAGAGGCGGGAACCAGTCCGCTGCCATAAGTACATGCTGATCAGTCGCAGCACGGTGTTCCAGTCTATTTTCTGTGGAAGCATCTCCTCTGACTCAAACGGAACTTTTCCGGTCTCGGATATTGATCCAGCCACATTTCGATCATTGCTGATGTAAGTCTATACAGTTTATGATTTGACGATTATTACTTTACTAAACTTTAAAGCAGTCTGTTCAAAGATGTTCATTGACTAAGAATTTGATTTAAAACTATGTGTCTGTTTCCTCTCTAAGTACCCATCTACAGACACATGGTCCCTTAATATAACATTCTGTGATTGTAAGAAATGGATGATATCTGCATTTGAGGAAATAGCGTCAACAACTATATAATACCCATATTTAGAACTTCTTTTTTAACATTTACTCTTTGTGCAAGTGTTCACTCCATAGGCTGAAAATTTTAATAATACAGATGCGCTACCGGGAAATGGTGAAGACACTGTGTTGCGGAATTTGTCACGTGATACAGCAAGATACCAAATTCTGTATTAAGCCTGAATTCCCTATAAGAGCATATACGAAAAATTTCTTATGCAATGTGGCTTACGTTTGCTGAGTATATGTATGGAAACAAAGACATTAAGAGTTGAAGAAACTGTTTTTAGCTCACCTAAGCACAACGTGTCCGGCGTCCGGCAAGCATCGTCAACAATTTAGCTTGTTAACACTCTAGAGGCCATATTTTTTAAAGGAATTTGTCTAATTGGACAAGTTCGAAAATTGGGTCATGTGGGGTCAAAAAAATCTTAAAACCTTGTTAACACTCTAGACACAATTTTTGGCCCAATCTTTATGAAACTTGGTCAGAATGTTTGTTTCCATAAATTCTTAGACAAGTTCAAATTTGGGTCATGTGGGGTCAATAAGTAGGTCATGAGGTCAAATCTTAGAAAAACTTTGTTAACACTCTAGAGGCCACCTTTTTGGCCCAATCTTCATGAAACTTGGTCAGAATGTTTGTTTCCATAAAATCTTGGACAACATCGAATTTGGGTCATATGGGGTCAAAAAGTAGGTCATGAGGTCAAATTCTTAGAAAAACCTTGCTAACACTAGAGGCCACATTTTTGACCATATCTTCATGAAACTTGGTTGGACTGTCTATTTCCATAAAATCTTTGACAAGTTCAAAGTGGGTCGTGTGGGGTCAAAAAGTAGGTCAATATGAAAAATCCAACATATGTTGCTCATTTATAATCAGGTGAGTGACTTAGGGCCATCATGGCCCTCTTGTTTTAGCTCACCTGAGCACATGTGCTCAGAATGAGCTATAAGGATTGATGAATGTCCGTCGTCCGTCCGTCTGTCATCCATCTATCTTTTGTCCACAATTAGTTTGTTTGCACTCTAGCATCTTCATTTCTTAAGCAATCATCTTAAAACTTCATGACAGTATTTATTACCATAATCTCTCGGCCAAGTTTGTTTATGACTGATGTCTGCCAATTACGACAGAAGTTATGCCCCTTTTGATATTTAAATTTGCCAGATTTCACTTTGTTTGCTTTCTAGCATCTTCATACTTTTAGCAGTCATCTTCAAACTCTATGACAACTTTTATAACCATATTCTTTTGGCCAAGTTGGATTTTGACTGATATCCTTCCCCTTTTTTAAAACCTTTACTCTTAAGCCATCATTTTGAAGTTTCGCTGACAATGTTTATAGCCATAATCTCTCAGTCAAGTTTGACTTCAAATTTTGACCACAGGTACTGTTTATTTTGTGGAATTGAAATGACCTCATGGATTATGTATTCATTACAACTATGCTATAATTTTGTAACTTGTACAGGCTATGAAGGCAGTTTTTCTCAGGTGAGCATCTTTAGGATCATCTTGGCCCTCTTGTTTACTGATCAACTGTGAATGAGCTGCTTCAAGTGGTATTTGAAATTGGGCATTTCTTTTTGCCATACAATATGTCAGGAGATATTCTGTGAATATAAAGGTCCTAAATCTGAGCTACAATAGTGTATGAGCAAACAAAGTGGACCCTGATCAGACAGCTCCGTCCAGGTTCTGCTCTGTTTGGCAAGGTGTTAGAACACGTCTATATACGGCATAAGATTAATCTTACTGTTAACTGGATTGTGTATGTGTTATATAAGATTGATCTGTTAAATCAAATGAGTCAAAGAAATATTGATTGTGTTTTATCTGACATCCTTTTATGAACAAAACAACATTGCAAGCTTGTGTAAATAAAATACATTGTAATAACATAATACCTAAAGTAATTCTACTTTACATTAAACGATGTCAAAACAAGAACATTTATAAATATACAAAAAATTAAATTTCTTAGACACATTTAATAATTGTGTGATTTTGACATATTCCAATGAAGGAGCGGCAGTTCGTGGGTTTCGAACACCAGCCGCGACATACCAAAGTCGTAAAAAAATGGTACTGTTATAGCTCCCTTTCTTGGCGCTCAGCATATAAGGGTAGTTGCAAGACTGGCTGGCCGGGTGTCAGAATAATGTAACTGGGTGTGGTATCATGCCACATGTCTACAGCATGAAACTGCAGTGTGGCAGCACTATATCTGTCTCAAGTAGACATCGTCTGACTCTCCAAATGACTGAAATACTGTCAGTAGGATGTTAAACCAAACAAAAGAACAAACATATATCCAATGAATTTTGCCACATGCTGTCAAATACTGCAGTTTTATATAGTTCCAATGTCCAATAAGGCCTTATTAGTTGATCTCTGACAACAAAAGATTTTTGTCAACCTCATAAAAAGTCGGTAACCATAGTATCTTTCCTCAACAGGTTTATATACGCTGATCAAGTAAGTGTAACGGCTGACAATGTTAATAACCTATTGTTTGCGGCCAAGAAATATGCAGTCAAGGGCCTGGTGGACCAGTGTCTCAACTTCCTCAAGTCTTCATTATGTCCAGAGAATGTGTGTAACATCCTTGAACAGGTTTGCACTTTCTAATAATTATGATTTTGAGCTCACCTGAGCACGTCATGTGCTCGGGATGAGCTATTAGGATCATTGAATGTCTGTTGTCCACAATTATTTTGTTAAACTCTAGCATCGTCATTTCTTAAGCAATCAATTTCAAACTTCATGACAATGTTTATTTTTTAATTATATCTGATATCAGACAATAATGTCAGGAGTTATGCCCTTTAAATGTACAAGACTGCAAGAGTTTGCTTACACTCAAGCATCTTCATTTCTTAAGCAATCACCTTCAAATTTCACGACAATGTTTATAGCTATTAAATTTTGTCCAGGTACGATTATGGCTGATATCAGCCAATTACAGCAGCAGCATAGGATATGGGCATGTTCATTTTGTATCGGTATACGGCCATTGCCCTAATTTAACATGTACAAATTTATGACAAATGATGAATATTAATTTACTGGACTTAAAATGGTATATGAATGAATTCTCCTTTGTTGTAATGTGAGCTAAACAGAGCAGAAGATCCAGATAAGATGTCTCCTTTCAGAAGACCCAGATTAGAAAGTTCTGGGTCTTCTCTGTGTGTCAAAATGACTCTGTGTGAAGTAATGGGTTAACACGCCTTATAGAAAATGGTATCTTATTTATTCAAAATTTACCAAGTAAAAGGATTTTAGTTTATGAAAATCTCAATTTAAGATATTTCTGCAGCCTCGTGAATTTTTTTACCTAATTTATACATTTAAGTATTTGTGAGTCCCATAAATAATGTTGGTTGACTTAAATGTCTGTTTTGATTTTCAAGGTTCACCAGTACGATGGGAAGGACTTGGAGGCACAGTGTGTAAGCTTTGTATTTGACAATGCCGGCTGTGTTCTGCCTACAAAGGGTTTTGAAGACTTGTGTGCAGCGTGTGTGGAGCAGATAGTTCGGTCCGACGAGCTTGTCCTCGAGGAACGGCTGGTGTTTGAGGCCGTCACCCGATGGGCCACCGCCGAGTGTCAGCGTAAAGGATTACAGGTCTGGTGTCTATATCGGTTTTTTTTTTGTGTGTTTGTTTTCAGGTTTCAGATTTGCTGTCCAGACATGCTTCAGCATGCCAAACCGAATATAACCGGTTGCTTACAGTAAGCTATGAAGTTGTCTTATTGTCATTAAACCATGATGATCATGTGTACCTAACAACAGTATAAGGTGCATGTGAACAGCATGGTAAATGGCCTTAAGACCACTTCTTTGCTGATTGCAAGTGACAGGTTGCATAGTGAACACATGCCAGATAGGAATCTTTATCAAAACTATAGTAATATCAAAATGTAGGCTTTCTTAATCCACTGTCTTAATTTCAATGGCATGTTTTGACAGTGTCTTTGCAACATTAAGGTCCTGGAAGTTTTTGTGTCAGCTGCTGTAAGCTGGGGTGACACATAGGGATCACTTTTCCGTCTTCTGTCTGTCCATTCGTCACACTTTTTCCATCCAAAGAACACTCTTGTGTTACTAAATCAAGTTGAGGGCTGACCACAAAAAGTACACATAGTCTCAAAGTGACCAAAATACTGTTGGTAAACCCAACAAACAAACAAACAAATATAAAAAAAACAATTTGTTGATGCAGGTTACTGATGACAATCAAAGGAAAGTGCTGGGTACAATCCTGTTCCACGTCCGGTTCCCACTTCTCAACACTGCCTACTTCACCAATTACGTGTCAACACGAGAACTTCTTCAGCCTCATGAGGTGATTGCCATCTTCCAGTTTTTCAATGGCCGAACCCAGCCCTCAAACTGGAAGTTTAACACAAACCGACGTCGTGGATTCTCTCTCTTCTCAGTGTTAAGGTAAATATAATAGCATAGTAGTAACGCACATTGCTTTTCACCAGCATGTCCTGGGTTTGATTCTTGTCTCAAATTTTACTAATAATAATTATTACTAAGTAATACTATCATGTACTTAAAAATCAAATAAAGTAATAACACATTTCACTAGTCAAATTTTACAAAATGATCAAGAAAATGAATAAGTTGACATAATAAGTTATCTCACTACATGTAGTCAGCAATATGAGGAAAATATACCATATTATTATGAGATGAAATTTTTAGGTATTTTTATCATGGAAACAGGTTAATGAAAAATGTCATCTAAGTTTTTATGCATCACTTAAAACTAAATAAAATTGATGAAACTGAGATCCCGGTCACAAAAATCCTGGTTATTAGAACGGGATATGCTGTTAAGCGATTCGATTCCGTCAAATATCTCCTGTTAGAATAGAGATACAGTTTTCGTATTTGGTAGGTTGATACCTTATTGAAAAGGAAGTTTGGGATTGTTTTTAAGGATGATACATTCAAGATCAAGGTTACTTTTACTAAAAATAAATTTTTCGTTTCCATCAAATTACTTCTTTTAGGAATGAGGTATGATGATTTGATTTAGTATATAGATACCTTATGGGAAGAGGAAGATTGGGATTGATTTTCAGGTCAATAGGGTCAAGTTCATTGTCACTGTTACTACAAATAGTTTTGCTTTCCTAGGCGACACTTGAAAACCTGGTTTCGCGTCATTTTACATGTTTCTTGTTTCTGGTTGATCTGATTTTCTCCACAATACATGTATTGATCACATTTGCCACCATTTTAGCCAAAGTGATTTGTAAAGACTGTGAAAACTTTCATGAGTGATGTTCAGATAAATTTTTACCAAGTTAAAAAATCCCCCTAAACATCAAGCTTAATTTACTAGCCCATGGGACAGGATGTTACGCAGTGTTAGTATCAGGTTTTAATAATTAATTAAGGAAATGACATTAGCAAATTTTGACATTATAGGTTTCTGTTATTGACTTAATTATATTTTTCAGGTACAACCTTATTTTGATGGAGGAGTTTCTTTGTGACGGTGAGAACCATTCTGTGTCATTTACATGTTCCGAGCCGGTGTTGTTACATGGGGCCATCATGTACGGATGTCTAGAAGGGTCAGTAGACTATACAGTGAAAATTGAACTTCGGGAGACAATCGGGAAGACGTGTGTTCAGTGCGCAATGAATTCTCTGACATTAAGCACGACAAGGGCTCAGCACACATATGACTTGATTTTCACGAAGCCAGTGACTCTGTGCCAAGGAAAGGTATATACAGTCAGGCTGAAGATTGATGGGCCACCGTCGAAGGTGGGATTCCAAGGGAAGGCTGATGTCACGTGCGAAGGGGTCACATTCCATTTTATCAACATGGAAGGGTCAAAGACAAATGTAGAGAAAGGTCAGATTCCTGGCTTGCTGTTTACCTTGCCCAGTTCAAAACAGAGGCAGAACTAGATTGTCATTGCAAACATGGTGTCATACAACATGGAAATCAATCATTTATAGTTATACTGCTGTCAATTCAATTTGATTGTATTCAGGCAACAAGCTCACAGATTGACTAGTGTAAAATTTGACATTTATATAAAATGATAAATACATGAATAAAGTAGTTCTTGTATCCCAGGATGATCCATCAAAGTAACAATTGCACTTATTTCACCAGGGGTTCCTGAACAATTATAAGATACAAAATCATTTTTCAACCCCAGTTGTAGGTTTGATCCCTGGCCACGTTATACTAAAGTCATAAAAAATGGTACTGATATGGCTCCCTTGCTTGGTGCTCAGCATTTAACGGTCGTTCCAGGACTGGTTTGACCAGTATCAGGATAATGTGACTGGGTGTGGTATAATGTCTATGGCGTGATATCACAGAGAGGCAGTAGAATAAACAAAGTCCACAAATGACTAAAATATTGTCGATGGGATGTTAAACCTAAAACAAACGA
>CM037793.1:36888809-36938809 GCA_021229015.1 Solen grandis
CATTAACATATGCTCCGATTATTTAACTCGTGTCGCTATTCATTTCTTTGGGAATGTTTTATTTATTAGACTAAAGGTGGTAGCTGACATGCATTTAGCAAACAAATATCCACTTTTACATTCCTG
Organism: Solen grandis; assembly: GCA_021229015.1. Classification (NCBI taxonomy): domain Eukaryota; kingdom Metazoa; phylum Mollusca; class Bivalvia; order Adapedonta; family Solenidae; genus Solen; species Solen grandis. The sequence continues at coordinate 36,888,936 of CM037793.1, forward strand.
ATTCAGCAACATGTGTACTTAGGCAAAAGTTTTAAGACTGTCTGTGTTCTCATAATAATGTCTTTATTATAGCAATACTAAAAAATGAAATTTTAAAATCAAAGTGAACGCTTTTACCACCATAAACTTAGATTTTGTAATGTGACAATCTAATGGTTTTACTATTTGAAACATGCATGTTTTTAATTTGATGTTTGACATCAAAATTGCAGCATAATTGAATTTAAGTTACATTGATCAGAAGATTGTAAGATTTCGTTTTTCATTTTTATTCTCTATAAGAACATTTGTCATTTTAGGAACATTTTACGAATTTCCATAACGATGTTGAAAGCGCGAAGTCATATCACATTTTCATCACTGTGTTTTCGCGTTTTCTCCATCGTACTTTCGCGTTTTCATGATCAAAGTTTCGCGATTTCGTGTTTTCGTGTTTCAGATACTTTCGTTTAAAGACAAATATGCAGATGGCCCTATCAGAATTCTGTAGTATTTTAATATGGATATCATTGCTGAAACAGAAACACAAAACATTTTGGGATAGAAAAGATATATTTTATTTATTTTTATAACAATATTATCCATAATTTGTTTTATTATGCTTAACTTTGAAGAAAGGAAAAAAATTATTTCATATCAACACAGTTTTGCAAAAAAATGGATCTTTTTTTATCCAAATATCTGTCAGATATGATAAAATTTAAAGAAACCTGACTATTATAAGACATGAATTTCTTGGATGATGGGGTTTTTAAAAATGTATACTGTGGTACAATTAGTTTGACGTAATATCCCAGCACTTTTCTCCGGTAACCGTATCAAACCAGACGTTCCAGATGCACCTTTGTCTGGATCTCGGCAAAACGGGTTGCTATGGGAACTAGGAGTATTCAGTACTCAGTACTGGTTCTACCCAGAAAATTGCCTCCAATGTGCTATACACGGGGCACGTAAAGGAACGAATGGGTCTATTCGTAAAATTAGCTAGGGTATCGCACCTGGACTCCCTTGTATCAATCAAACCACTTCTTCCGATGTTGTCTCTTCATTAAAAAGTAAAATAACAGACTTCACTTGTGGGTTATCCTTGACCAAAATAAACCTTGTCTAAAATATGGCCTTAAAAATCAGAAAATGATTTCTAGCCATAGAAGAATAATTCAAAATACAAATCAAGCTAAATATTTTGCTGAAACTCATTCTACTGAGTAAATCGTACTAAACTAAAGCCTAACTGACTTTAACGCCTTGGAAGGCCTTAGAAATCGTGATATATTTTACTGCGAATGTACATTGTTTGCTTTGTAAAATCAATATCAATAGTTACAATACTTAAGTAGCCTCTAATTATTTTACAGTATCATCAGGTAATATTTTATACTATTTGAATTTTGCCAGAAAATTGTTTCAAATCTTCTATTCAGGCGTATTGTGTTGGTATTTAATGAGAACATTTAATATTAAGTGTAATTTCTAGAAATTATTTTCATCTGTAATTCATTTTCTTTTAAAAATTAACATTTATACTTCATTTTTAATTATTTTAATCATATAGAAAAGAAAGACAATTCATGCTTTGTAACACTGAGTTTATATACAAATGTATCTTATCTGATGTCGTATTGCATAAAAACTGAAAATCAAATTCAAATTTTGAAAAGAAAAACACCAATTTAGAAAAAAAAAATTATTAACTAATATTATTGTAGGTAAAAAAGATGCCAGCAGGTAGCGAAGGAAAAAAGGTTTCGTATCATCAAATTCTATTATGAAATGACTCATTTGAAAGTTTAAACTCTCTCTCTCTCTCTCTATGTAGATTAATTGCATCTATCATCGACGAGATAGAGGCTTTTCTATTACGCACTATTTTTGCCGGGAAAACCATTAATGTTCGTGCTAATATTATAATAACTGTCATAATTTTGTAATAGATTTTTAGGATGTAATAATTGTGTAATCTGTTGAAGTTTTGCCTATTCCTATTATCTTAACAAATAATAATGTTCAAAACAAAGAGGTACAGTCTATAGATACTCATTGACGACAACATTACTGAAATACGTAAATAAGAAAGAGTGTTTTGCTAAACAGCTTTAAATTGTTTTGAAAATACCTGATTTGCATATTCTGCATATTTTCATCAATTTTTCAGACGTTTGCCATAGATAATCCGTATTCCTGTCAATTGTGAGTACAGGCATTGATGATGTAAAGTAGATCAACGAATTGTGATTCGGCGACTCTTTTTTTTTTCTTTTTTCAAAAGTTTCAAAATTTAATTCAAATTATTTTTTTTCGGACCATCTTTGGGAATACTCGCCAGTGCAAAATATAAACAATGGGAGACATCCATCCAAAATACTAAATTGCGTAATTTGATCAACAGTTTCAATGCATTTCATTGTTATTTTACTGCAAATATTTGCACATTGTGTACCATATGCGTTATTCTACAACATGTCAATGTATTTAATCATTATTTATCTTTTTTATGAAAATTGTATTAATATGAAATACGATGGGCCTTTAAAAATTATATACCTAAAAGAAAGTATCAACTCTTTATCCTTCGCAAATTCATAAGGGAATGTGCCTCGATCTCTTTAGAAAATCTCATACATATGTTTATTTCCCATTCAACGATGTGCCAAATTATACACCAGCATGTTGATTAGTTGTCGGGAAGTGCTCGTTGATTTACGTAGGTTTACGTCTCATTTCGGAGTAAAACGGTCTGTACCAAAACGTTCGAAGATAAACATAATGTAAATACATGTATACCGACTGCCTTCCGTTTGAATCATTGTCATTTGACTTCAAAGTTTTGTATTTTTTCCAATGCTTTTAAATCGATGAGCTCGGTCGTTGAACTGCTAAACGTAATTGGAATATTTTCTTTTCTTCACAAGAACAAATAAAGACGATTTTTCATTATGGATTACATAGAAAACATTTTAGACCATTTTTGAAATTGAAAATAATTCATCTAAACTTGTCAATAGATGGTTGTGCTCCTTTGTACTTGAGATGTATTTTTCCCGTTAGAATTAGTGTCTCATTTCCAGGAGGTCGTAAAATGTTCTCTTAATCACTCTCTGCCATTATTTCAAAACGTATTCCCCGTTTTCCCTTGTGCAGAAGATTTATATTGTTTTCAACTACCGCTTCTTTTGAATGATTAATGAAAATTTTCTGGTTGTAATAGAAGATTGCTAACTTCCCTGGCGACAAAGGACGGTGTTTAATAATGTCGATGAAACCCTTTTCTTTTTTTCTTTTTTTAATAATGAAATCCTTGTACATAAATCTTGTGTCAACAAGCTGGAATGTTTATGGATAGGCTTTTTAAGTTTTAGATTGAATTAATATCATCCACGGAATCATCCTTCCCATTTGTGTTCTTAACCCCTGAATCATGAATATGTATATATATCTATGTGTTCCTAAACTGTGAATATGTATCTAGAAATTTATGTGTTTTAAATCCCTTAAATAGGAAGTTTTCACTTAATATATGTGTTCGAGGTCCCTAAAACATGTATATGTATGTATCTAGAAATATGTGTCATTATGTCCAAAATATGTATATGTATCTGAAATCTACAATTATGTATTGTTTGTTTTTCTTTTATTCAATAGATTATGCGGTTCACTTTTTTAAACTGCAAAACGTAAATACACAATAATGTTTCCACAAGATTAAAGTGACAAATAATGTATCTACAAGATCAAAGTGGCAAATAATGTATCCACAAAATAATAGTGACAAATAATGTATCTACAATATTAAAGCGACAAATAATGTATCTACAAGATTAAGGTGACAAATAATGTATCTACAAGATTAAGGTGACAAATAATGTATCTACAAGATTAAGGTGACAAATAATGTATCTACAAGATTAAGGTGACAAATAATGTATCTACAAGATTAAGGTGACAAATAATGTATTTACAAGATTAAGGTGACAAATAATGTATCTACAAGATTAAAGTGACAAATAATGTATCCACAAATATAATAGTGACAAATAATGAAAAAAAAAAAAAAAAAAAAAAAAAAAAAAAAAAAAAAAAAAAAAAAAAAAAAAAAAAAAAAAAAAAAAAAAAAAAAAAAAAAAAAAAAAAAAAAAAAAATTTTTTTTTTTTTTTTTTTTTTTTTTTTTTTTTTTTTTTTTTTTTTTTTTTTTTTTTTTTTTTTTTTTTTTTTATCACAAGATTAAGTGACAAATAATGTATCTACAAATTAAAGGGACAAATAATGTATCCACAAGATTAAGGTGACAAATAATGTATCTACAAGATTAAGGTGACAAATAATGTATCACAAATTAAGGTGACAAATAATGTATCACAAATATTAAAGGTGACAAATAATGTATCTACAATATTAAGTGACAAATAATGTATTCCACAAGATTTAAGGTGACAAATAATGTATCACAAGATAAGTGACAAATAATGTATCACAAGATTAAGTGACAAATAATTATCTACAAATTAAAGGGGACAAATAATGTATTCACAAGATTTAGGTGACAATAATGTATCTACAAGATTAAGGTGACAAATATGTTTACAAGATTAGGTGACAAATAGTGTATCTACAGATTAAGGTGACAAATAATGTATACACAAGATTAAAGTGACAAATAATGTATCTACAAGATTAAAGGGACAAATAATGTATCTACAAGATTAAGGTGACAAATAATGTATCTACAATATTAAAGGGACAAATAATGTATCTACAAGATTAAGGTGACAAATAATGTATCTACAATAATAAAGTGACAAATAAAGTATCTACAACAATTAAGGGTGACAAATAATGTATCTACAAGATTAGTGACAAATAATGTTTCACAAGATTAAGGTGACAAATAATGTATCTACAAGATTAAGTGACAAATAATGTATCTACAAGATAAAGTGACAAATAATGTATCTACAAATTAAGGAAATGACTACAAATAAGGACATAATGTATCTACAAGATTAAGGTGACAAATAATGTATCTACAAATTAAGGGAAAAATGACACAAATAAGTGTTATCTACAAGATTAAGGTGACAAATAATGTATCACACAAGATTAAGGTGACAAATAATGTATCTACAAGATTAAGGTGACAAATATAATGTATCTACAAGATTAAAGGTGACAAATAATGTATCTACAAATTAAGTGACAAATAATGTATCTACAAGATTAAGGGACAAATAATGTATTACAAGATTAAGGTGACAAATAAGTATCTACAAATTAAGGTGACAAATAATGTATCACAAATTAAAGGACAAATAATGTATCTACAAAATTAAGGTGACAAATAATGTATCTACAAGATTAAGGTGACAAATAATGTATCTACAAGATTAAGGTGACAAATAATGTATCTACAAGATTAAGGTGACAAATAATGTATCTACAATATTAAAGTGACAAATAATGTATCTACAAGATTAAGGTGACAAATAATGTTTCCACAAGATTAAAGTGACAAATAATGTATCTACAATATTAAGTGACAAATAATGTATCTACAAGATTAAGTGACAAATAATGTATCTACAATATTAAGTGACAAATAATGTATCTACAAGATTAAGTGACAAATAATGTATCTACAAGATTAAAGTGACAAATAATGTATCTACAAAATTAAAGTGACAAATAATGTATCTACAATATTAAAGTGACAAATAATGTTTCCACAAGATTAAGGTGACAAATAATGTATCTACAATATTAAATATTCTCGTAACATTTTGGACATGTTGCATTTGGTAGATAGCCGATATTATCTGTTTGTGTACACGTCATCTGCGGGTTTCCCAAATTTTTAATGATTTGTGGGAAGGAAGTTCGATATGATTCGCTCAGGCAACTTCGAGACCTTGTGATCAGCAATTGGCTGCTTGTTCTGGTACTCTGCTTTGATTTTTAATAAAATACATTTATTATTATAAGCCCAATTATTATATTGGCATTAGCAGTTGTAATTTAGTAGATGCAGCAATCAACATATAATTCTTTGGGGAAAAAATCCGTATAAAAACGTTTGACGCAATCTGTTCAAATATACACACAGTATTAAACAACACTTGCACGCATGTGCCAACAATTCTTTTAAGCTAAACTCAAACTTCATGCACGGTAAGTTCATTCGACAGTACTTGGTTATTATACTGGGGCCAAGACTCGAACAAAAAATAGCTGGCGGTTAATAATAAACTGGGCAAGCTTTCCTTTTAAAAGAAAATTTTATTATATTTGTCAGTATATAGTTATAATATTAATAATAATAATATTTTAATCAGTTTGTATTTATAAGTTCTTATATTTTTATGTTACCTCTAAAAACCTTCGTGTTCAAATATACTGGATGGATTTATGTACAAATTTAAAGAATATTGTTTGTACATCATATTGACATGTTAAGTTTGTACAGAACCAAAGGTAACAAAATTTTCAAAGATAAAAGAAATTTGGCATTTTATTTCCTCTCTTGACAAAAGAGAATAAAAAATAATATCACTGATTTTCAATATCAGAATTTTATATAATATGAATTTCATCCTATTTGAAGAAAGATTTGCTACTAACTTTATAACTAATGGAAATTTCTCGTTGATATGCTAAATTGTAAACTTGTTCAATTAATAAACAGTGTACATTTCTAAATATTTTTTTTCATTTCTTCAACTGTGTGGATAAACGCTGTTATCATATAAGTATAGATTTTTCGGCGTAAGCTGTATAAAATAGATTTTGACCTATTTCTGGAACCAATGAAATCTTAGTTAACAACCGAAGAGTTCGGAAAAGCGCTTGTTTCATTGGTGTGCATACATTGTATTAGAATATTCCATCGTAAAATGGGAGTTTCAGGGTGCATATCATCCTGTATGATTGTCAATTAGTAAACAACAATTTAATCCACCTATTTAAACTTAAACACTACCCAGTTGAAAAATTTAAGCATAAAAATTAAGCAGTTGAAAAAATAAACAGCTGTGAGTTGTAGTAAACCTTGGTAGTGGACTCGTCCTTCAATGTCGCAAAACTCGCAGTGTATAAATTAGCTTACATAATCCATATATAGTGAAAATATTTTCTTATTTTATATTATAATCTTTTGGCTTAATTGGTGCTGGAATAATTGTTTAATTTTTTATATGATATATGATTCAGTTTTTGTTATTTTAGTTTTGTCTACAATGTAGTGATTATTAAATATTTATATTTTCTTGAATTACCTCTCTTTAATTTATTCCAAAACCCAGTGGCAATATATCAATTTTCCACATACATTATATTATTTAAATTCTGTGCGTCTGTTCAAGATCAAAGATGATTCCGATACATGCATTCAAAACACTTCATTTCTTTCTAACGCTATCTGGTGAGATACAAGATTTGAGATGGCGAACCTGCCGGCCGGGTAGCAGTTGGAGAAATACATTAAGTATTTTAGGTTAAGTTACTACTGCAACAAGAAAGCATTGCGCTATCTGGTGTGGTGTAACTTGGTAGGATTTAGGGTCTAAAGAGATTTTTTCAGCTCAGAGTTGAAAATATAGAAAAAAAAGATAGGGCTGACTTGTAAAAAATCGTTTAGGCTATTTGGGTAATTTTGTGTTCAGTATCAAGTTCAGTTTGTTTTTTCGCTTTGATTTTAAATTGATTAAACATTGATTATTTGAGACAATAAATCATTGCTACAATCATTCGTAAACAAGCTTTGTACATATGGACATATTTCATAACTTAACTTTAATTTATCTAATCATACGACCAGGAGAGTTACGAGGAAAATTTAATTCCACATATCTATAGTTTTTCAGACCGCTCGAATACGTTACATTAACATCAGTCTCAATTTGCGAAGGCTTCTATTACATTTTTATCCCTTCTCCCTCTTCTTCTTCTTCTTCTTCTTCTTCTTTATTTCCTTGTATTAGATATATAATATTGAACATATTTCTTGTTTTAAGTGTTAACTTTTTGCTTGTTGTTTAAGTTTATAAAGTATAAAAATCCGTGTAACTAAACAGACTTAATTGCATTGAAATAAGCCTTCCACGTAAAGCTTATTTGTTTGTTGGGTTTAACGTCCCACTGACAGTAGTTCAGTCATTTGAAGACTATGTCTACTTTAGACAGATATAGTGCTGCTACACTGCAGTATCACGCCGCATGGCATGATACCACACCCAGTCACATTATCCTGACACTGGGCCAACTAGTCCAGCAACTACCCTTCAAGCAAGGAAGTTTTCTGCGTAAAGTTTCATTTATATTTATGTACTATGTACCATTTATGACGAATCCATGTATTTACTACAGCATAGTTTACTATTAAGATGATGTTTTCAAGGTCAAAAAGTTATAAAATGTCAAACTATGCAAATGGGGATGTGGTGCTGACATTTAAAAACTACCTTAAGAGAGCTAGGTTGCAAATCTTGATAAACGGCCATGTGTTTTCTTTCGTTAAACCATTTGAAAATTAATTATAATTGTTATACAGCATACCATTAATTATTCACGTTTCACATTAAATTTCGGATAAAATTAGTGACATTTTCCCCTGAGATTTTAGAGGGAGTAGTGTTACTGTTATTCGCGATTAAATTACAGTAATTAATACAATGTTAACTGTAAATAAATGATGTTTTATGAATGCATTAAAGACCGTCTCACACAGCCTGTGCGTGTTTATTATTAATTTACAGTCAATCCTGTATTAAACGGTTAGTCAAGGGAAGAAGATAAAATGATCGCTTAGCAAAGACGTTCTTTAAATGAAGTTTAAACATATAACAAAACGCTAGTTTCAAACTGACCGCTAATTGCAGGTTGGCCGCTTATACAATGGCCGCTTATACAAGTTGAACTGTATAAAGCTATTTAAATGATTTATTGCCTTAATCCGGTAACTCTAAAAATGGCCCTCGTACAAAAACAGAAATAAATTACATTCAGAAACAAAATGTAATATTCTTATGTATATACACGGTGTGTGTTAACGGTTTTTGCATTCACTGCTGGTAGCTTTGCTTGGCCCTTTTACACGCGATATCGTTCTTCCGTAGTCACTATTACGCAAAAACAATTTTTGATCAGTCCTTTTGTCGATATATATTTTAAACTCGACTAGTATTTTTATGCAGATTTTAGCTATATCCGTACACATCTTATTCTGTATTGCTTTTAACATGATGAATTAGTCAGTACACTACTTTCACGACAACAGCAATGTTCACCACATAAACGTTTATCACGCGAATTTTTTTTTCAACGCAGTGAATGCATAAGTGCTCCAACGCTTTGATTGCATTAGTTTTACCGTCGTAGGAACAACACTGCAGTTGCGAAACTCACAGATCTTACCACATTTAACAGAAACTGCGTCAAATAATGCAATGGAGCATTGCTTATCCAGTTCCTTTATATTAATTATTTAACATTGTTTTGCAATATTTTGCCCACAGTGCAAGAACAAATTACGACAAAGTAAACACAATTATCTAAAAGAGCGGAAACAACTCCCAAGGTTTGAATATTCACCAGTCAGTTTTGAACACGACTGTTTTAAAAATGTCTGGCTTGGTTTATTTAGTTCGTTTTTCAAAGAGACGCATTAATTCGATTTTACGATTTGCGAGCTTACCTCGAGCACTGTGCCGGATTAACTTCGTTGCCCAAGCTTCTGATATTCCTTGAACAAATACAAGTCCTCAGAGCTTTAAGGGAAAATCTTGTGATGCGTCATCGTTGAAGCCTAACTCGCAGAACGTTTTATTGAGTAGTCAGGAAAATATAAAAAAAATAAACAAAGTAAATAACTAATTACATGTTTTATTTAATTCTAGCTGATAAAATACTGTGTTTAAACTCTATACCATCCACAGTGTATTTGATGTAGGTTTGCCAGAATTACTTTTTCGAATATAATTAGTCTCCCCCGCCCCCCTATTCCTGTAATGTTTAAATACGCGCAAGTGAAAATATTAAAATTGGATCACTTTCAGATAAGATATATTCCATATCCACACAATACAAAACGCCTCGCTTCTCGCCAAAGCGTCCCGGGTTCGATTCCTGGTCATGTACGTGAGAGGGTACAGTGGTCGCCCGTCCAGACACGTGTTTTTGTCCGCCACCGGATTAACTCTTTGAGTTTACAGTCGCTTCGACAGTATTTCAGTCATATAGCGACGTCCAGCTAATGACCCCGAATGCACAGAGGAATCCGGGTAGAACCATCGACCAGCTGGAAGATTTCCTCACATGAATATCCGAATGACCCTGCTGGGATTCGAACCCACGCGGTGAGGGGTTGAGTGTGTGTTAAAGTCAGCGACTTTACCCTCTCGGCCACGGAGGCCCCCTCCGCCACCAGAGCCATCGAGGGTGAATAATATAAGTTCTGTTAGCTTGTCTCGTAATCGATGTATAATAAATAAAGTTTAACTTAATACAAAAATATCTTCTGTGTTTGTTAAACTTTGTAATGCATGTAGCGCTCATAGTTTTATTATTTTTGTAACATAAAGTGGTTTGCAATACGACAGTATACCACCTCTTCTTTTAAGAGTTTAATAAGCTTACACCATAATAATAGAGTACCGATATGCATCATCGATTCAAATTTAAAGTAATACTGAATTAAAATTTCTGTCTTTGAGATCAAGCGTATCATCTAATTAAAATATTTATATATATATATTTAGAATAAAAATGGTATTTGCAAATGGACTACACTTACGATATGCTTTCATTAATTTGATAGACGTTTCTTTTCCCTAAACTAGTAGTAAAACCAAAACTCTGTGACGTCAATGGATCATTTAAACTGACTTAATTACATGACATTGCTCTTTGATATCTCCCTCTTGCCTTAGATGTAATTACAAATGGAATAAACCATTCCAGATCCTCTTGTAAGTGATTTAATATAGAACATTTAACTTATTTTGACCACATTTTCATTACACTCTTTTTTCATGATTTAGATTAATTAAGGTCGTTTTTGAAGCTGCATTCGTAGAAAACAGTCAATGTCACAAAATGAGATATAATAAGAAACGAAAGCTTCTTTTATGGCTCAGTCGATTTTAATCGATATAAGAATAATTATTTTGAAATTCACTAGCTTTTCGTGTCTTCTCTATGCAGAAGGTCTAACAACACATTGTATCAAGAAACGAAGTTTTTTTTTTTGTTTTTTTTGTGTGTGTGTGTGTGTGTGTGTGTGTGTGTGTGTGTGATAACATAGAACGGATAAGTGAATATCTCCTTGGATAACCGATAATCCAAACCGTCGTCTCTCTGAAAATAAAATGGTACTGGTATAGCGTTCAGTACATAAGGGTTGTTCCAGGACTTGTCAGGATTGTGTGACTGAATGTGTTTTCTGGTAGCACTACATCTGTCTCATGTAGACATAGTCTCAAATTTGTTCGCTGTACCCGTTTGGAAATTAGAAGACAGTTTGGTAGGAAAGTTTGTCATAATACTCAATATAGGGGAGAAACTGAGTGTAAGCGGTCGGTTAGCTCAGTTAGTAAAGCATTCGCCTTGTAAGCGAAAGGCCCCGGGCTCGAGCCTCGGTCAGGCTGCACATTTCGCTCACCCTGTGACATATTCATTCTAATACGTAGGTACGTTCAAAGTAAAAGATCAATACCATCAATGTCAATTCCATAACTCCCCTCTTTCAGTGAAAGCGGGGACAGTTTATGTAATTTTCAATGGCTCAGATGTGCACAAATGAGTTTTATGGTTATGATTTGCTTAGCAGAATCTCCAGAGAAAAGAATCATCAATTGCACTCTCTCTTGACAATGGCTATTTAGATTATTTAAGGAATAAAGAGTGATCTCAGGCTGTTGATTTTTCCTGTAATACGATGCCGTAGACGGCTGAATATGCATCATGGGAGGTTTAAAGAACACATCCCAGTCAAGGTTGACAGAAATGAAAGTGGCATCACACTTTCGATAGGTGTAGCGTTTGTCTGAGTAATTTAAATGACCAGTTATTTATCAAATAATATGCATTAAAGATGGAATTAAAGTCTGGTATAAATACTCACAGTTTTGATACGAATGATGGGAAACCATCGTCTGACGTCATCGTATCTACAAGAAACCTCACATATCTGAATACATTGATTGACTCCTGATATGGGAATAAGATATTAATATATAAATAGATATTTTTTAGACTTCATCGAACACATTATGGTGTAGCGTTATTTATAAATTCAGAAGAATCTGAGCATCAAAATATGTAGGAACTCTTTGTTAACCGACGAAGTTTTTGTATTTAGACACCATAAAATATGGCATCCATCGCGATTATAAAAGCACAACTGATTTTAGTTTTATTATACGTTTAACTAAAAGCAAACAACACAATCATAGAAACTGATGGAGGAGTGTAAGCTGCTCCCTATGGGGCTCCAGACAACAGATCTAAGAGGTGCTGTAATTAACAATTGATTGCTCTTTTAAGGAAATCATTATGAAGTACTGTAAAATCAATCATTTCGTTGACATTAATTTCGTTTTTTATGTAATTGAGGAATTTTTTTCGTGGGCGCATTTATCCATGGTTCTAGAAAACTGGATGTCTATGAAATGAACGGTTTTCGTGGGGATTAATATTCGTTGATAAAATCCTTCTTGAAGTCAACGAAAGGCTTCCTCACATGAAAAATCCAATGTCCCTACCGGGATTCGAACCCACAGCGGTGAGGGGCTGAGAGATTTGTAGTCCACGACTGTAACCGCTTGGCCACGGCGGCCCCGATTAATTTGTAGTAGGTAATGTATTTCAACGTGTAAAAGAAACAGGTCCCGTAGATATATTTTTTAATCGGTCTGTGCAATGTCACAAGGACGTAAATGTAGTAGTAGTAGTAGTAGTAGTAGTAGTTAGTACACAGCGTGGCCTTATCACGTGGTATATTGCGTCATTTCTAAGCTAACACGAGCAGCATCGGAAAAGAAAACTGCAGTATTTTATTTCATCAGTTTTAATGGGATATAGCTCATACAAAGCGACATAAGTGCATACTGCAGGAATCGGGGTCATAACCCTTACTTAACTGGGAGACTACTGGCGGGGTTATCAAGAAACAAAAAGCGAATTCAGCTGACTTAATAGTTACTAAGTTGCAGGGAAAAATGGATTATTTGGCATCACATGGACGTTTACCTCTACATGGTTTAACCTTTCTTGGACTCTGGAATAAGAATTACAGCTATTTCATGTGCAATGAGTGCTTTGATTTTTTTCAACACGGAGATGGACTCATTAAACCAAAAAACGTTTTTATATTTACAAGTCTGCTCGTTTGGGTTAGCCCGAAACATATCCGATTCCAAATAACATGGCCTTTATTATCAAACTAGAATATGATATGGCAGATTGGCAACACCACATCTGCTTTATTACGATAAGTTCAGATAAACAATATCGGTGAGGTTTTGTTACAAACATAAACACTAATGAAACATTAATGATATGTGTTATTATAGCAGTTCGCATAATTATTAATTATCATCTTGCTATAAAGTGAAAATTATAAATTAAACTTTAGCATAATTTCCAAAACATTGTGGATTTATTTGTCTGGGTGCCTTTTATATCTCTCATATTATAGCAATCTTTAGAAGTTATGTTTCATTAAAACTTCTCATCAGACACTTGTTGTTTTTTTTTCTTATTAATATCAAAAATTAAATCAACCTAACCCATGATATTATTGCTTGAACTTGTTATTTATTTCAATGATAATGATGTCCTTGAACATCAACACTTGTTAATAAAACATTTGCTATTGCATGCCTTATTTTATATCCTCTTTCTACTAATTTATTTCAGGATAATTGTATAAAAAATAGTGTTCATTGCGTTCAAAAGTCGGATTATGTCCAGAGTTTTTACAGTTTTCTTACAGATCATGTGCGTGAAAATTTCATAACAGCAAACAGTCTAATAAGGGCATCACAATGCAGGTATGGTTATGAATGCTGCGACAGAATTGAGACATTTGCGAGAAGGTATGCGTTGTGCTAAATAATGTATAATTTGCTAAAAAGAGATTGGGTAAGATGGTAAAATATGGGAACCCAAGATAATAAACGGCCAGTACTCTCTTCTTTTAAGCCTTTATCGTGTTGGACTAAAATCTGGATGTTGTTAGATTGTCTCATAAAATCATATACAACATGTCTACAAAATAATTTTCGTTCACATTTTTTATAATACCTCTGATACACGTATATCCACAACATAACTGAATTTTTTGTTTGTTTGTCGTTCTGGCGACAATTTTTCAGTCATTTAGGGACATTTGTCTACATGAGACAGATATAGTGCTGTCACACTGCAGTATCACGCCGTAGACATGTGGCGTCAGGCGTATTCAACAAATTTAGATCCATGCATAATTTCTAAGCGTAAAATTTTATTTTGAAGCATCCACTCCACACATTATGGTGGTAGGGGAATATCGAGAGACATCAACCACTGCTGCTGGTACCCTGTTATTCTGTACTATGGACGTATCTAATGGTATAACTGACGGCATCTCTGTTTGCAGTTATATTTTCTGCACAACTGAAAATAAAGAGAAGAAAGAAGATTTTGCAAATAAAAATTGAATTGGGAAATGCTTTACAAAATCAAAGTATCGCATACATTTTCTCTTAATGCCGTTTTACTCTGAGAAAAGTGTCCAATAGATACCTATGTTATCACAGTGCACATTGCTTGTTTGTGTACTTGAGTGTAACATCCCATCGACATTATTCCAGTCATTTGAAGTTAACAGATATAGTTCTGTTTTACTACTATATCACGTTACAGCATACATACAAACATGACTATCCTGACTCTGGAACCACTAGTCCTAGGACTACCTTTAGTTTATTGCGACTTGTGATCGAATCAACGATACCTCGAGTATGAGGCTGACGTTTAAACAAACGACCAACATATTTTACAATAATGACCTATGTAAATATTAAAAGTACTGACACAAAAGCACAATATTTACCAGAAGTTATTGATAACACCGAACACAAGAGACATGCCGCTTTAGCCTGACTGTGGGCCGTTCTGGAACACCCTTCTACGAAAAGAAATTATGCGACCGGAATTCGAACCCCTTGACACAGGCAGGCATCAATGCGGATGTTTTAACTGGCAAAAGGGGATGAGGTCAATATAGCAACGGACTGTCTTTGGATTTTTTCTAAGCAAACGCCGAATATGCAAGATAAACAACAATGTTTTTGTTGTATTGTCATTTCGAAACAAGCGGGTCTTTTATGTAGTTATTTTCAAATTAAAAGTCAGAATTCCTTGGAAAATGATATAGAAATCATTGAAGCACTAATAAAAAGCGTAATCTAAGGTTTTCAATTAAAGCAAATTGATTTAAATAACGCTTTCAACAGAATTACCCGCATTTGTCATGCAATGTAGACCTTTGGCCTACATTTTAACAAATGAAACAAATTATCTTGAAAGCCAACTTAAGAAAACGTGCCCAATAGATGTGTACTTTACAATAGCTTTAAAGTTAAAACCTTATGCACTGCCAAACAGTGCAAAAGGCAGCGTAAGTTTAGTTTTAAATTTAAGCCATCAAAATCATTCATCAGAGGTTAGAGTATGTCCTTTAGCTTTAAAGGCTCAGGACAGTTTGTTCTTGTCATCATTTGCAAATTTCAATGACAACATACAATAATAAGGAAACAAAGAACCACGCCTAAATACGCTGTTTATATGTTTATAGATAATTACATTCCCAGTGAGAATCTTATCTTAGTCATTGACGAATTAAACTTTTCTACTATTTTTCCTAACTCATGTAGTTTTTGGCTGAATATTTATGTGATTTGTATTTTGAAGTACGTTCAGGGGGACCTGCTCCTGTATGTTTTAAAAACAATATCCTACCGTACACACATATATATATCAACAAGGGTGGCACTATATTAGCCTCTTGGTAACATAATTATTCGCTATATCGCTGACCATTACTGCAATGTAAAAATCCAAAACAATCCAAAATTTACTTCCATTTCTGGTCCAGGTTGTTGTCCTTTTGGCAGATTCATGAATATATCAAATGAATAAGCAGACATAGGGAGATAAGTTTCCAATTATTTTTGAATATTTCGGAGAGATATGCATATTCTTTTGATTCCGTTAGTAGATTGTATAGATTTGTTCGAAAGATTAGGGAAAATGAAGCGAGAAGACCCCAAAAATAGTGTCCACCCTTGTTGATATTTATGTGTACAGTAGATTTTTTTAAACATACAGGAGCAAGTCCCTGTTCAAATGCATTTTTAGACATGCTTCTTGATTGCCATATGTCTTCTTTAGAGACAGATATCCAAGAGTTCAGGTTGAGGGGGTGCTATATTTAAAATATGTAGGCAGTGACAATGCAAGCGGCTTGCCGCTTTGTCCGAGCCATGAGAAGGCTGTAGTTCTGGTTTCAGTGGGGATCCGGAGAAAGTCCCCCGCATTTTTAGTTCACCTGAGCACAACGTGCTCATGGTGAGCTTTTGTGATCGCCTTTTGTCCGTCGTCCGTGCGTGCGTGCGTGCGTCCGTCGTCAACAATTTCTTTAATAACATCTCCTTCTTAACTACTCACTGGATTTTGATAAAACTTCAAAGTAATGTTCATTATGGGGCCCTTTACCAAAGTTGTTAAAATTATTTTGATTGGTCAAAAATCTAGGTCACAGGAGCTAAAAAGAGATTTTAAAAATGATTTTTTTTAAAAATCTTCTTCTCCGAAACCAAAAGGCCTAGCCTTTGATTTTTTGTATGTAGCATGATCTTATGACTCTCTTCCAAGATTTTTCAAATTATGACCCTGGGGTCAAAATTGGCCCCGCCCCAGGGGTCACATTATTTAACATAGGCTAATATCGGAAAGACTTGAAAAATCTTCTTCTCAGAAACCACAAGGCCTAGCCTTTTGATTTTTGGTATGTAGCATGATCTTATGACTCTCTACCAAGATTTTTCAAATTATGACCCTGGGGTCAAAATTGGCACCGCCCCAGGGGTCACATTATTTAACATAGGCTAATATCGGAAAGACTTGAAAAATCTTCTTCTCAGAAACCACAAGGCCTAGCCTTTTGATTTTTGGTATGTAGCATGATCTTATGACTCACAACCAAGTTTGTTCAAATCATGGCACTGGGGTCAAATTTGGCCCCGCCAAGGGGTCCCTGATTTTACATAGGCTAACATAGAAAAAAAACTTGAAAAATCTTTTTCTCAGAAACCACAAGGCATAGAGTTAAGATATTTGTGTTCAGCATTTCTAGTGATCCACCAAGTTTGTTCAAATCATGCCCTGGGGTCAAAATTGGCCCCGCCAGGGGTCCTGATTAACATAGGCTAAATAGAAAAATTGAAAAATCTTCTTCTCAGAAACCACAAGGCTTGGGGTTTAGATATTTTGTGCGCAGCATTGTCTAGTAGATCACAACAAAGTTTGTTAAAATCATGACCCTGGGGTCAAAATTGGCCCAGCACCAGGGGTCACTTGATTTAACATAGGCTTATATAGAAAAAACTTGAAAAATCTTCTGGGTCTCTACCACGTTTTTACAAATCATGACCATTGGGTCCCCCAAAGGGGCCCTTTACATAGGCTAATATAGGAAACAATATGAAACCTGGTTGGTCTTAAGTTTTTCAAATCATGACCCTTGGGTCAAAATTGGCCCCACCCCAGGGGTCACTTGATTTAACATAGACTTATATAGGAGAAACCTGAAAAAAAAATCTTCTTCTCAGAAATCACAAAGCCTGGAGTTTAGATATTTGGTCTGTAATATGGGACCTCTACCAAGTTTGTTCAAATCATGAATCATGCATTGTCTAGTGGATCTATACTTAGTTTGTTCAAATCAAGGCCCTGGGGTCAAATTTGGCCCCGCCATGGGTGTCACCTGATTTTACATAGGCTAATATAGAAATAACTTGAAAATTCTTCTTTTTAGAAAACTAGAAAATACATGGCCTGGGGTTTAGATATTTGGTGAAAATTGGCCCCGCCCCAGGGATCACTTGATTTTACGTAGACTTATTTTGAAAAAAAAACAACTAGAAATATCTTCTTCTCAAAAACCACAAGGTCTGGGGTTTAGATATTTGGTATGTAACATGGGCTAATAGACCTCTACCAAGTTGTTCAAATCATGACCTTGGGGTCAGGGTCAAAATTGGCTCTGCCCCAGGGGTCACTTGATTTTACATAGCCTAATGATACCAGGTGAGCGATCCAGAGCCATCATGGCCCCTTGTTTTTTAATTTTAAGCTGTGAAATAGTGCATTTTTGCGAGTGTTTTGGGGGTTGTATGTCTACATTTTTGTATGTCGAGGAATCTGCCAGTGTCTAATTTTTTTATGATTAAGACCGTGTTTGATTATTTCCCTTCTATAAAGAATTAAGACATGTTGAATTAATGTTGTCCTCGCAGTCACTTGCTGTAAATAGAAGACAAACACCCATAGACTTCATTAATTCTTGCTTCGATCCTGGTGTGATTTTTTAAGATCATAAATGAAGCGGCAGATTAGAAAAAGCCCAGCAGAACAAAACTAGGCAAACTCCTAAAATACTTATATATTTTCAAAATATTTTTTAAATGTCATAGACGCTGAAGAGGTTTAACCGAACAAAAATCAAATTTTCCTTTAAAAAAAACAAATCATTTACAACATTTAAAATTCTGTGTGTCTTAAGTATCGTATTATTATGATCGGAAATATTTCGTGATATTTTGTCCCCTCATTCATCTTCATTGAACTTTCTTATCAGATATCAGATATATAAAGTGTCTGCTATATATGTCAAGTCTAGTATATGTAATAAGGAATCATTTATTTTGGGTTTAGTGCTATATCAATATGGAGATTTAATATATAACTGTTTACGATAAAGACCGGTTATCGAGTTAAATGTATTGAATTCTGAATGATTTTGTCTAAAAGTTCTATTCTAATTCACTTTATTTCTTCTCGAAGACTGTAACGATCTTTCAAATACTAGCAACCGGAAGAAAGTCGTTAACCAATGACGTCAATATTTCTAAAGACCTGCTTCAAGGTTATCAATTCGATCCCTTCCACTGGTTTTAAATGGCAGATGTCAGCTTTGTTAACTGCAATTTTCTTCAACTAGACGTTGGAATATTTTGTCAGGGGATATTCAAATTAATTATTCATATTATTTAAGCCTGACACGAGGAAACAATGCTCTGGTTACTTGACATCGTTGACTTGACATGAATACACCTGTTCAATTACAAGATAACTCCAATATTTTTAACAGTTGAGATACGTATGATGAATGGGGAGTTATTAGACATTGGCATCAACTATTTTGAAAGATTAATTTATTTCGCAATTTAAGGTAGCTTATTCACAGATGATCGGTAGGAAAATCTCTACTCCCTCCTTAATGTTTGTGGAGACTTTGTTTTCTGACAAACAAATTCGCCGAGTGTAGGTCATATTGCGCGGGAAAAACGCTATTTTCGAAAACGGCCCCTTCGGAGAAATCGGTTAAATCACCGAAGCAGGTGATTGCAGAAACATTTTTACTTCCGCAACTTGCCGTCTTCACCAGTTCCGGGTAACGAATTCGTAAGTTTAGCCTGTAAAGTGTGCGCATTCGCGGAGAGTGAATGTGATGGGTCTTGCAACGGCACACGAAAATAGAAATTCTAAACATAAGTTTTATTATTCTAAATATAGCTTCATTACCGTTCGTAAAGTTACTGCCTGTGATGGAGAAACCATCCATTTCCTTACAATCACACAGTATTGCATTGGGTGACGATGCGGCTGTAGATGGATACTGATACATAAAGTACATGTACACACAGATAGTTAAGAATCAAATCATCTATGAAAAAGGTAGAGCTGCTTTTAAGCCCTCGTTTCAAAAATCCTCAATACAATTTAAAACTAAAACAAAAGATTTGTTATATAGATTATTTTTTGTGTTTATTGTTTATTTCGGTTATTATAAATCTTAAGAGGAAATCAATGAGGGAAAGTTAAGTAACCTCAGAAAAGCATACATATATTTTAATTGATTATTTATATTATAACTCCGTCCCCTGTGGCCGAATGGTTGGAGCAAACGCCCCGGAATCAAGAGGTCATGGGTTCGATACCGAGCTATGATATACCAACGTTAAAAACATGGCTCCTTTGCTTGACGCTCAGCATATAAAGGTAGTTCCGGGACTGGCTGACCCGTTGTCAGGATAATGTGACTGAGTGTGGTATCATGCCACAAGTCTACGTCGTGACACTATATCTGTCTCTAATGGACATAGTCTCCAAATACTTAATACTGTATGCGAGACTTTAATCACAATAAACAAATACATTATTGTCCATATTAACATCCTCTTTCTACACATTTGTTGCCAAACTGCAAAAGAATGGGTTGTCTTTTTTTGTTGTTGTTTTGTGACTGTTTTATCTTCTCCATTAAATGTCTCGAAAAAAAAGGACCTATAATTACAGAAGTAAAATTGCAAACGTAAAGCAAAAACTACAGTTCTATCTGCAGCTTTCAGGAAAGTCCTTCATAAAAAAGGTGACAATGCAATAAATCTAACATGTACCTTTTACTAGATGATCCTAGTAACAATATCGGCACATTAGCTCTATCTAATTTCAGTGTTGTAAAGTTCAGAAAAGACAGGTAGTGGTAGTATTGCTTGGAAAAATATATAATAGACAAACAATCAAAATTTTTTTCCAATTGGTCAACGCCTGCACATGTCGTTATCTACATATAGTCAAACCTGCCATAAGCGGCCAGTCAAGGGAACAAAAGAAAGTAACCTTTTAACAAAGGTGATCGTCACAAAATGAAGGTTAAACATATAACAAAATGCTAGTTTGGTAATATCATAAATGACCGTAAATGCAGGTTGACCGCTTAATACAGGTGGGCGCTAATACAGGTTCCACTGTATAGATGTAGGCTGGATTTGTCAAAAATCTATTCCAGCGTTGATGATTTCTGCAAGAGCCCAGAGAGCACAGATTTAATCAAAGCGCTTAAAGCGCTGAGAGAACAAGGTTATTAATATTTTGATGTTGCATTTCTTTTGTTTATCAAAGTTAATTTGATAAGCGATGATCAAATGTTCAAGCGTTGCCAATAACAAATGTTATAAACCCGTTTTAACCTTGCTTGAACATGTACGGTCGTTAAAAAAAGACGAACACATATCTACTCTCCCCATTTCTCTTGTCTACAGTTTATTAGATTATATAAATATGTGGAAGCAAATCTATTTAAAGCCACAATCTTTCTTTTTCATATATACATATGTATTTAAAATAGGTAAATTAATAATTTTCAATATATTTACAAAAAAATGTATGTCTTTTAACGCTCGAACAGACTGACTAATTTACCTACTGCGCTAATGAGCCAAATGTTACGTGTGGTCAAAATTTTATCGATATATTGTTGGATATCGCTGGAAAAATTACAACCAGTCATGGTTCGAAATATATCCGAATGTTTTGCGATTTTTCCTCCTGTGTACTTTCTCTTTCCGTTACAGTTTATTTAACACATTATCTCCAGCATCGATTTTCAATACATTTTAATTCATTTTCAACTTCCATAACGAAATCGTACTGACATAAACATGAAAATTAGCACCATTTAGTAATAAGGGAGAAAGCAAATTATGGACCGTTTTCCTGTGTAGATAAAAAGGGTAAATCTATAAATATAAATGTCTAAATATAGCCCCGAAATGTTGTCCGATTCAAAATGTATGCTAACATAGAACAGCGTTGCAAGCAACCCTGTTCAACAAGAGAATCGGTAGAACCGATGGATGCTCCCCGAATAAATGCTAAATAACAAAGTAAAATAACTCCAAAAGTATGCAAATAAAAGAGACTAGTTGTGGTTCTTATACACTGCATTTCTCCTCATTGAGATTTATCTACCTATGAAGTTTCATGTCGATACCTCTTATAGTTTTGTGTTATGCTCTGGACAAAATTATGACGGACGGACGGACAAAGCGGCAACTATATGTTCTCCCTTCGGGGAGCATAAAAATATTATGTGTACCTGGAGTCAATGTAAATACATTACTGTTTATTCATACTGGAAGAAAGTTTTTGAAAATCAATAAAATCAACTTCCGCACTTGATCAATAAGCTAATAACTAGCCTTATATACTGTTTTGTCCTCGTCTAGATGATATCTAAACATTTTAAAAATGATAAAATAATGCCTAACATTAATAATTATTCTAAATTCGTGAACATGTAATTAACGTTTTACATATCGCTTAACATACACTATTTATATTTGATATGCTTAATATGTGTCGATAAAACATAGCTTTCAACAAAGACGGCTTAACTATTCCGGGGATTCCAGATTATGAACCATTGCATTTTTCGTAACTGATGAGTTTTTTCTACCCACAGAGCAGTTCGTGATTTGTTTGTCTGTTGGTAAGTTTAAAATATAGAGATTACAGGATATACACGCAACTGCACTAGATGGAGAGGGAGTCAGTGACGAAATCACCTGAATCGAATGTTTTGGCTTACGATCTTAAGTACTGGATGCCTGCGGCTAAATTAATTAACGCAAACAAAATCATGAGCAATTCTTAATTATATTCTTTAATTTCCATAACCTTAAAAGGATGAAAATTTAATCCGTATTCAGTTAAAATACATTTTCTTTATATTTCTAAATTTGGCTAGCCTTTCTAACATCCTAGTCATGAATAATTTTATAACTTAGATATAATCGTGTTAATTCTGCATAAAGCAGCATGATCCTCTTCATCATATCGTTGTAAATTCATGTTTTCGAAAAGTGAAAATGAAATGATATTTTAATTTGCTTTAAATTCCACTAGATGGGCATCTGCGCAAAATCAAAGTCCGTTAAACTGCATTTTATTGAGTTTTTCCAGTGCAGTTCCATAACTGATCCAGAAAATTCTACTTTATGTCAAAATTGTGCAAAACACCTTTGTAAATGGAGTCTGTTTCCGTTGTTTATAATGACGTTCTGAATACTGCTAGCGTTAACGCCATATCTCACTTGAAATTTCAAAATAAAACATTATTTCAGCAAAATATTCAAACGTTTCATTACAATATTCATTTCGAAATAGTCCCAAACTAAGCCAGTAGGTGTAATTGAAGTCATAAATAAAAACAGCTGGAAATCACAAGCTTCGATTTAGGTAATCCATCTATCATTTAATTGTAATCATGGTCCATCAAGTGATCGTAAGGATTTTACAGCAAATGCAAGCTTTTAAAGATTAAGAGCCTATTGATCCAGGTCAATAGATGAAAATTTCAGAACCTGTCAACCAGTTTACTTTATTAAAGAATGAACAAATTCATCCTTCCGTATTTATCATCTGCGTATCTTTTGTCCCGGAAATTTCAAGTACAAGATTAGAAAGTCGTTTTGGAAGCTCAGGTAGTATATACATAGTGGGGAATATAAAAAAGAACTACATAGTTACAGCTTCATACGTTCTCTTGGTATTTTACAAACTTCCTGGGACACAACAATAAAATATGACGTCACGATGACGTCAACGCAACCCAACTCATAGACGTTCAAAGGTACACAACTTTCAAGTAGCTATTCTTTAACTCTAAAACACTTGTGTCCAATATGTATCAATGTACCAGTTAGTAAAACCTACGTGAAAGAGGAAAACAATATTTCCGTTGATATACCCTCATAGCACAGCTTTCAAATTTGGAAAGTCTCGGATGCCCTTTGGATAATGTCTGGACATTACGGAAGATGATGTTATCTCTCGAATCCTAACAAGTATAAGTATTTTTTCAGGACGTTTTAAGTACATTTTCTTGGAGAACAAATACGCGTTCTACGTTCATTAGTGTTCTTTTTGCCCCACACAGCTCCTGAAACGGAAAAAAATAAGATAGATCTAGATATTTCTTTGACCCCATTAACTAGTAGCATTTCTATACTGCGCTATGTACAGGGATATGTTGTAACTAACTTACATTTAATAATTTATTTTAATCACTTTGGAATAAAATATCCACTGTCAGCCTTGTCCTAAGGTTTACTAAAGAAGTCCGTTTAGTCTCTTAAAAACACAAACATGCGTTTTCGGCCACTTTTCTTCTATATATGAGGTGTGTGAAGTTAGCGCGTAGATCGTAGATCGTAAATCAACACTATAACTAATTTTCTTTGTCGACCTGGGTCGTAGATCGTAGCTCAACCATTCAAATAAACCATTATAAATGGTTGAGCTGGATCGTAGATCGTAGCTCAACCATTGAAAAAGTTCACGGAATGGTTGAGCTGGGTCGTAGATCGTAGCTCGACCATTGAAATAAACCAAAATAAATGGTTGAGCTGGGTCGTAGATCGTAGCTCAACCATTCAAATAAACCAAAATAAATGGTTGAGCTGGATCGTAGATCGTAGCTCGACCATTGAAAACTTTTATAGAATGGTTGAGCTGGGTCGTAGATCGTAGCTCGACCATTCAAATAAACCAAAATAAATGGTTGAGCTGGGTCGTAGATCGTAGCTCAACCATTGAAAATGTTCATAGAATGGTTGAGCTGGGTCGTAGATCGTAGCTCGACCATTCAAATAAACCAAAATAAATGGTTGAGCTGGGTCGTAGATCGTAGCTCGACCATTGAAAATGTTCATAGAATGGTCGAGCTGGGTCGTAGATCGTAGCTAAACCATTGAAAATGTTCATGGAATGGTTGAGCTGGGTCGTAGATCGTAGCTCGACCATTCAAATAAACCAAAATAAATGGTTGAGCTGGGTCGTAGATCGTAGCTCAACCATTGAAAAAGTTCACGGAATTCATTTGTCGGAAAAAAATGCTTTCGTCGGGAAAAGAGTTTCCGTCCAAAATCTTTGTACTTGTCGGTAATATCTCATTCGTCGGAAAAGTTTCCGTCGGGAAATTTTCTGTTCGTCGGGAAAAATTATATGTCGGGAATTTAGTATAAGTTGTGAAAATTGTATTTTGTTAATATTTTTATCTTCGTCGGGATTTTTGTACTCGTCGGGAAAATTGCATTTGTCGGAAAAAAATGCTTTCGTCGGGAAACCTTAAAATCTTTGTTCTTGTCGGGAATATCTCATTTCGGAAAAGTTTCCGTGGGAATTTTTGAATGGTTGAGCTACGATCTACGACCCAGCTCAACCATTCTATGAAAGTTTTCAATGGTCGAGCTACGATCTTCGATCCAGCTCAACCATTCCATCAACATTTTCAATGGTTGAGCTACGATCTACGACCCAGCTCAACCATTCTATGAAAGTTTTCAATGGTCGAGCTACGATCTACGACCCAGCTCAACCATTCCATAACATTTTTCAACGGTTGAGCTACGATCTACGACCCAGCTCAACCATTCTATGAAAGTTTTGAATGGTTGAGCTACGATCTACGACCCAGATCGACAAAGAAAATTAGTTATAGTTTCGATCTACGATCTACGATCTACGCGCTAACTTCACACACCTCTATATATGTGCTCAGTTCGGTGGACGTAAACCAGGGGTTTTCCTAACAGAAACTTTGATTTCGTCACGTTATCGAAATGCAAGAGCAATGCTTCCATATAATGTTATTATTCTGTCTAAGATAGTGCCATCCTCATCGTATAAACTCTTCGATGGCATTCTCCTTAAATCAGGAGATCCAACGTGAACTTACTTTTGACATACCACTGTCTTTCAGAATACCATGTATAGCAGATACGGACACCCTACCTATATGGCAATTTCCGAACAGTCGTTGATTGTCTCTTTCCAGACTTTTCATCACTGATCGTATATTACACCTGGAATCATCCGTCTGTGTTTAAACGTCCATAGCACTTGGCAAATATCCGCTGCTGTATCTCTTCAGTGTAGTTTGAGATTCAATTATCCCTAATGTATTTGCAGATGGTTTATGTAATTCGACACAGATTGTTATTGGATGTTTTTGATGTGGCTGTTTAACCTCATGTTTTATCTATTAGAGGATAATGATCAAATAAATAAGAACAAATTGATATTTTGAAAGATTGTATTGGTAGAAAATGCATATACATGTACTCTAGAGAAAGAGTTACGCACCATTGTTTGTTGATCTGACAACTAGGGATTTTTTCCTCTCTAAACTTAAAGGTGAAGGTCAGTAAACAGCTGCTGAATAATGTAAGTTTTGATTGGTCGACTTAAAAAACGAAAGTATCCCTCAGCAAAAGAGATCAGCTTGTTCGCTTTGTATATTATACATTTTAAAAACCTCGATTTTTTCGACAGAAATATATTAATACATGTCTTAACATTCAAAATAATTTATTCAACTACTCAAAAAACATATCTAAAGGATGAAAAACACATGTTGGATTTGAAACCTTCAGACCCCTTCGGTGGATGCACTCCAAACTTGTTTTGTATGGAGATATGTATAATTTGAATCATTTGATGTTCACCTTTTCCTGTACAACTGCTGGAATGCAGGTGACTCAAGTGTTCCGAGGAAAACCCATCCAGCTGTATTTACCTGAAGACACATATTATGTTGTGAACTGGTCGTTCGTCTTTCCGATTGTCAGCAATATCATATCCGCTCTATATATTTTGAAAGCTTGAAAGACATCCATAATACTTGGGTCAAATTTCCTCTAATCAAGATGCAGAATAAACACTTAATATAATTAGTACACCACGTCCGTGTATCTTTTTTAAAGATACATCTTGTTTATCCTGACTCTATTACAGCTTCTTTGACCAATCTTTAGTTGTTTATAAAGGCACTTCTCTTAGATGTACATTGAGACCTGCTTCACGCTGAAGGTTGTAAATATCTGCATAATCGAAAGGTTTATTATGGTCTGTTTCATCGTCTCCCTGTGAATAAAGGACGGTTAGAGTCCGCTTTATTGGTGCGTTTACTCCGCCGACGGCTATTTTGACTTCCCATTATAAATACTATTTCACAAACGTTTCACAACTTAATCTTTAATAATATAATTGGGATTTAGCGCATGTGAAGCGTAAAGTTGTGCTCTAAACATGGGCCTTAGTGATTCTTTTGTAAAATGTACATGATTTCCAAACATTCGGGAAAACCTTCAGAGTTCGTGAGCATTTGTTTACTATCACAAAAGCACATAACTTATACTGTTTTGCCGAATGTTATATGAAAATTGCGTTTAAAATATCAAACATATGTGTCAAAAACAGTGTATCCGAAACGGTGAAGTTAGAACAATGCCAAATAACCCTCGTTCAAGTCAGTGTAGGACTACTTATTTGGAAAGGTTTGCCAACCAAGCTAGTTTATTGCGATGTAGATGGGGATCAAATGACACTTTAGAGTTTAGTTTAAACAGTTTTAAACATATTTTATTGTCATACATACATACATACATACAAAGAAACAAACCAAGTAGAATAAGGTAAATGGGCTAGCCACAAATTCATAAACTTAGTTATGGCTCTCCCTCAACACTTTCAAGTCGATATTTATTTCAACTTTCATCAAGGATGAAGAGAGAAAAACACACACTGTGTGACAATAAACAAAACAAAACATTTATTTTGCTCACTTATATATATTATAAAAGCGGAAAGAGAAAGCATCTGGGTAAACATTTATTTGCTACTGTCCAATTTACAGGGTGATTATTTGTGACAAAAGTTATTAAAATTGTGTACGCGGGGCTTAAATGGATTTTAGACACACACACAATCAAATTTGTGGAACAAATTGTATGATGAATAGGATAATGTTCATGGAAAGAAGAAAAAACATATAAAAAGAAAGCCTTCGGGAAACAGTAAATTGAAGTCAAAATTAAAAATGTCTAATTCTTAACTAAATTGATCGTATGTGTGAAACGGGGATTGACAATTTAATTGTTGAACATGGTTTTCGTGTGTTTTGTTGGATATTCAAGATTTAACACATTAAAAAAACAGCTAAACAGCTCATTGGTGTCAACCGAATTATCGATAATGCGGGGTTTCTGGTGAACATCTATATGAAACATGTTAGCTAAACACTCAGGTAATTGAATTTCATGTTTACTAATTACTAGGCAATCTTCAAAAAGGACATTGTTTTGATCTTAAGCAGCGAAACGAGTTTTGATGAGCCGCTAAAACAATTATAGAGATTCATTGTACTGTAATATTTTGTTTTCTGAAGAGAAGCTTTATTGTCTTTTCATCATTGACACCTTTTTAAATGGTGATGCAACCACGATAATGAATGGATGATCCTTTAATGATATTAAACTTTTGAAGCACTCGGTTTTTAAATGAATATGATATCTGTTTCATATACTTTATCATGATTAATTGGTCGGAAATGAAAACATAACTTACATGTGTAGACTTAATTGATATTGAGCACATTCTAACCTTTAAAATTTTCTGCAATTGATTCAGTAACTATTAGTTTGTCAATGTGTTCATTTTTACATCTAAGATAATAGAAAACGGTAGAAATCTTTAACGAAAAATACATACTGTTCCACTGAAAATATTTTTTTTATTTTATATTATTGATATGATGTGTGCTTTATAAATAAATAAATGACTTTATTTTATAGGTTGATAAACACCACCGTTGGTCCTTTTGCCGACTGACTGTTCCAAGATGGTCACTTTTAATTCAATTTTTTTCTTTTTGTTTTTATTTGTCCATTTACTTTATAAGTTGGTATAAATTTTGTTTATCACATAATTCGATTCATTTCGCTTAGATCTGAAATATTTTTCATCTCCAAGCCACCCCTATACAAAATGGAGAAAACAGATGTGAATGCTAAAGGTTAAACATCGCATATGATCGTCTATGGATGTCAAACAAACGATATCAGTGTGAACAATCTGAGGGTAGCTGGCTAAATCTAAACATTGTAAACTATGTTGATATCGGTAAGCTTCGAAAACTAGTACTCATATAAATTAAAAAAACAAAGATGTTTCAAATTGAAAGCATACTTTTTATATTTTTATAAAATATATTTTCCTTTAAATTATATTATTACAAAAAAAAAAAAAAAAAAAAAAAAAAACGCTGCCTAAAATCTTATATAGGCCTCATTATTAACTTCTGTTTTGATTGGATACCAAATAAATTGTGACATTACCTTTTTTAAGAGTCAGATATAAGATATCATTTTTAGCGTCATGTCAGTGTTGTGGCAAGAAGTTTTAAAAAGTAATTGTTTAATCATTAACGTCCTCTTTCGTAATGAACTTTTAAGCAACCTATATCAAGTATACAATAATCAATATATGATTTAATATTCCTTGTTGCTGTTGTATTGGAATGAATTACCTTAACCCTTTCCCTCATAGAGGAAACCATGAAAAGACCTATGCGAACAACATAAAACCAGATCAGCCTGCGAGTAACTCGCAGGCTGATCAGGTTTTATGCTGTTCGCTGCTCCTTAGTGGTCTGGAAATGAGGATTTTGTAATTAAATTTGGTAAGGTTTAACTCTGGTTTTCTGCAGATCAGGCTTTATGTGGTGCCTATTGAGTGCGTCAAAATTAGTCTATATGAGGGAAAGGGTTAAGTAAAGGATTTGTTATGCACAATACGTGTTCCGTTACTTTAACAATAATTGGTATATTCTTTTATTTTTTGCAATACATATTTGTAGTAATACGTTTTAAAGATAAAAGTACATAGATAGTTTTCATTATACACATGATATACTAATTTAAGTATTTTACATAGTCCTGAAATAAAATCCTCAATATGACCACTGTTTGTAATTTGCTAATAGAACAAGTACGAGGACATTTTGAAAACATAATTAATGTCAATATTAAAGTAATCAACATTATATTTAGACAAGCTAGTGGGAATAAAATATGATATTGATATTGCTTCGAACATTGAATTCGCTTACTACAGTCAATTTGCTCAGGGAAACACTCTTTAGTTGGAAACGAAAAGTATTGCATGATAGTTTCATAAGATTCTCTAGCATATGTTATTATATGTTAATGCGAGGGTTGTTCTATATGTAGTGTGTATTGTACGATATCTTAAAAGCATTCGACTCATCAAAAAGTCAAATGAACATTACATCCCTTCAAAATATTCTCCGCGGTTTGAAATAGATAATTTCAATCTCTGAATCCATTTCTGAAATGCGTCACGGTACGCTGATTTAGGTAGACCTCTGAGGCACTGACTGATGGCTGAGCCAAGGGTCTGTCGGGACTTGTATCGACGACCAGATAAGAACTTTTTTAATTTTTGGAAAAGGAAAAATCCCATAGGGCTAGATCTGTAGAGTACGATGGGTGTGGCAAGACGGTAACCTCCTCCGACTTCAAAAATTGCTTCACAAGCTCAAATGTATGTGATGAAGCATTAACGTGAAGTAGACGAACATGCCTAAATCCTGACACAGGGCGTCGTTTTTGATAATATTTCTTGAGCTTTTTTAGTATAACATCTCGGTAATACCGACCTGCAACACTGTTGCTCATCGGAACCGGAATTTGTACAGCTATACCATCACATGAGAAGACTATGCAATAAAGGACCCTCTTTGTGCTCATGGTCCTTTTGGCAACTACAGGCCTTCTACCATGTTTGGTTAGTCATATTTTGTTTCCAATGTTTCTGACTGGTTCGAACTAGTAAATTCATGTTTCGTCACCAGTAACAATTTTTGCAAATTGTCTTTGATTGAAGTTTGGAAACATTTTGAACAATTCCTTGGCGGTTTGTACTCGTGTCCTTTTTTGGTCATCTGCCAATATATGGGGTATCCATCTGGCAGAAATCTTTCGTACTTTCAAAATACGCTTCAAAATGAAATGCACCCGCGATAGCGAAATGCCAACAGCTTTGGCAATATCACGAATCGTGTATCTGCCATCACTTAAAATTATTTCCCGGACTTTTGAGACATTTGTCTTGCCATGTAACAGTCACAGGTCGGCCAGTTTTTGCTGCGTCTTTGACGGACACCGTGCCAGTCAGAAATTTCTTTCTCCACCTACGAACTGTCTCATAAGATACCTTATCAAACCCATAACCTTCCCCCAATTCAGTAAAAAACTGCTTAAAAGAATGACCTAGTTTTGTGCGATTTATATAAAATAAGCTCTAATTTCTTCAATATTTTTAACCCGTTTCCCAACCATTTTTACAACAGTGGTCAACAACTGGCTCTATTAAAATTACGATTAGTTTAAAACTGTGTTGAGCTGAAGGCTCGTGTTTATACCGTTGGAAAGGTATTGAATAGAGCTAATCAGGCGTATCAACATCCACGAAATCGCACAAAGCGTTATTGCACTGAGGTACAATACACATTACATATCGAACAACCCCATTGTATTTATAACTAGCTATTTTGTTAACCTTGATTTTTGTGCGAAAAGGATTATGCATGTGCATCAATTGTTCGCCATCTATATATGGCTTCAATAATTTGTATGTGGTACTCATAATAAATATCCTCAAATTTGCCTCTATAGTATTTTACCAATGGAAACTCATGCTAAGAAAATTATGGTTGATATCATTTATGCCCTGGAGAACAAATGACCATTAACTTTAGTCAGGAAACAATATTACTGGGAAAAAATGTTTCATAAAGAAGAACAAAGGGTTTTACAATATGCTAGGGTGGTCCTATCTAAAATAATATTGTAAATGTGTTTAACTTAGAAACATGTCAACATATAGGCAGATGCAGCAAACTAATCTTTCACATCTAGATATTGGTACGGTTCGTGGACACCTACGCTAGAAGGAAAACAAGTGTTTTTTGTTTTGTTTTTTTTTCGTTATAGAAATTAAACTCCAAAATCACAACAGTTAAAGTTAACACTACACAAAAGACTGGGTGTTAACATTCATTTCTTACAACATTACGACAGTCTTAGACACACTATGAGAAAGATGCGCCGATAAAACGCTATTTCTATCAACGAAATTTTTAGACACACGCTACAATGAGGTCGACATATTGGTGAGAGGAAGAGAAACCTAAATATATGAAATGTGTGCAACAAATTAATTAATTTCTCTAGTTAATTTCTCTGCAGTATAAAAAAGCAAACATGAGCTCTAAATGATGTGATATCAATTTCGTTTAATACATTGAAATCAATTTCGCATTTCAAAACTATCTTTCGTCATCTTGACGCTTTTTAATTAGTAATAAAAACCACTTATTATTTTTTATTATCAATGAACATACATATCTCATATCTAAATGATAGTTACACTTTTTCATTAGAAGTTGGACCACATTGACTTTATGATTAAATCTAAGAATGTCATTGGAGCTCTTAAAACATTGCAAGTAATCGTAGTATTGAATCTATTTTTGGACTAGTTCATAGAATGTCTTTTTCAAAAAGATACGGCTGTTCTATCAGCAAAAAAATCCAAGGAAAAACACCGGCCCAAAAGACATAACAACACTTTTGAAACCATACACATAGTTTTAAAGTCATGTTTTACACTTATATAAGTACCAATGTATATATTCCTCAGACTTTCATAAGCTCCAAATCTTTGATAAATCAATGTAATGATTGTTGTAACATATACAAATACGAGATTTTTTTTTGGGGGGGGGGATGATATGGTTGGGAAATTATATTAAGGTAGTCAACATTGTTTACATCAGTTTTTCTGTCTGACAGATACTATAAAACTTGTACACTCAGTTCTGAAAGAAAGTATGCATTATTTAATTTTAAATATTTCAATATTTAGCTTACATATCAGTTTAATTTTTCCACTCTATATCCAGTGTATATTTGACATCGATCTAGCCCAAAATATACTTCGTGACAAGGAGAGACTTCGGGATAAATTTGTCGCAGACCTACTGGACAAGTTACACAATTATGGTGTCTGATCGAGAAAACCACGCATTCTCATTCCGACATCCCAGAATTCACCACTGTCAATCAAAGGACTGAGAGTCCTAATGTGGCGTTAAGCATAAACTGGAACAGTAAAGAAGAAGTTGTGGCTTGTAATTTAAAACCGTTTTATTGATTTTCCTCTTCAACTGGATCTTGTAGTTGTGAACTCTTGAAGGGCTGAACGACATAATTTTATTTGAAACTCATCAGCTGGTATGGACCTACATGACTTTGTTTCCTTCACTGCAAAGCGGTATATTGAAAGATTCTGGATTCCCGGGTCATACAGCAGGTAGAGTGGGAGATATGTTAATTTTGATAAACAATACTTTTTAACATATTTCCATGTTGTCCTCGAATATCTTAAAAGGGAGGGAATCTATCTTTCCATCGAAAAATATACACATAAGTAAAATTTAATTGTTAACATTTTTACAAGAATTGTTCTCCTTAGTGATAATGATGTTGCTTTCACTCGTTCACTCTTTTTTTTTTTTTTTTTGGCTTTTTTCAAAGGTATTAAAATGAATTTATTTGACCTTTTTAGTTGAAAGGTTCTAAAGAATGGGGATGCAAACATCTTTTAATAGTTCATACCTATTTCATGTATTATCAATCTAAATTATTCACGACTTAAATCTTCATATTATAGAAACCAGGGGCCTACCCATTCCCCATTTATTAAGGATGTTAATGGGCGATGAGTGCCAGAGATGATTTGTACTATTCATTATCGAACTGTGCATCATATAAATAAAAAAATAATTACAATGTCTAAGAAAGCAACTTTAAATATCTTATTCTAGAAACTAGAAAACACAAATTATTTCAAAAATACTATCTTTTATGCATAAAGTGAACGCTTTATCGTATGATCAATGTCTTAAATTATGGAATGATGTTCTTATTTATTCTTCTAAAGCCTTAAAATACATAATTTCTAAAAGTATATAACCTTGAAAAATAATTGCTTTGTCTTCCACAGCATTTGTTCGTTGTTTAAGATAAATCTCCAGAAAGTCTTACTCATACAACACTAATCTCCTAGAGAAAATCATTTTATCGCACCAAACAAAATGCGCAGGTGTTGGCAGTGCACCATAACTAAGGATAGTCATATAATGAAAACAAGGACGACTTCAAAAATATAAATGCAACATTCAAAGCAAAGGTTGTATTAGGAAAATAAGCATGCAACTGCGATCAGTGTCAAAGCAGTAATGCTGACAGCAAAAATGTAGATGTAGCAAAAGCTGAAGATGCAGCTAATTCTGCAAATGATTACTTCTGGAAATAGAAAATAATCATCAGCATACAAGCAGGGAAGTCATTTAGTAAAGACAGTTCCAGATTAGTTGTCCATTCGGCTTGGCTGGGTCATTTCTACTCAAGCTTCAAAAAGGCGATTTCATCACCATCTGTATTTTTTGTTTACCCAACCAGTTCTGGAAAAGAAAAGGTCAAGTAATATACGCTCCATATAAAAGATTACCTCCTAGCCTTGCTCATCAGCCTCATTTGGTTTGGGATTTATATCATATTGAAGGATGAATTCTGGTGTCATGCATCTTTACAGGCTTACAAGACCAACTAATGAATACTTATTTTTCAGAAGACAATAATCGGCCGAAAATTTTCCACTTCAGATTATATAAAAAAGTTAAAAGTGAAAGGTATCATTTATATTTTGAATACTATGACCGTTACTTCAGACAACGCGAGTAGATCAATACGGTTATTGAATCGCCCTGAAGGACAACCGTTATAATTAATTATAATCTACCAACAGTATGATACAAAAGACAAATAATTGTAAAATTTTAATGATTTTACCTGCTGTAACTTAAGTTATAGTATTTTCATTTTGAACCTCTAAATCAAGCTTGGCACCGAAAAACAAAATGGACTAAATGTATAGAAATACATTTTTTATTATGAAATGTGTATTTTTTTCTTTTTTACTAACTTGGCCGAACACTTCTATATTTTATACAGAAACAGGAAGAAAAAGAAAAGACGCATTTTCCTTTTTTTCAATTTTTTACATGTACATACCCATAGCTTAAAATGTTTGATTTTTAACATTTAAAATAATATTTATCATTATATGTATATAAAATCTTTAAGAGTGTATTGTGTGTAATATACAGTTAATAGAAGTATGTGACTTACTTCAAAGTCTTCAACATGCTATTGTCGAATATAAAACGTATAGAAATATCAACTTTTACCAAGACGTTTAGAATTCAATAATTAGTAAGTGCAGAAAACAAAGTAAAACTTAATATTTTTTATCTCGAAATATGATCTGAGTAATACAGAAATAATTGTCAGAAAGAAAAACAGTAAAAGACAAATTGACCCTACTGGAATTCGAACCAACAACCCTTAGTTTCAAAGCAGCCTATCAATGGTTACTCTTTAACTGGATAATATAATGCATTCGAGGTTAGCCTATGACTGAGGACCGATAGTTAATGCATTTTGGTAGATCAAAGTTATAAAAAACATACAATTACAGTAATTGGATTTCTTTTCACTCCTATGTTCTATGAAAAGGATAATTAAAAGATTGATTTGTTTGTTGCATGAAAAAAAATTAATAACAGATGTGAAAGTTAGATTGGTCATGCAGCTCTAGAAATAATCTGCACTAAATGTACACGTATCTGCTTATCGACGGACTGATGGTGACTCATATAGACATTTGGTTTCGTTTCTACGTTGTATTTTTCAAACTAGAAATTTTGGAATACACTAGACATATTTAAGGAATATACCGTAGTAAGAATTCTGCGATACATATCTTTTATTTTTTATTATTAGTGGAGTGTGATTTTAAAGTGAGACTGCATTAATTAGATTAAACATATTATTAATCTATCAATTGATGACTTTGCATCACATTCGTTCCGTGTCGAGGTTGTGTAAGAACTTTTAATGCCATATTTGGCATTCATGTTACTCGGAGCGGAGTGGGCGGGGGGAATTATTAAATGTTTCATTTTGTGCTGTGTTGTAAACATTTCCATCGCCCTTTCTAGTTATTTTTCATTGACATATGTCTCTCGGCTAAGCTGATATTTTGCATGTACTATTTCTTGTAACAATTTTCGTCGAAGTCACGTTACACTATACTGACATACCTCTCAGACAAATGTGCACTGTTATCTTTGAATACCTGATTATATTCATTTAGTCGACGGTGCTTATGCAGAAAATATGGATTTTAAGTTGCTTGATGCTGATGACCTTTCTTATTTAAAAATGATTTTTAAATGATTACTGAAACATGGTTTTAAATGATTACTGAAAACTTAGTTTTAGATTATTACTGAAAACATGACTACTGGAAACGTTTTTTGTATCACCTGCTGCAAGCAGAGTTTACACATTAGAATCATTTTTCCGTCGTCTATCTGTCCGTACGTCTATATGTCCGTCACTCTTTTCCCGTCACTCTTCTTTATTCTGTATCATCTCCTTCTCAAGGCATGCTATTGAAATGAATGTTCATTAATTGACAGAGCTTGGCACGGGGTATTGTCATGCACAAGGTTCATAGCTCTGGTATCAATTTTTTTTAGTTATCCCCCTTTTCATTCACACTTCTTTCTTTTGCACCGTCACTGTTCTTTATTCTACAATAACTCCTGATCTACGCATACTTTTTAAATGAGATTTAATTTATCAACAGAGCTTGACAAGAGGAATTGTCAGGCACAAGATCCATAACACTGGGATCATGATATTTTAGATATTACCCTTATTCTCATTTCTTTATTCTGCAATAACTCCTGCTCTATTCGTGCTATTGAAATGAAAATTCATTGATGGACATAGATGACATAAGGAATTATCTTGCACAATGTCCATAAATGTGGCATCAATATTTTTAGTTATTACCTTTTTCTGTCTCTCACACTTTTTCATCATGCTTCAGCAGGTGACACATGTGTTCAAACAAGGAACATTCGTGTAAATGATCACTGAAAATTTGGTTTTAAGTAACGCTTATACTGTAACAAATTGTGGTATTTTTTTTCCGTTATTTTTTTTTCTTTCTTGAAATAAAATGGATTACAAATTAAGTATTGTATACTTTGAAAAATTGGTTTTCTTTATTACGCTTTAGACATGATTTTGACGATGAAGCCAGATCATATTATTATTATAGTTTTTTATGGTGATTAACATCATTTCCGCAGCTGTTTACTTGGTAAGGATATATTTGACGCAAAACTTTGGATTGTTTCAGTACAATTCTCCTAAACGTTCTCCAATTCATATTGTCCATATGATCGTAAAGAATTTAGAAGTATTTTGCCTTTTAACATCGTTGCCAGGTTTAAATCATTGATGGCGTGTAACGGTCTCACCCCAGCGTATCCAATATCAGTAAAGGAACGGAATAAACCTGTTGTCATTATGTTTTTGACCTGTAGTCTGACTATTTTATTTTGTTGCTTTTGTCTGTAACATAACTTGTGACATATTATGACAACCTTTTTATTATAATACAAACGTGTAATTTATGATTTCTTAATTAATAAGCAGAACATGTTTTATAAATAAGAATCACATACCCTAGCTGAAAACATTGTCCAATGACAGCATTCTTTTTGTATATAATAAATATAATTAATTGCTGATGAACTTTCTTGCTTTCAATGGACTTTTTCAAATTATTTAGGTAAGTTATCACTTTAACACATTGATTTACGAGCGAAGGATAAATTAAATTGCAAAAAGTTCAGTGTTTCAGAATAATGACAACATATTAGTATTATCACCTGCTGATAATTTTAGCATATCAGCATTATTCAAAAGTCCTTTACTGACCCTGGTATAGTTTGCAAAAGAACAATCGTGATGATAATCCTGAGGCACAAATGAATAAAGTCTGATATTAACTTCTAGTTATTAGCCTCCCTTTATCATTTCATCTTCTCATTATAGTCAAAATAAATTTCTAGAAACGTAATGAACATTCTGCAATCACAACATTAAATAAATAAACCATGGAAATTTCTAAACTGTCATCAGAAACTTTTTTTCTTTCTATCCCATACACTAGGAACTTCAAGAATTATATACGTATATTTTTCTTCGTATAAGGTAAGTGTAAAACGGAACGACATGCGACGCAACGATCCTGATATTACCCCCATTTCCGTGCACCGTGATATAATAAAATACGATATTTCAATGTGATAAAGAAATAACATTTTGTCTTTCTTTTATTATATCACATATGATGATAATTTTACAATAGTAAATATTCGGAACATCACTTTATGGTCTAAATCTGGTTTTAAAATACTTTACATGCCATAGATAGACTAGATGACACTTTTGTTATCAACACAATTTCGATTGAAACCGTAGGGACTGAGTCAGTATGTTGCTGAATTACTAAATAATAGATGGCGTTTATAGTACAGACGGCTTTTAAGCTCAACAGCTTATTTCCAATTAAGTTCTTTAAAAGTCACCATACTACTCCGCGTCTTATAAATCCACATGAGATTTGATTTCTGGATTTCGAACACTTAAAGTCCTTTAAAGTTTTAAAATTTGTCAACGAAGCACAAATTTTAAAGCAAAAAAACAAATATTTTAAATTCATGATGTCGTAACAAAACACCGATATGACAAGCAACGTGTTGTTCGGTACTAAAGGGAATTTAAGTATTTGCTTATACGCTCAGAGAGCTCCAAAGGTAATAAATATTTTAACATTTTAAACGTTGGCGAGGGTCACCTCACCAGCGAATAGGCCGGTCAAGGTCACTTTAAGAGGCTATCGGTCAGTATTGCGTACTATATGTTTTATCTGTAAGCTGTTCATTAAACATTTCTTCTACATAGAAAATCTAGAGATTTTCCACATCACTTTCTTCATCTCCTGTTCTTTGATCAATTGCATATCTTCTGCTAAAGTGTACTGTACTGAATGACAAATATTTTAACATAGTGTATTTTTAACCGACAATTAGAGTTGATATTAATTTAAGTCAGTGTCTGAGCGAGAGGCTCATTCATTTTTGTTATAAACCGTCAACTTTTGAAAACTTGTTCAGAAAATTGTTTGATTTAAAAAAACAACTTTGTTTTAGGGGAAAAAGCAAACACGTGTAAACTGAACAAGCCATTTTTCACTTTATTATTTGAATATTTTGAACAATCAGAAAAAAAAATGGATTCAGGTGTTGTTGTTTTTTTCATTTACAATTTATATATCATTAGCCATGCTACATGAAAAAGAAACAATCAGTGCAAATGGTAACACATCTGTTGAAACTGTCTCTATTACATTTTCTGAAAGCACAACCAACAAAAAATATAGTCTGTGAAAAGTCTATACAATCTCTCATTATGTAACTGGTGTCTTTTTCTTGTCTCCGGTGATTTTAAGTAAAAATTACAAACAACAGTACAATTTCCAAAGGTACAATGTTCACGTGTATCAGTAAGATATCCTGTACAGAACAGTCGGAGTAGCAACGTCTGCTACGAGATGACCCACGGTCTGTCTGAAAATTCCCAGATGTACCAGTTTTGGTCTCGGTGATGGGCTTTGCGATTGTTTCGAAACAAAGCCATTTTGCAAAAGAGAAGCCATCCTGATTCCAAGGACTGGCTTTCGACACTGCAACATGATATCAAATATGTTCTGTTGTCCTGACACTATTTACATAAGACATATATTGGTATGCATTGCTTTGAAATGTATTACCGAATTGTTGAAAATACTTGTTTACATTTCTTGCTTAATGGTTTGACACTTAAAGGTTTCTTCCATTCTTAAAGTCTTGAAACATTTCTCTGAATTAACCACTTCTATTTCTTCTTGCCATATATGAATGTTTATGGCAACGAATCTGCATATTGAATATTTTATGCAAATACAAATGTTGAGTTGTTTTTGTGAACATCTAATTGAAATAATATTTGACTGACATAAAGTTTTGAATATCAATTGAAATGTATAAGTGCGTCCAACTTGTTAATTTGTGTGAAAATAATTAGTTGGCGCGTCACCTTTAATTTGATGCCGTCATGTGTTATACTTATGAAATTATGGTTAACCATTGGGTCAACTTTATATTTAGTGATGTTAATACCAAACAAATAATATCATTAAAATTTTATTGAAAACTGAGTTCTAAATAAATGTTATCATAAGACTTGGCCCTGTTGTTTTTCGAAAGCACAAAGTTTTATCCAATGCTCAGACACATACGGCATGCTCAAAGTTTTTTTATTATTATTGGTAATATTTTGAGTATGAGATTGAAAGGCATACAGCATATAAGGGTAGTTCTAGGACTGGTAACCTCTAATATTCGAAAACACCTGGTCAGGTGTTATAATTTAAGTATCATTAAGTGATAACGTGTCCTGGATAATGGCATTGACTATGTTTGGTTAAGATATCTACATCCACTATAAGTTGTTTTTTCTCTATTTTTTTTTTTTTTACACAATAAATTTATGATTATAAAATATAAATACTGCAATACTCTCTAGATCTGAAATGGTAAAAGTTCAATATATATTTCTATATGCATCAATATTTCACTTCAATATATCTTTCTTTACTGTTAATGTTGTCATTTTTTACAGGTTGGTTGAAAACCGGTCAGTCCATGTCTCAACTGGCAGTTTTTCTACAGTATGCGTCAAACATGGCGGTCGAGTTTTAAATCGGAGAGAGATAATGGACACAATAACTAAGTTATAAACATGATAGACACATACATTTTTGGATATATGGTGAATAAGGAATAGCATTTGGTCTGTGTGATATCTGTGGAACTCAATTTAGAGAGTCAAATGGTGAAATCAAGAGCTTCAGCTAAGAAAAGGAAAGAGCCTATGTCTTCGCCTGACGCGGTAAGTGGTGAACAGCATAACCCGCCTGAAAAAAGACCTAACAACCCAGTTATGAATGAAACTCCACACGCTTTACCGTTGCTACAGAACCAACAATATCATCAACAGCAGCAACAGTATTTTGTGCAGGGTTCACCCACCTATCAACCTACACCGATGCCTGTTTTCCAAACTTCTGTGCCAGGTCAGCTGCAAACACCTGTACCAAATTTTTACACTCCTACTAATCAGCAACAGCAACTAAATACGCACCAAAATGAAATCTGTAGTAATAAAACCCTTGAAATGTTACTCAACAGAATAACTAATATAGATGCACGACTAGAAAAACTAGATCATATTGAGAAATCCGTGGAAAGCACAAACCAGAGACTGTCATCTATTGATCGGAGAGTCACAAAGCTTGAGTCAAAAATGAATAGTGCTGAAAAAATATTGAGTGAGTTAGAGGCAAGTAGGTCGTTTGATTCTCAAACAAATGATGAACTGAGAAATTCTCTAAAATCTATTGAAGAGAGTATGGCCAGTGAAAAGTTGAAAAATGAGAAATTATGTGCTGAGATTAAGTCTTTAAATGAACATACATCGCGTCTCAACGAGGAGGCGATTGATTTGCAAGCAAGATCGATGGGGGATAACCTTCTTTTTCAATATATCAGAGTGTTATAGTTTTGAGGAACGGCGTAATGAAAATTGTGTTGAAAAAATCCAAACTTTCTGTGTTGACAACTTGAAAATTAGCGATGCACGTGAGATCAAAATTGACAGAGCACATCGCATTGGTCGGTATGTTGCTCACAAAACTAGGCCAATAGTGGTAAAATTCAATTATTTTCCAGACAAGCAGAGAGTCAAACAAAGCGCGTACTCAACCTTGAAGGGAAGCACATACCGAGTTGCGGATCAGTACCCTAAGGAGGTGAAAGATCGCAGACAAATTCTTTATCCCATCATGCAAAAGGCAC
This sequence comes from Solen grandis, assembly GCA_021229015.1. Lineage (NCBI taxonomy): Eukaryota > Metazoa > Mollusca > Bivalvia > Adapedonta > Solenidae > Solen > Solen grandis. The sequence goes on from CM037793.1 coordinate 36,930,842, forward strand.
GTGATCAGGGAAAAAAGCAGCAATGTCTTTCAACAAACTGTGCATCGATGGTCGAGTTATCACAGCCAGTGACGTAAGTGCACGTGGATATGCCGTTTTATAGGACAATGGCAGTCGGCAACTTTGTTTTTCTGTGTGGAATGTTAGAGGGCTTGGCAACAAAATATATGATGATTTTATTATTTACAGAGACTTGGTTTTCAAAAAAATCAAATTTTCAAATTAAAGGATTCAAGGTTATAAATTGTCATCGTCCTAAATGTAGTAAAAAAAAATCAAAAGAGATAGCGGTGGCTTAAGTATATATTACAGGGACTATTTTACTGATAAAATACAGTTAGTAAAGAATGACAACCGTGGTATTATATGGTTGAAATTATTGAAGCAACACTTTGGTTTTAACAAGGATGTATACATTTGTCTGTGCTATATTCCACCTGAAAACTCTGCATTGTACATAAACCCGCGCTCAAATCTCTTTGAATGTGATATGTTTCAAATACTGAATGAGGATGTTATATTGTATCGCGATTTGGGGGATGTTTATATAACGGGGGACTTTAATGCTCGGGTCGGGGCAAAACAGGAGTTTATTGATAATTTGGGTTTGCATAGATTTGTAGATTTGCCTGATTTTGATTTTGAAAATGTTAAGTTTACTTATAGAAAATCCAGCGACAAAATGATAAATTCTTTCGGAAATAAGTTATTATATTTATGTAAAAACAACGATATGTTTATAGCAAATGGTAGGCTAGAACCTGGCTGTTTCACTTGTTATTCTACGGATATCCGTAATGCTGGGTCGAGCGTAGTAGACTGTTGTTACAAATGTAAATAATTTTGATAATATTTCTGATTTTCGGGTTAATGATATAACCGAGTTCTCGGATCATTGCTCGCTTGTTTTAAAATTAAAGTGTAATAATGTTATTTCAGAAAACATAAATTATGTGTGTGTGTGTATGTAGATAAAGTTTGCTGGGATAGTGAACGTGTTGAACAGTTCAGGGCTTTGCTAAATGAAAGAAAAGATTCACTAGATTCTATAACTGATGATTTTTTAGCTGACATTATTAATACTGATGATTGTATTAATGCATTTTCCAATTTTCTATCAAAAGTTTCTTTAAATTTTTAAAATTTCGGTCAGAGAAAACGTGTGGCAAGTAATTATAAACGCGCATATAAAGTACCTTGGTTTGACCAGGAGTGTCACCAGGCTAAAGTGAATTTTTTCAACAGTAAACGTGTTTTTAAATCAATCCCAACAAATGAAAATAAATTATATATGATCGAACAAAGAAATATATTTTCAAAACTTAAACGTAAAAAGAAATATCTGTTTAATATTAAACAACGTCAAAGTATTGCACAACTAGAGAAAAATAATCCCTGAAAATTCTGGAAATATATTAATGAGTTAAAAAATAACAATAGTACCAAAAGTAAGAATATACCCGAACAGGTTTTTGTCGATCATTTCTCAAATTTGTTTAAAAGTGATACGGACATAAACGATTATTTTGCTAGCATGAATAATGAATCTGTCATAAATGTCGAGGATTTAGATAAACCATTCTGTGAAGATGAAATTATAAAAACTATTTCTTCTATGAAAAGAAACAAAAGTGCAGGTACCGATTCGGTTTTACCCGATTTATTTGTAGATACAAAACATTTTATTGCTCCATATTTGTGTAAAATATTTAATAAAATTTATGAAACTGGTATATATCCTAAATTATGGACAAAAAGTATTATTGTTCCGATATTTACGAAAGGAGACATAAATAATTCCGCTAATTATCGTGGCATTTCATTAATAAATTCGATGGCTAAAATATTCTCATTGTGTTAAAGAAACCATCTCAATACTTGGAGCGAAAAGGAGCATTTACTAAATGATATTCAATTTGGTTTCCGTGACAAACGAAGCACAGTTGACTGTGTGTTTATTCTACATAGTATTATACAGCGAATTGTATCGGACAATAAAAAACTTTACTGTGCTTTTATTGATACAAGTCGTGTTTTGATACCATTAACTCAGATGCATTGTGGGTAAAACTGCACAAGCCGGAGTTAGTTGTAAATTTCTTAATATGTTAAAATCACTATACGGTCGAGTTTCGTCTTGTGTAAAAACATCAAATAACGGTAGTGTGTCAGATTACTTTGATATCGCACTCGGCTTGAAGCAAGGCGAGCCCCTATCGCCGATTTTATTTTTATTTTTCATGAATGATATAAGTGATTGTTTAAAGAATGACGATTTTACTGAGGCAGATTTAAATCAATTGTCGATATATCTTTTACTATTCGCCGATGATTTAGCTCTCTCCACAACAGATAAGCATAGTCTCCAAGAACAATTTAACAATTTTATAATTATTCAACCAAATGGGGTCTAACTATCAATGTAAATAAAACTAAAATTTGTATTTTTGAAAAACGCCGTCAGAAGAATAATTTTGAATGGTTTATAAATAGTGTGAAAGTTGAGGAAGTAGATTGTTTTTATTATTTTGGTGTAAAATTTGTTAAAACAGGAAATTTACAATAAAAGCATTAAATGATCAAGCTTCTAGAGCATTGAATAATCTCTTATCATTATTCAAAAAGGTATCTCTTGATATTAAAACTAAATTATCATTATTTGATAAATTTATCACACCAATTATACTTTATTGTTCAGAGTTGTGGGGAATATTTAACTTTGACGAAGTTAATAGCTTGCATATAAGGTTCTGTAAAATAATCCTAGGTGTAAATAAAAGCACAATGAATCAAGCAGTATTAGACGAGTTAGGAAGAATACCGTTATCAGTGATTGCTGTCCAAAGATCCCTTCGATACTGGCTTAAAGTAAGATCAAGTAATATTCTTACATTGAGAGGGTTTTATTCACAATGTCGTAATAACCAATTAAAATCAAATAAATCATGGGCATTTAGAATTAAACAACAGTTAGATTATTTAGGACTTTCACATTTATGGTACAACGAACATATTGATATGACATTCTATCCAGCTATTCGGGAACGATTAATTGATCAGTATAAACAGAAATGGAAAGGTGACATAACTAATTCAAGTAGGCTAAAATATTACAGCAAATATAAGGAAGAATTTGGCATGGAATCTTAAAAAAACAAGTTTCAATTATAATTGTGATAAGGATATTCGAAATAAGTATCTATCTAAATTTTCAAGTTTTCCAACTGGTAATAAATTCATATATATTATGTCAAAAAAATTTTAAAATAGGTTATGGGAAGGTTTTTTTTTAATTTTTTTCAATTGTATTTGTATTTTATTTTTATGTATCATAATATATTACATATTAACCATGTTTGCATGTACCATTTATATGTGTTCGGTCAATGGCATATTGTATTGCCGATTTGCCTTATAAATGGAGTTGAGTTGTTGTTGGTCAGTTGTCCAGGGCTGTATAACGAAATATGCACACTTACAATTGAATAATGACAGGTACACAATGATTGCATCCTTGAATGCACAGGTGTTAGAAGATAACAGTTAGAGATGTACTGATTTTTATAAAATCAAAAGGTTTTAATATGATATGTCTCCAAGATACTCATATTACTGATAAAGATGTATTTTTACAAGAAATTTATGGGTGTTTGACTGCTTCTTCGATAATTATAGCTCACAGGCCAGAGGGATTAAAATAGCAATAAATTATAACTTTGATTTTTAATTGCGAATTGAAGATAAAGACATCGGGAGGTCGTGGGTTCGATCCCCGACCGCGACATACCAAAGTCGTAAAATATGGTACTGGTATAGCTCCCTTGCTTGGCGCTCAGCATATAAGGGTAGTTCCAGGACTGGTTGGCCCGGTGTCAGGATAATGTGACTGGGTGTGGTATCATGCCACATGTCTACGGCATCAAAATGCAGTGTGGCAGCATTATATCTGTCTCAAGTAGACATCGTCTCCAAATGACTGAAATACTGTGGGACGTTAAACCCAATACACATACATACATACATACATACATATACAGTGGCAATTTGATTATTATTCAATTTACTTCATATGAAACAGATTTGTCTCTGTTCTGTCTGTATGGACCTTATAAAAATGAACCATATTTTTTTGAAGCACGAAAAAGCAAAATGGCTTTGATTGATAATCTATGTATCCTAGTAGGTGAATTTAACATGGTTTTAAACCCCCGAGATGATTATTTTAGCTATTTCATATAAATATCACAAAGTCTAGGGAAACTAGAGCTATCACTGAAGGTGATTAATACCCCCGCAAAATACTTTAATGCAGGAGAAGCCAGACTTCAGGCAGAGCATAGATAAGAACCTGTATACATAGTATATTGGTTGTGATAGTAATAAGTAAGTAAAGTTTTTATTTAAAGTTGATAGAGAGTCAATAATGGTTGTTTGTCACAGTAGTTTAAAAATATAAGGTTACAGTTCTTGGACACTGCACTTCTCCTAGTCGCCATCTGTTTATATTTTAAGTTTCAAGTATATACCATGTATAATATTCGAGTTATGTTCAGGACAAGAAAAACAAGGAAAAGTAACAAAGGGAAATAACTCTGTAATTACTCTAGATATAGTTATGGTTCTTGTGCACTGCACTTCCTCATATTGTGGTTGACCATTGTATGAAATTGTTTTGAAATCCAACCAGTACTTTACAAGTTATACTCCGGACAAGGAAAAAATACAAAGGGCAATAACTCTGTAATTCCTATAGATAGAGTTATGGTTTTTGTCCACTGCACTTCCTCATATTGTGGTTGACCATTGTATGAAATTGTTTTGAAATCCAACCAGTACTTTACAATTTATACTCTGGACAAGAAAAATACAAAGGGCAATAACTCTGTAATTCCTATAGATAGAGTTATGGTTTTGTCACTGCACTTCCTCTATTGTGTTGACCATTGTATGAAATTGTTTTGAAATCCAATCAGTACTTTACAAGTTATACTCCGGACAAGGAAAAAATACAAAGGGCAATATCTTTGTAATTACTCTAGATAGAGTTATGGTTCTTGTGCACTGCACTTCTTCATATTGTGGTTGACCATTGTATGAAATTGTTTTGAAATCCAATCAGTACTTTTCAAGTTATGCTCCGGACAAGGAAAAGTAACAAAGGGCAATAACTCTGTAATAAGTCAAGATGGAGTTATGGTTCTTGTGCACTGCACTTCCTCTCCATGTGCTTGATCATTGCATGAATTAAGCCATGGAAAATGCAACGGACCGCTGGACCGACCGACCGACCGACTGACCACCGGTGACTCCTATATACCGCCCCCCCCCCCCCCCCCCCCCCCAAACTTTGTTTCGGGGGTATAAAAAGATTTAGAAATTATGCTAGAACACGATATGTTTGACTGTTGGAGAGAAGAACATATGGAAGAAAAAAAATTCACATGGTTAAAATAAATCCCTTAAAACGAGAACGTCTTGACTATATCTTGATATAAAGTCTATTCTGTTTCCTAAAATGGAAAAAAAACTTATATTTTAAATGGATATAGGACTGAAAAGCCTATTTTTCTTTCTAAAAGTAAGCAGATCAACAGTGATACATGTAATTGTCAAAACATACCTCTTTGGCACAATAGGTTATCAAAATTTGGTGGTACAAGTTTTCTTTTCTTTTTTTTAAATATTATGATAATGGAATAAGTTTTGCTCAAGACCTTCTCGATAATGATGGTAATCTAATCTCATTTCATGAATGTTGCAATAAATGGAGAGTAAAAATAATTTCTTAAAGATTCAAAGCATTATAAATTGCTTAAAAGAGCTTTTGTTTTATTAAATATTGACCTTCCTTTAAACGTAGTACAAACCTATTTGACCACATATCGTAAAATATTATGTGGCTCATGTAAAGGTTGTCGCCAAATATGATATTTTATTATGTAAATCAAATGTAAATTTAAATTCACAAAACAAATGGGTTACAGACTTCACTCAAAAAGTATTCAACATTTATTCTATAATAAAAATATTTTAGTTTTGCAGACTCTTTTTTGGAGATCAATTAAAATCAGGATAAATACAAATGTTCAAGATATTTTTACAAACTTGTTAAATTGTGATATTATTTTCGGTAATAGAAGACTTCCGATTTCTTCAAATATTGTGATTCCGTTAGCAACACAACACTTATATAAGAGCAAATTGAAAAATATAATGCCCATTATGGACTCTTTTAATTTCAGATGAAATCATACATATTAAGTGAAAAATTTATGCCACAGAATTAGAAACCTTTTTCTTTATCTGGCAGACTCTTTATTTTCTTCTCTGTCATCTTTTATATATAATGTCTTATATCTTCGTCAATACCAAAGACATTAAAAATAGTACCTTTAATGTCATTGTATATTTATGGTGACAATGTGGGGATGTGAAAGACATATCTTCATTCTTAAGTTTTGCAGAACTGTGTCGCCTTTTTAAGCAAATATATATATATGATAGAATCCAGAATACTAGGTAATATATATTTCCAAAGATATGCAGTTTATTCTTAAACTTTTCTCTGTTCAAAATGTCTGATATATTCATATTATGTCCAAGACGTTGATTATTACATAGGACTTCCAACTAACATCCAGATTTCTGTGTTTTGTGACAAAGGTCATATATACCTCAAATTGATTTTTTTTAAAAATATGTCCATTTTTAAATTGATTTTTTTTTTACTGAAAAAAATTTTTTTTTTTTTTTTTTTTTTGAAATACATAATTAAAGGACATAACTATTTTCTCTTTTTTAACTTAGAATGCTTTCATAAACAATGATAATACGTAACCGTGATTGTTTTTATTATATGTATTTCTATGTATATATGTACTTAAAAATAAAAGACAGTTACAAAAAAGGTATCTATATTCACAGAGCAGTTAAATAAGCTTTCGTGACTAAGAGTTTTTTATTGATCGACATATTAAGTGTCTTCGTTTCAATCCACCAATTAAATATGAATACTGCCGTCGCTTTGAAAAAGAACTTTCCACTTGACTTTTTAAATCGCTATTTCTATACTCTAGCGTTACAGTATTACAATATCTGTTAATGAAAAATAATCATATCCAATGACACTTGGGACCAACCAGTACATTCGAATTGGCGGATGTATACCTTATATAAGCTTACATTTCTAAATATTAAGGTTTCGTTGAACATTACACAGATAAAAGTCTACTCACTGGAAACATAGAATAATTAAAACGTTTTAGAGAGAGAGATTATGCAGTATACCATTCTCACTGATCTGAAATGGTTTATAATTGTGGAACAAAAAACGAGAAGGCAAACCTTTCTGCATAATGACTTTCATTATTTAACATTTCCTCAAAGATATAAAATAACTGCTTAGAAAACAATAGTATTTTAATTTCACGGTATTGTGACATCCAAATAATAATAATATCTAATTCTGACATTCCAATAATATTATCTGATTCAACATATGAGCGTTATGGCACCATACATACGAGAAAACATTTGGTTTTAGCCCGATTGTGTTTTTTGTTTTTTTTCAATTTTCAACTGATGCAATAAAGTCAACAATTAAGACGCCGACTGTTTGTCAAACAATGCTACGTAATCTGTAGGATTATTAATAATTAGAAATTATATAAAATCATAAAAAAATATAAGAGTTATAAATGAATGTGTTTATAACATGGTATATGAACTGCAAGGTAGTCGGCACCTATTGCTACCTATTACGGGAAGTAAAGAAGTCAGTAGGAGCAATCGTTATATTTACACACACAAATATCATCAGATGACCAAGGAAAGCTGCCATTTTCTTTCTTTGGGTTGGTATGTTTATTGATATTCATTTCTCAACTACATCCTTAACGATATCCTAATACGCGACTAATGCAAATGAAACTCGATGAACAATCCTAGCCTACTACTCGATCAATGTCA
>CM037793.1:36938909-36988909 GCA_021229015.1 Solen grandis
TCTTCAAGTAAGAGCTAAAATTTAACCGTAATAATGGTTTGCAGTAGATGATCAAAATGCTAAAACAAAAAACAAAAAATAACAAAACACATTAAATTACTATTTGCAACTTTTCTTTTCAAAAAAAATTAACAAAAAAAAAACAACAAGAGCATGCTAGGTGGGGGCAAAAGACTGGGAAAAGGTTAATTTTATGTTAATACCTTCTTATTTTTTGAGTTACAGCCTAGACAAAATGAAGTATGAAAATTTTAAAAAAAGGGGAAATAACTCAATATGCACATGAAAGTTATGGTTGTTGGTCACTGCACCCCACACCCCTTGATGAGATCTATCCACATATGAAGTTTCATGTTGATACCTTTTATACTAAAAGTTTTAAGTACCGGTAATATAAATAGGCACATGCATATATATTTCTGAAATAAGTTTATCTCTTTATAATAAGCCGTTACTAATGAGTGAAATAATCTGTAAGAATGCTGATGTCTGAAGGGGGTCTGATATGAATATAGAACATTTACATACAGGCACAAAAGATCAAAAGAATTGTTACATGCATTTGGCACAAGATCAAACTGAAAGAACTTTTTAAAATCAAAATATTTACATGCATTTGGCACAAAAGATCAAGTTTAAAGACATGTTAAAATCAAGAACATATTTACATGCATTGGCACAAAAGATCATATAATTTTTTTATATAAGGATTAATGCAAGGAAAGTTGACAAATATGTTTTACATGGACAGCAGTCCGACGCCGATGAATAGGAGACTACAATAGTTTGGACTGTTCTCTTAATAGTCAAGCTAAAAATAAACTTCAGTTTTTGTACTTTTACAAGTTCGTGCTCAGGTGAGCTAAGAATTATAAATGACAAAAACTATCAATGAAAATGATGATGCTGCTTTGTCAGTTATTGTAAACACATCAGATTAAAATGAACACAGATGAGTAATGAAACAAGAGGGCCATGATGGCCCTGAATCGCTCACCTGACTATAAATGATCAACATATGTTGGATTTTTCATATTGACCCACTTTTTGACCCACATGACCCACTTTCAAACTTGTCCAAGAATTTATGGAAACAGACATTCCGAACCAAGTTTCATGAAAATATGGCAAAAAAAAATGGCCTCTTGAGTGTTAACAAGGTTTTTCTAAGATTTGACCTCATGACCTACTTTTTTAACCAAAATGACCGAAAGTCGAACTTGTCCAAGATTTTATGGAAATAAACATTCTGGGGCCCGGTTTCATGGGAAGATTGGGCCAAAAATGTGGCATCTAGAGTGTTAACAAGGTTTTTCTAAGATTTGACCTTATGACCTACTTTTTGACCCCACATGACCCCATTTGAACCTGTCCAAGAATTTATGGAAACAAACATTCTGACTAAGTTTCATAAAGTTGGGCAAAAAAAAAGTGGCATCTAGAGGGTTAACAAGGTTTTACTAAGATTTGACCTCCTGACCTTTCTTTTGATCCCACAGACCCAAATTCAAACTTGTTCAAGATTTTATGGAGAAAAAACATTCTGAAGAAGTTTCATGAAGACTGGGCCAAAAAAAAGTGGCCTTTAACAAGGTTTTTATAAGATTTGACCTCGTGACCTTTCTTTTTGATTCCACTGACCCACTTTCAAACTTGTCTAAGATTTTATGGGAGAAAAATTCTGAAAAACCCTTTCATGAAGATTGGGCCAAAAAAGTGGCCTCTAGAGTGTTAACAAGGGTTTTTATAAGATTTGATCTTTGGGGACCTACTTTTTGACCCCAAATGACCCAATTAAACTTGTCCAAGATTTTATGGAGACAAAAATTCTGACCAAGTTTCATGAAGATTGGTCTAAAATATGGCCTCTAGAGTGTTATCAAGCCAAATTTTTGACGATGCACGTCGCCGAAGGGCGATCACAAAAGCTCACCTTAAGCACGTTGCGCTCAGGTTTAGCTAAAAATATAATGTTATTGAAATTAACTACACTGTATCTTTGTTATTATGAAACTTCACACATATATATTTCATAAATTTTATAATAATTCATTTTTTATAATTCTATAAACTATAAAAAAAAAAAAAAGAATTTTAATGTGTACCTTTTTAAAAACCTTATCAATTCTTTGCTGATAATCTGTAACAATAAGCCATGTGGTTGTAAGATATTAAAAGAATGTTTAAAAATTAAAAAAAATCAACATTTTTATAAGAAAAAAAACAAGAGGGCCATGATGGCCCTGGATCGCTCACCTGGTATCATTAGGCTATGTAAAATCAAGTGACCCCTGCGGCAGAGCCAATTTTGACCCCCGGGTCATGATTTGAAAAAAGTTGGTAAGAATCGACTAGACAATGCTACACACTACCACACTCTACTTGGTAGAGGTCTATTAGCCCATGTTACATACCAAATATATCAACTCCAGACTTTGAAGATTTTTCTAGTTTTTTTTCCAATATAAGTCTATGTAAAATCAAGTGATCCCTGGAGTGGGGCCAATTTTGACCCCAGCGTCATGATTTGAACAAACTTGGTTGTGATCTACTAGACAATGCTGCACACCAAATATCTAAACCCCAGGCCTTGTGGTTTCTGAGAAGAAGATTTTTCAAGTTTTTCCTTTAAATCAAGTGACCCCTGGGCGGGGCCAATTTTGACCCCAGGGTCATGATTTGAACAAACTTGGTAGAGATCAACTAGACAATGCTACACACCAAATATCTTAACTCTATGCTTTGTGGTTTCTGAGAAGAAGATTTTTCAAGTTTTTTTCCTAGTTTGAGGAAGATTGGATCAAAATTGTGGCCTCTAGTGTGTAAACATCAAAATTGTTGACGGACGACGGACAATCAAGTATCCCAAAAGCTCACCCTGAGCTATGCTCAGGTGAGCTAAAAAAGGTTAAAATCAAAATGTGAGGTATATTTTTTTATTTTTTTTTACATTTTCATAAAGTCTTTATATCAGAGGATTGAATCAGAAAATAAGGAAATCTGTCCTTTGAATTTAGTTTTATCAAGCAAATATATTAAAATGTCATAACTTTTGGGTAGTTTTTGCATATATTTAGGTCCACAATACTTTTATTTCTTGCATGTTTGACAGTGTTTTCACCTATAACATATAATAAAAACATAATTATTAGGAGCTACAAATTATTAAAACGAGCATGTTGACCCCCTAAATATCTAAAGTACTTATATGCAAAATTTTAGAAAAATCTGTCTCATAGAAAAAATCCGCTGAAATGTCTTTCAGTCAGTACACTGACAAATGGGGTCAAAAAAAAAAGGTTCCGTTTCTGGTTGCTCGACCGAACCTCTTTTTTTACGTCCAACCCTAAAGGATTTTTTTATCCTTTCCACCTAAAAAAAAATTGCCCCCAATTTTACCTTTAGTTTCATGCTGGAGACCAGTAACGGAACTTTTTTTTTTTTTTTTTTTTTTTTTTTTTTTTTTGCCTAAGGAAGAGTTAGAAGTAATATCTTGTAGGAATTCTCAGTATGATAGGGAAAATTTTATTAAGGATTTTTTTAAAATCAGGGTGACAATACAGTATTAAGTTTGTAAGTAAGACTAAGGCTGAGAAATAATAGATTCTGATAAGCAAAGGTATGGGCATAGAAGATGACTCTTAAGTGTGAGGATGTTGACAATGAAGGGGTGGCTTGGGGAATGTCAGGAGGTAGATAAGAGAGAGTCACAAAATTGAGATAATCAGTAATTAGTGTGATTAAGAATGTTGATTGAAAAAATGATAATTGAGAAGTGGTTAACCAAAATCTGCATGGATTAATTATGGATGGGTGTAGTTAAAGTCTGAGATGAACAATTTAACATGGTTCATACAGGACTTTCAAAATTCAAGGACCTTTCAAGGACTTTTCAAGGCTAAAACTGTTTTCTTCAAGGCCACTTTTAGAACAATTGAAAATAAAATGTGGAAAACAAATAAGAAAATACCATTTTGACAATATCTGACGACGTTTTACGCAATTATTTATTACTTACAGTTTCTGTTCATTCAAAAGCATTTCACACTGATATATAGGACAGTTCCTATTTGCTTGAAAATCTACACTGATGTAGCGTTCATCCGAACCACTTAAGATATTTAATTTTTCTCTTGACTTCTTGTCTTGTGATTAGTATTTATGGGAATCTATGACCTGACAAATGCCCCCAAAGGAAATCACCAACATTAAAACCTGGGTCATGTGGATGATAGGTCCACCTTTTTTTCGGCGTAGCTGTATAATTTCGATTTCAACTCGCATCTTAAACCAATCAAATGTACGCTAACAGCGGTAAATAATTCTAAGCTGAATAAAAGGACTCCTGTTATTGGTTAACGCATCGTTATGGACTATAAAATTACTGTAAATAAGGGGTGCAGCTTGTATATATCATTCAGATTGGTGTTATTACTTTTCTTTTTGATGTAAACATAAAAGTGATTTCAGTAAGTTAAATACAATCCTTTTCCATCAATTGAGGAATGCTACTTTGTGAAAATGATTTAAAAACAACAAAAAAGAATCCACCGTGTTATGACATGAAACCCCTTAATTACTATGTATATTGAATTCTTCCAGCCTGCCGAGATGCTCTCATTGAAAATTAATTCGCCAAAACCAAAACAACTAATAACGCTTTTATATCATAATTGTCATATGCAATAATGATATGAACAAATATCAAACAAGCCTATTTACAGATATAATTTTTTGTATTACCGTCTCATAAGAAAAAATACTGAACTATTTCTAGAGCGTACTAAATTTGTTGTGCGTCGGTCTTTCGCGCGCTTTTCCTGGGAATGTTCTAGAAGACTGGAAATCTCGTTTTTCTTTCATCCTACGCCCAATATCTTTTTTGTGACAAGTATTCCTAAAGGTTTAAACCATTTTAAAGTACTTTTCCATGGCTTGTTTAAAATATGTGTTAAGTTAGAACCAAGAATAACCTAGAATGGACAGTTATGTTAGAATAGTTAGTGCAGAGAAATGTAAGTTCACATTTAATGATGGGGGAGCATATAAATTCAGGTTAGGAAAAGGTTAAGAAAGAAATTCATGATTTATATTTATGAGGTGTAAACACTGTGGTGCGCCTTGTTGCGACTGGAGGTCAGCCATTTTCCCCTCCAAGGTTCGTCACGGAAACACCCTGAGAAAAAATTGGCAGGACTTAACACAACTTGTATACAGATATAAAAAATGACCAAAGCGCATTGGCGCTTGAAGGGTTGCCGTGGCGCTGGGAACATAGTGTAAACATAGCATACGTAGTGAATCTCTACAAAATTGTCAAGCCATAGAATAGAATTGTTATTTTTAGGTTTGACATAAATGGATAGCTGAGGTCCTGTTGATTCATATATTTGCAATATAAAAAATTGTACTGCTTTTGATGACAATAAATGATAATCAAGTAGTGGATTTTTAAATTGACAGCTGAATTAGCCTTTATAGCCAAATTCTTGAAAACAAGAAAACAAATTCAAATATTCAAAATCATTTTTTTTTTTACCCCTTATGTTTTACAGCTGCCCATGAAAAAAGCCACTGATGGCAATACATCAGAATCTTATATAATTATATGAAAATAATATATAAAATTATTAGTTCAAAGCAAATAAGTGTTATGGTCAATACCGAGATTATTTAACATGCAGGAATGTGATAACTAGTATTTATAAAAGAATTATACTGAGCATGATTTAATTTTCCTGTGTATCTCATTTGAACTCTACAATATAAATATATATGAAAATATCACTGGACAGATAAACACCCCTCAAATGTCTTTTACAATAGATTAGATAAAATAAAAAGAAGAGACAGACAAAAATAAAGTATTATTAGATTCCATTAAATGGTATAAAATCATTAGTCAAGGCAGAAAAATTAATTTAGGAAAAACAACTACAATAACAACAAAAAAATTTTCCATAAACCATGCTTTAACCAGCAATGTTATGGACTAGTAGTTCTGCTACACCACAGTGACAGAAGATTAATAATTTTTAAAAGAATGTGAAGCATACTGACCATGTAGTTTTTATACATACCATATAAATAGCAGCGGATACATCCTAATCCTCGGTCAAGTCTATTCTCAGTGGTCAAGTTAACGCTGACAATCGATATGGTTTTTAAAGGGAAAAGGGCAGATATACACAAATAAATGGATGCATGCTATATAATCATGTAAATTGATATGAAAAGTGAACAGTATGGGAAATGATAATAAAGAAGACCTGACAGGAAAGAGAGAATGTTGGAATCATCATCAATGGTTTTAGTACTTTATGAGTCCTATTTCTACTGGTTGGTCTTATTAAATAAAAAGAGAGATAGGGAACTCCTGTAAAGGCCAGTGGAAAATATTGTGTAGGCACACATCAGATAACTTAATTACTGCAATGTAAAACTCCAAACCATTCCAAAGTTCACTTTCACTTCTGGTCCAGGTTGTTGTCCTTTTTGCAGATTCATAAATATATCAAATGAATATGATTTTCTGATATTTTTGTATATTTAAGTAGATAAATGCATATCTTCCATTTGATTGTATAGATTTATTTCAAAAGATTTGAAAAAAAAATGAGCAGAGGCGAGTCGACCCCAAAAATAGTGTCCACCCTTTCTGATATTTATGTGTACAGTAGAATTTAAAAAAAACACACACACACAAGAGGGCCAAGATGGCCTGAATCGCGCACCTGAAAAATATTGCTTTAATTGCCTTTTACAACAATGTCATACAGAATACAAAATCTATGCAGAAGAACAGCAATATAATCCTAAGTTATTCCACACAAAAACTACCTGTGGTCCAAACAAGAGGGCCATAAATCGCTCACCTGAGTATAGGGTTACCCAAGGAACATCTGTACTAAAACATTTTGAAATCTGGCCAGTTGTTTTGAAGGAGATGATTTTTAAAGTTTTCATAATTCTTTTCTTTCCCTTGCAAATGCGACCAGAGTTCTACATAAATCAAATTTATTTTAGCAACTTTGTGATATTTGTGAAAATGACATGTATCAAAGCTGAGAATATTTGTGAAAATGACATGTATCATTGCCTAGTCAGTAGTGGAAATAATAGACCTGCTGTTTGTAAATGATGCATGCACATGTTATTACAATATTCTGAAATGGCTTTGCTTTATTTAAGTCCTGCTTCAAAAACATGCGCTGCATCTTTGATGCTTTGCAACACAATCTTTTTTTTTTCTTTTTTTACTTTTTGTGGGGACGATACTACGTTGTGCGACTGACTTTGACTTTTCTCCACTTTACACTTCAACAAAAAAATGATATTCTATTCAACCTTATCGCTTGTCAAATAGAACATCATTTTGGTTAAATGAATATAAACCACGCTCCTTAGCGAGAGGAATCAAGTGCACAGTTTTATCAATCTATAAAAGGAGATTGTGACGTCACTAGCTTCATTCAGACCAGTCTTGACACACTGCAGTTTTATAACTCGCAGAATTATGAATTGACTGCATATAAGTACATATATATGGAACGCCATAGCTGTCTTATTTCGGCATTAATGTTTAGATGGGTCCATATACCATTTTGAGGAGTCGTGTTATCATCATGTGAGGTTGCTTTGTCATCATGTGGGGTTAAAATATTATCATGTGGGGTTGTAATATCATCATGTAAGGTTGCGATATTATCATATCGGGCTGTAATGCATAATGTAAGGTTGTAATATTATCATATGGGGTGCAGATGTCCTTCTGTGATGTCCATTTGACTTTCTGTGTGGTGCAGTTGACCTTATGTGATGTCCACTTGACTTACTGGGTGGTGCAGTTGTCCTTCTGTGATGTCCATTTGACTTGCTGTGTGGTGCAGTTGACCTTATGTGATGTCCACTTGACTTACTGGGTGGTGCAGTTGTCCTTCTGTGATGTCCACTTGACTTACTGGGTGGTGCAGTTGTCCTTCTGTGATGTCCACTTGACTTACTGGGTGGTGCAATTGACCTTCTGTTATATCCGCTTGTCTTACTATGTGGTGTAGCTGTCCTTATGCGATGTCCACTTGACTTACTATATGTTGCAGTTGACCTTCTGTTAAGTCCACTTGACTTACTATCGTTGATTCCTTTTCCTGTCCTCTTGACATTATGATCGGTTGATTTGAATTATATCCTGTTCATTAATATGCTGTCATGTGCGGATAGTATGCTGTGATGTTGTGTTTCATCCTATGTGGTTCATTCGGCGAATGTACTGTCCGGACTAAGTCCGAAATGTTGCGGATTGTCGGTGTTGTAGAACAGTGCGATGGCGGGTGATATTTCAAAATATCGGACTGTCATCACTGTTTGACAGATTTAGAGAAGAAAAAATAGACTACACTATGATAGGCAGTCTTACTGACATAGAACTTACCAGGCTTGGTGTAGAGACAATTGGGGAGAGATTTAAACTGAGGGAAGGAATAAGAACACGTGTAAGTAGACATGGCCATGAATGCATGAAAGCATGTGTCTAGCAATAATAAAAAGAAAGCAATAAAAAAGACCCTCTCATCAACAATACAGAGGTCATCATCATCATTTGCTGAATAACACAAATGCAGACATTTTTTTGTCATAAATTTCTAAAACGATACATAATTCAAGGGATGATTATAGATAAAAAGAAGTGATAATGTCTAAAATTTCATAAGAAACAAAAAAAAAATATCTTTGGTCGGGACAAGAATAATGCAGCAGGGGTAGGCCTGGGTGATTGATCACTTAGCTAACTTTTATTTCAGTATGGGGCTCACAGTAGGGATTCCCACTACTTACCACAAGCATTTACCCTATCAAGGCAATTTCAGTCGCCTTGAAAATTGTGACATGCAGTTTGCAGTGGATGTAATAAAGTCTAAAATCAGTTGAACTTCTGAACTTTTTTTTTTCTTCAAAAATGGTTCAAAATCATTTACATAATACAAGTTACAAGCTTTTAACCAGTTGATGGAGATGGAATTCAGGTATATAGATAGCAACTAAGAAAATAGTATAATCAAACTTATAATAACCATTTTGTGAAAAAATGCCAGTGACTGAATCCCTTGCATTGAATAAAGATAATTTAGCACCTGAATTAAAGTCAACTCCAGGTAAAAGGCAATTTAAGTTGCCCATGAGTGGCCTTTGTTCACAGGTTTGACAGTGTACAAACGGACACAGACACACACACATAGCATACTCCCATGAATCTGCTTTGTACAAGAATATAACAACAATGACAGAAAAAAGATTGAATAAATAGATGGCTTCGGCTTTAAATATCATGAATCTAAATGTACACATGTAGGTTGGTATACTCCCTGCTCACATATATTCTGTTTAGTTTTATAAGATTTGAAATAAAAAAAGAATCTTAGATAATAATTTTTACATTTTAAGTTACATTTAAATTAAGTAAAGCAGAAAACCAACAAATTTGAGTATACAAAATAAAGCACTTTTTATTCATTGTATGTAAAGATAAATTTTCTATCATGCCCTTAAATAATTAAACGGTGTGAATAAAAGACTTCAATGTTATCTCATGATTTTAATCTGAAAACTTTATCGTAGCTAAAATTTTAGTAAATACTTGAAGATGAAGTTGAATATTTACATATTTGCATTTAGATTTGGTGTAAAGATGTATATGATTTAAGGCAATCCATTCATTAATAAATCATAATCATGGTCCTTTAACTGCTTAACCCTTTCCCTCATAGAGGAAACCATGAAAAGACATATGCGAACAGCATAAAACCAGATCAGCCTGTGAGTAACTCGCAGGCTTATCAGGTTTTATGCTGTTCGCTGCTCCTCAGTGGTCTGGAAATGAGGATCTTATAATTAAATTTGGTAAGGTTTAACTGTGGTTTTCTGCAGATCAGGCTTTATGTGGTACCTATTGAGTGCGTCAAAATAAGTCTATTTGAGGGAAAGGGTTAAAAAACATCAATGCAGATGCAAGCCTCTACTGACTTAGTTGTGGGCTCTTTTGCTCAGAATCTATAAAGGCTTGCATTTTACCACTAACATTGATGGACCATGAACACAATGATGGATGGACTACCTTAAAGAATTAAAAACACATAAAAAACCTGCCAGTAATACCCGAAAGGGGAGTTTGTGCAGTATATATAGATAGATAAAAACCTTTGGCCATCATGAAAAATGTTTTGTCAGTCAGGATACAGTTTGTAGATGAAAATGGCACAATAATTACTGGTACTGACATAACATTTTATTTATTCCCAAATAAGAGAAACACTTCATTATAAAAATATTTGAAAAAGAAACTTATGATGTACCTTAGGCAGCAGCTTTGAGATGTTGTCCTAAGAATGACGCTAAATGTATTGCATAGTTACCTCCCTTGAATTCACAAAATAGAAAGTCAGTGTTTTATTTTTAGCTCCGTGCGATGTTGTTGACTGAACGGGACAGAATTGTGTTAATTAAGGAAATGTAACAGAGGATATGAGGTATTGTTTGTAAATATTGACTTGGCACTCATTATCTTTTGTGTGTGGCCATATATAATTCGGAAGAAAGTGTATGATGTCGTTAAAATGCTTGACTTATATAGTATGGTTTTTAAATGCCAGTAAAGAGAAAGTTTTTGATAAACTGGGCTTATGGCTGAAAGGTAAGTCAGGCTGCCAGAAGCAAAATATTTATAAAAAATAGTTTGATTTCTCCGTCAATGATGATAATACAAATTAAATGTAAATTAGATGAAAAAGAAAGGAAAAAAAAGTGGCAACCGTAAGACTCAAACCAAGGGGACTTGGCTTTGCACAGCATATGCCTTACCTCTGTATACTTAAATTTATAGCCTGCAAACAAAGTTGGAGAGAGGGTATAGAGGAGTCAGTCTTTTTTTTTCTTTTTTTTTTAGTTTGACAAGTTGAATAATAGGATGAGCTACTGTAATCAACCTGGCATCATCGTCTGAGCCCCAAGAAATGTTAAGGTTTTATTAAACATTGCCATTATCTAATTGTAGCTGGGTACAGGTATTTGGTGATAAATCAATAGGCAATAAGACATGAGTGTCTCGATAGCTCAGTGGTAGAGCGCAGGAACGGTAGTCCTGAGGCCCTGGGTTTGAGTCCCGGTCAAGCCATGATTTTTTCACCACCTGTTACATTTGGCGCCCAACGTAAATAACCTACTGTTCGATATGGCTACTGCTTTGGCACCTCAAGAACTTTTTACAAGGTTATTTGTCTCAAAGAATTCGGGACAAATTCTAAATTTGAAGGGGGAATAAAATGTAACAGGTGGTGAAAAAATCATGGCTCGACTGGGACTCGAACCCAGGGCCTCAGGACTACCGTTCCTGTGCCCTACCACTGAGCTATCAAGACACTCATGTCTTATTGCCTATTGATTTATCACCAAATACCTGTACCCGGCTACATAATTATATTATTTAAAGGATGGCCCTCAAACATCATACACTTGTTTATCATCATGACACCAACCAGTACTCTACCATGTATTTTGTTTTGTATTGTAAATTTATGGCCCTTTTTTGACCAAGAAAATTTGTTTTAAAGTTTTGTGTAACATTGCCTAGGCTATATCTCAATTTTTATTCTGTGGATGTCCCTCAAACTTAACACATGCATTAATCATCATCAGACCAACCAGTAGATATACATTATAACATTAACTATTTTGAATATTTTTGCATATTTATAGCCCATTTTGGACTTAAAAAATGTTTAAGTTGTATTTAACATTGCTAATATCTCAAATTAAATTCTTCCCATAGACACATGAAATTAATATCTGTGTTGGGGATCAGGCAAAAGTTCACAATTTTGTCATGAATATCAACAATATTATGCCCCTTTTTAGTCCTCTACCGGTGTTTACACTGGTGTTTGCCCTACGTCTGTCTGTCTGTCCATCCGCCAAGATTTCCAGAAATCTGGATCCTGTGATAACCTTTTAGATAATATAATGAAATTTGGTATATGAATAGATGAAAGTATGGAGATTCTGTACATCACTTTGTTTTTGTTGTTGTTGTTTTTTTGACAAAAATTCTGGTTGCTATGGTAACTGCAAAATTATGCACCTTACCGGTAGGGGACTCATGTGTTGCATGCAACACCAATTATTGCCACATTCTGATTAATTTATCTTTTTGTACTATTTAATCACTTTTTTCACTGAATCCTTTTATATATTGCTTTTAAACCTGGAAAACGTGTTTATTGCTCTTGAGTACATTTTGATATTACAGAAATTCTTCTTTTTTTTCCTTAAATGCAATATTTATTTTCATTGACATGCACTAGAATAGTCAAGCATGCTGTCCTACAGACAGCTCTTGTTTTGTTGGGATGTCTGTCCATACATGGCAAAAATCTTGTGATATGACCTACCTCCATTGGCAGATTCAAGAGTGGGGGGGGGGGAGTGTTTGTTTAACGCCCATTTAATTTTTGAAATGGTTACAATGCATTACAATGATATATGTTTATATTTATATTAAATGAAATCATATGTAGCAGTAAATTATTTTAAGGTTTTCTTTTTCAATACTCTTCCATATGTTTATAAGTTAAAAGTAAAAATCCATAATCTTTATTTAAAAATAATCATTAAACATTCAGTTCTAGGCAGTTTTTCTTGTGTAATTCAACGTGTTTAGTAAACTGACTCATACATCTATGGACCAGATGAGTCGCAGATAAGACCGTTACTGCATATATGGCGTAAATGGCAGGATGTATTTTTTTCTAAAGTGACTCACCATTTTCGGCTAGTATTCATCTAAAGTTATCATGACTGTAATTGGGAAGATAATAACCAATCGAGCTCAGCCAATCATGACTTTTGTAGTCCGTTATCCTTCTCTTTTTTTTCTCTTGTGGGATACATGCAGGAACGTACGAGTGTTTATCCTTTTCTCTCTATATCTTACTTTTTAATCGATTGTACTTTCTTTGCAAACAATTTATTTTTTTATAACAAGACAAGATCGCGGGAGATTAGCCAGTGTCTTTAATAATGTCTACCCTTCGAGTTGCAATTTAAAATCTAACAGTAAATAAGTGCTGACTTGTATTATTTAACTTTACAGTATATGAATGAAGATTAACATACCTTATTCAACAATTTAAAAAAGGTAAACCCTGATTGAAAATTTAATTCAATAAAAGAAATGAATCAGACTA
Organism: Solen grandis; assembly: GCA_021229015.1. Taxonomy (NCBI): domain Eukaryota; kingdom Metazoa; phylum Mollusca; class Bivalvia; order Adapedonta; family Solenidae; genus Solen; species Solen grandis. Next base: position 36,952,145 of record CM037793.1, read on the forward strand.
AATGAACGAAACAAAGGAGGGTAAGCACGTTTCCATGAAAAAGAGCACACTGTGTTCGTCTTTCGCAACATCATGAACATTCAGAGCAAAGATGGACCCCTTATAATTTTTGCTGGACCGGTTCAAAATTTATCAGTCAGGTCCATTGGACCAATGGATTTCATGATGTCTGGTGCGAGTGGGGGGGTGGGGGGGGGCCAACCAGCGCGCGCCCCCTCTAAATAATTTACCAGACCATGCATAATTGTATTGTAAACACACAACCCCTCAAAAACACACAAGAATGCACTATTTTACAGCTCTAAATTAAAAAAAATCTCAGGGGAGTTCCTCTGGATACCAAGTCAAACCGGAATTTCACCCTTATCACAGCTCTGGCAAAGCAGCAAGCTGCTTTCATTGTCACTGCATACATTTTTTTATGCCCCCACCAAATTTGGGGGGTGGGGGTATAGATTTGCCTTTGTCCGTTTGTACGTACGTCCTGAAATGTTGTGACATGCATAATTCCGAAAGTATTTCTACTACATCTGTGTCCTCTGGACACATTTCTAGTTTAATCTCCTGGATCCAGCTCTGTACTTCTACAATACTTCACTGATTCAGCTCAAATATTGCAATATATTCATCAATAATGATACCTTGTGACATTCAGCTGTATATTTCTCACTACAAAATTTTTAAGATTCAAGATTCAAAATATTTTAAGCACTTACTTACAATTAACAATGTAGTGTTGAATGATAACTGACATGAATTTTTGTTTATCATTTCCAGATTAGTGAGAGGGAAGTGCCTAGTTACAGTTCTTCAACCCCATCAGTGGCACAATTAAGGGTGCAGAGGAACCATCTCTATAATAGACAAATAAGTAGAAATAAAAAAGCTAAGAAACCACACTTGTCAGGCTGGACTGCCACATTCGTTTGCCTGGCAAACAACACAGACCAGTTGCTACCAACTGCAGGAGAGAAGGAAATCCTTCAGAAAGCTGGTCTTGGTTTGAAAAAAATATGGTTAGATAACAAGGATGATGAAGCTGCAGTTTCAAAACTCTAATGTCTGACAAAACTGAAGGTGGAGAAACTGTAGATTTCCACAGCTTAAAACAACTGGTGGCTTTGAATTACTCGGAACAAATAGAAATTGTAGAAATTTGACAACTATCGACTGTGTCTGGTCATCAAAACAACTCAAACTAAATGTAGGGCCACAAGCTAAAATCTATGTACGCCGATTCAGCTATGCTTGTCAATATCACCACAGATGAAATCAAGTGATAATGATGACCAGATGCAGGTAAAGACAGTTTGTAATGGTTGCAGTCAAGAATTTCTCATGAGAGACCTACGAAAACACATGGAAGTTTGTGCATCTGGAATGACGTTGCAATTAGATTCATCTGAAACATTAGACAGTGACACTTACTTCCTTGAAATACCAGAACTAGATGACACCAGTTCAAATGTTCAGATTTAAAGATATTGTGCCTACAGTTAACATTACAAATGAATATGTCGAAGATCCATCTGTGCAAGTATCGGTGCTGGAAATTGCAAAAAAATCTATTCAGTTTTGTAAACACAATAACATTGACAACCCAGTAGAAATTCTTAAAACTTTGCAAAAGGACATAGTTAAAGGCAGACCATTAGAGATAGAAGAATTATCTGAATGCTGTGAAGGGGAAACAAACTTTATAATGATTGATAGGGGAAACATCCTTACAACAGCTTTTGATGAAATACGAGCTATCCCGCAGTCAGAGCTTCAAAAGACTCTAGAAGTTCAGTTCTATAATGAGGTAAAACACCAGTAATACATATTTTTATACAGGATCAACAGGTTTTTATACCTAATGCAATATTTAATTTCTAACTTTGAGTGGTATAAATAGTACAAAATAGGATAAAGAAGAAGAAAAAAAATGTTACCTTTCCTACATATAATTATAAAGCAATACAAAATCTGTAGTGGTATATTTATTTGAGTCCATACAACGTAAGTAAAGTAAAGCACCTGTACGTGTTGAAATATAAACAATATACCAAAGTGCATTAGTATACAATCGATACACTCATAGAAAAGGTTTTAGTGCATGTTAACATACATGTAAACCAGTCATCCGCTTTGGGAGTGGGAGGTTGAGAGTTTGATCCCCGGCAGAGGACTGTTCTGATATGGCCGATTGGTGGGCCACCAGCTAGATAAATAATTCATAGTTATCAGTAGTCTTCCTGCCTGGTGCCTGGCATATAGGAGGGAACCAGGAGGGTAATTGTGAAAGCAGAGGTGTCTCATAAGTCAAATTTGGCTGGCCCTTTCAATGGGAGTGACACTATACTGAAATAAAATACTTTACACTTTAAACACTTATAATAAATACATCTCTACAATAGCTGCTTTATAATTATGTAGTACAGTACCCACATGTTTTATACTCAATAGGCTTTTGAGCTGCCCAGAGAGGATGGTATGAATTGGGAGCATCAGTCATAGGCTTTGAGATATTTGGACAGTTTGTGTTTTTAAGTGTGATTAATGAATTAATAACAACTACCAACTGCCAATTGTGATAGAGCTGTGAAGAGCATTCAATGTTATTATGGTTAGATGTAAAACTGACATCAAAATAGTTATGATTTTTACAAATCTTTTCACCATTATTCACATAATATCATCAGACTGTAAAAAAAAGAAAAAGAAAAAACCCATTAAAAAACACTATTCCTTTCTGAGTTTTGCGAGTATTGTATCCTTTTCTCAGTATTATGCATCAATATTTTGTTGACAATAATTACATCCATCTCAGTCCATTGTGTATGACTAATTTTCATTGAAGTAAATATAATATCTTACATCTCCTAATGAATTCATTTCAGCAAGCAATATGATATGTCATAAATTTAATAAAACTTAATCTACATTTACTTTCTGCTTCATTTTTCCAGAGTGCTCTTGATTTTGGAGATCCACGGAAAGAATTTTTTCGACTGGTTTTATTAGAAATAAAAGAAAAATACTTTGATGTAGGCCTAAGAGACTTGTTGGCAGAGGATTACGAAGTAGTTGGCATAATCTTTGGTATGTATCAGTGAATTTTTTCTAGATTTTTTTTTTACTACCTGTGGCTTTCTAATTGGGAAAATTAGTACGTGTATTATAAATCAAACATTAGGAAATTATAAGACAATGAAATTGTATTTAATTAACAATAAAATTACCTAATCATAGGTGGTATATTTCAAAAAGGTTTCATTATCAAGACTTATATTACAAGGATAACACAAATTTCATTTAAATTCCACAAATTCTTTCTATTGAAAAAAACAACAACAAAAAAATAGTTTTTTTTTTATGAAAATAGGTAGTAATTTTGGGGGAAAATGACAGTTTTTGGCAATGGGAAACCACCTGTAAAAGGTGGTAAATTAAATAAAATCACTGTGTATATACATGTATATCGCTTGTTTTTTTTGCTATTCCTTGGGTAATCTTATACTCAGGTGAGCAAACTATAGCCTCTTATGGCCCTCTTGTTGATTATCTCCCTTCATTTTTTTTTTTCAAAAAATTCTTTGGGAGCAAACTCAGAAATTGAAGACCGTAAGGACTTGAAATATAATATGATAGCAAGTAAGGGCATTGCAGTAACCTAGTACCATTACTCTCCCTGTTCTGATTTTCTGAATATCTCCTTTTATTTTATTAGCTCACCTGAGCACAACGTGCTCAAGGTGAGCTTTTCTGATCGCCTTTTGTCCGTCGTCCGTCGTCCGTGCGTCCGTGCGTCCGGCGTCAACAATTGCTTCAAACAACATCTCCTCCTAAACGGCTTGGCCAATTTGAAAAATATTTTGCAGGAATGTTCCTTGGATGAAGCTCTACTAAAGTTGTATAAATGGTTCTGGTCCATTGCATAATTAGGTCACAGGAGCTAAAAATAGATTTTAAAAATGAAAATTTAAAAAATCTTCTTCTCCGAAACCACAAAGCCTAGCCTTTTGATTTTTTGTATGTAGCATGATCTTATGACTCTCTACCAAATTGTACAAATTATGACCCTGGGGTAAAATTGGCCCAAAAAATCTTCTTTCCGAAACCACAAGGCCTAGCCTTTTGATATTTGGTATGTAGCATGATCTTATGACTCTCTACCAAGATTGTACAAATTATGACCCTGGGGTCAAAATTGGCCCCGCCCCAGGGGTCACTTGATTTAACATAGGCTAATATAGGAAAAACTTGAAAAAATCTTCTTCTCCGAAACCACAAGGCCTAGCCTTTTGATTTTTGGTATGTAGCATGATCTTACGTCAAAATTGGCCCTGCCCCCGGGGTCACTTGATTTAACATAGGCTAATATAGAAAAAACTTGAAAAATCTTCTTCTCAGAAACCACAAGGCATAGAGTTAAGATATTTGGTGTGTAGCATTGTCTAGTTGATCTCTACCAAAATTGTACAAATTATGACCCTGGGGTCAAAATTGGCCCCGCCCAGGGGTCACTTGATTTCACATAGGCTAATATAGGAAAAACTTGAAAAAAACTTCTTCTCAGAAACCACAAGGCCTAGCCTTTTGATTTTTAGCTCACATGAGCACAACGTGCTCAAGGTGAGCTTTTCTGATCGCCTTTTGTCCGGCGTCCGTCGTCCGTCGTCCGTGCGTGCGTGCGTGCGTCCGGCGTCAACAATTGCTTCAAACACATCTCCTCCTAAACGGCTTGGCCAATTTGAAAAATATTTTGCAGGAATGTTCCTTGGATGAAGCTCTACTAAAGTTGTATAAATGGTTCTGGTCCATCGCATAATTAGGTCACAGGAGCTAAAAATAGATTTTAAAATGAAAATTTAAAAAATCTTCTTCTCTGAAACCACAAGGCCTAGCCTTTTGATTTTTGGTATGTAGCATGATCTTATGACTCTCTACCAGGATTGTACAAATTATGACCCTGGGTCAAAATTGGCCCCGCCCCAGGGGTCACTTGATTTCACATAGGCTAATATAGGAAAAACTTGAAAAAATCTTCTTCTCCGAATCCACAAGGCCTAACCTTTTGATTTTTGGTATGTAGCATCATCTTATGGGCCACTACCCAAAATTGTACAAATCATAGCCCTATGGTGATAAATGACCCCGCACCAGGGGTCACTTGTTTTACATAGAGTTATATAGAAAAATCTTAAAAAATCTTCTTCTATGAATCCATAAGGCCTAGAGCTTAGATTTTGGTATGTAGCATCATCTTATGGGCCACTACCAAGATTGTACAAATCATAGCCCTATGGTGATAAATGACCCCGCACCAGGGGTCACTTGTTTTACATAGAGTTATATAGGAAAATCTTAAAAAATCTTCTTCAATGAATGCATAAGGCCTAGAGCTTAGATTTTTGGTATGAAGCATCATCTTATGGGCCACTACCAAGATTGTACAAATCATAGCCCTATGGTGATAAATGACCCCGCATCAGGGGTCACTTGTTTTACATAGAGTTATATAGGAAAATCTTAAAAAAATCTTCTTCTATGAATCAATAAGGCCTAGAGCTAAGATTTTTGGTATGTAGTAGCATCTAATGGTTCATTACAAAGATTTTCAAAGTCTTGGCCCTACGGTGATAAATGACCCTGCGCCCAAGTCTTCTCTGAAACCATATAGCCCATTGCTTAGATATTTGGTGTGTAGTATTGTCAGGGGTAAAATGTTTTAGATTAAGTTATATCAGAATCCTTGTCCGTTTAAAAACCTTGACATCAGTTGAAGCAATGGTACTCAGGTGAGCGATTCAGGGCCATCATGGCCCTCTTGTATATATATATGTCATTTTTTGTCATAACTCTTAAACTTTTCAAGGTTTTGATTTGAAACTTAAAATATAGATAGTAGCAGAAGTGTAATGATAAAACAAATTAAAGCACTCAACAAGACTGTGTGACAGTTGGCATGGTTATCATGAAACAAAGAGCAAGTTCAGCTTACTACTAGTTACTAGTGTTATGGGAATGTGTTTAGAGTTTTTGGCACTAAATGACCATTACCTTTTTCAAGTTAAAACGAATTAGAATTATACATATTTCAACATGTAAATCCTGACGACAGTCTCTCAGTGCATTGCGTGTTGTAATTATATTAGATATATATACAAAAAAAACCACCAAAAAATAGGTTTTAGAGCATGAAGTGATAACAAAATCAGCATTACATGTTTACAGCCCTTAGTGTTCTGCAAAATGGAAAAATTCCAAACTTTCTTAGTGCTGAGATTTTGTAACAGCTCTGGAGTGAGACACCTTTTTCTGGATGTATCAAGAAACTGCAAGGAGGACTCAACAAACTTGGATTATATGAGGTATATTTATTTCCCTGATCAATGCATATGTAAGTGATTATTTTAATAACCTAGAAATATGTCCAGATGACACATATGCCCCCACCTGTCGCTTTGTCCCATGGCTTTATTTGTTATTTTTTACTGCTGCCCAAGCAGTGGAATCGGTGTTCCCAGAGAAAAGTGAAAGCTTATCTAAGTGAAAACTGGTATACAATAGCAAACCCAGATCAAACAGCTCCTTCAAGGAGCTGTTTAATCAGAGTCTCTCATAAGAAATAGTAGCTAAGATTCCACAAATGTAGTCTGCATGGCATAGAAAATTCCATTAATTAAGATACCATTTTAAGCTCAGAAAATATCTTTTTATAAATTTTGCATGAATTTTCATGAGGTAAAGCTTTGAATTCAAGTCCATAGCTTCAGAGTGTAGGAGTCTGTTAATAAAAATATAGGTGATCTTTTCAGGTCAATAAATTGCTATTTATGAAGATATATTTAAGAACTAGCCAATGCCATAAACATTCTTGATTCATTGGTTTCAGGTTTGCAGACAGCTACCAAGTTTTCAATTCCTATTTCATCACCAATCCATACCTTTAACAATCAAAAGGGTGACAATGCTTCTTAAACCCAACTTTAGTGAGGCTGGCAGTAACAAGTAGTGTTGGAGAAATCCATCTATGGCTTGTTCATCAAGTATTTGAGAGAGGTAGCAAGTAAGTACAGAAATATATTTCTCCCATTTGAAGATAGGGATTTACCCTATGGAAGATAACTCTTGACTTGACAATTTGAGTGTACTGTCACCTCGACAGTATTTCAGTCATATAGCGATGTCCAGCTAATTACATGTGGAGGAAAACCCGAATGCACGGAGGCATCCGGGTAGAACCACTGACCTACCACAAGCCAGCTAGAAGGCTTCCTCACATAAAAATCCGAAAACAAAGTGCTGAAAGTGAGGTATTGTCCATCATGTCTCATCAACAATTTGCTTTTTATATTACGATATTACCTCTGAAACCACTGACCACAGTAGAAATTGATGAATGATTCTTGGATGACCTTTTATACACTTGATCCATACTTGATCTATGGAGAACTCTGGTTGCCATGGCAACCAACAGAATAAATTGAAAAAAAAGGACATATATATACATCACTTAAGTTTCATTTGAATATTTGGGTTTCAGATATTTCAGTTTAAGTTCAAGGTTACCAAGAATTGTCAGATCAACTTCATATTTATTGGAGCCACATGTATATTCTACTTTGTTGTTATTTCTTGAAGTATGAACATTAAACATTACACTTTTTTTGAAAGAAAAGACAGTGTAAATTGATTATTCATACATTTTTTAGAAACCTCAGACACAATTAAATAGGTAATTTGTAAAGAAAGAGGAGAAAATGGGTTTGAATGACCTGCAGTGAAAATGAGATTATTTGGAGAAAGGACATGAGAGTGAAATACTGTAACTGTCTTTACAGGTGGAAGACGTGAAATGGTAACACTTCAAAAGATACTGCAGTTTGTGTCTGGTACAGATGAAGAGCCTGTGTTAGGTTTTAAACTCCACCCATCAATAGAGTTTCCAGAGTGTGATTCCTCTTATCTAGCAACAGCAAATACATGCACAAATTTATTAAGACTTCCAAGACCCCCTGTGATGGGAATGCTCCCAGCTGAAGACCATCTGTTTCAGTTGTATGACTATTCATTTGCTAACTTATATTATGGTTTGAAGTATCAACTTCATGTGCCCTTGTGTTCTGCAAAATGTGTTTTGATTGATTAGGCCTGTATGCTTCTTTTATGCTGCATAAGTTTTGTTGATACCAACACCATAATATCATTTGAGCTACACGTAAATTAGCAAATACTTTTGAACAAGGGTTTAAAAGACTGTTCTTCAGCAGAAAAATGAACTACATGATTTATTTGTTTACTTGTCCGTCCATCACACTTCAAGTTTACCTTTGTTAGCTCACCCAAAGACCTAAACCCAAAGATAAGAAACTCATATAAGCATGTGGAGGAAATCTCGTATACTCTCGGTGCTACCGCGATATTGTGAGAAAAAGCCGCTGCGCTTGTACTGAAGTAACTACTGCACGGAGTTGTGTTCTGACACTATTTGAAAGCCTTCGATGATTATCTACAGCATAAGGTGCACGAGAAGAACATGGTAAACTTCAGCTCTATACGGCGGATACATTAAGTAAAATAATGACTGTTTAAATCAGAGAGTAATCAATATAAGGTCTTAATGATTGATTAAGAACTGGAAGGGAAATATTTCAGGAAGGAAGTTGTGGGTTTGATCCCTGGCTGCGACATACCAAAGTTGTAAAAAATTGAGATCCCTTGCTTATATGCTCATCATATACAGGTATTTCCAGGGATGGTTTACCTGGTGACAGAATAATGTGACTAGGTGTCTACGGCGTGATACTGCAGTGTGACAGCACTGCATCTGTCTCAAGCTGATGACTTAAATACTGTCGGTGGGACAACAAACAAATAAGCATATATTTATTTTTATGGGATTATTTTCTATAACAAAACAAAAGTGCTCAAAATCATTAACTAGATGTGGGTGTTCCTCGGAACACTTGTGTCGCCTGCATTTAAGCATGTTTGATGAAAGAATTGACTAGAAAATCGATCTTTTGACAAATTATTGATAAAGCATAATCTATTTTGTGAGGTACAAAATAACACCAAATCACACACACACACACACACACACACACACACATATATATATATATATATATATATATATATATATATTTTTTATTTTTTTTTGGGGGGGGGGGGGGGGGGAAATAAAATATTCAAACAGTGCAATATGTAATAATTTTCCCGAGCACTTTCGACTATACAGTCTTCATCAGAGGAGTGTCAGAATGACTATGAATTCAAAACATTAACTGTAAGAAAAATTATGACGTCATTAAGCACTTATGACGTTAATTATATATATGTTGCAAGCTTGTAGTCATCATTTCACTTGTGTACTGCACTCAGACCAATGAGATCTATCTACTATAAATGTTTAAGGCAACACTTCAAATACAAGTTATGCACCACACAAGAATTAAATCCAAAAAAATAAACAAAGGGAAATAACTCCAAAAATACAACAGTTATCATTCTTGCACAATGCACTCCATGAGATCTTTCCACCTGTGAGGTTTCAAAGTAATACCTCAAATACTTTTCGTGTTATGCTCCAGACAAAAATGAAGTCTGAGTATCAACAAAGGGCAATAACTCAAGGAAAAAGAGAAACAGAGTTATCATTCATGTGCACTGCACTCAGACCATTGAGATCTATGAAGTTTCAAGTCAACACCTCAAATACGTTTCGAGTTATGCCCCAGACAAAAATTAAGTCTGAAAATCAACAAAGGGAAATAACTCAGAAAATATTAAAGTCAGAGTTATCATTCTTGTGCACTGCACTCCACCTCAATGTGATCTATCCATGTTTTAAGTTTCAAGGTGATACCTCAAATACTTTTTGAGTTATGGTCCGGACAAAAATAAAATCTCAGAATCAACAAAGGGTAATAACTCAGAAAATACGAAAGTCAGAGTTATCATTCTTGTGCACGCACTCCACCTCAATGTGATCTATCCATGTTTTAAGTTTCAAGGTGATACCTCAAATACTTTTTGAGTTATGGTCCGGACAAAAATAAAATCTCAGAATCAACAAAGGGTAATAACTCAGAAAATACGAAAGTCAGAGTTATCATTCTTGTGCACTGCACTCCACCTCAATGTGATCTATCCATGTTTTAAGTTTCAAGGTGATACCTCAAATACTTTTCGAGTTATGCTCCGGACAAGAAAGTGTGACGCCGACGACGCCGACGACGACGACGACGCCGACGACGCCGACGACGACGACGACGGACAAAGTGATCCCTATGTGTCTGCCATGCTATGCAGGCGACACAAAAATTATCGCATAGACAATAATCCCAGCAACACTAGTACAGGTATAATCTTATACAAAATTCAGCATTATTGTGGATTATTTTGTGTAACAAACGACGCTGCGTTTTAATGAATCTCTCCCCTCTCACCTGATTTTAATTTAAAGTGTTGGTGTGTCAATTTTTTTTGTTTAACAGGATGTCCATTTTAGTCTTTAAATTTGACAATTCTAGTTAAAATCTTTTTTTTTTTTTTTTTTTTGCAATGTTTCCGAAGTTGCCATTATTAGCTGTTTACAAATGACTGCAATCATTAAGTACTTTACTAGTTTAACTATTATTTTATTAGCTCACCTGAGCACAAAGTGCGAACGAGTGGTTGTTTGCGCTTCATGATGACAAATGATGATGAAATGTTTGGTCTCTTTTATTTATACCACAGTTGAAGGGCTTGTAAAGCGATATTGCCAGCACTACTCAGTGGTCCTGAATTTCTCATCGCAGTAACGGCAGTAGGTAAAGGGGAATGGAGACTTGGGATTGGTGAAAATCTTGATGATGATGATGATGATGATGATGATGAACGCCCACTTGAAGAATTGGAAAGGTCAAACAATTGTCGTCGAACTGTAGGTTTGGAGAAACCGTCATTGATCCTTGTGGTGTAGCCAACCCAGACTTCATCGAAATTCCATTAGAACGGGGAGTAGATGAGGTCAGTGGAGAGAATTGGGCCACAAGTGGTGATGCTTTGGATGTTGTCACTGGTGTAACATTACGTCGAATCAGTATGGGGACACTTTTGGTGTTCCAGTTGATACAGAGCGTTTTCTTCTTACAGTGACAAATCGGTCATGAGGCAATGTCTGCTTCTTCCTTGTTTGTTTCCTTACTGGTGACTTGCGTTTGTTTGGCTGTTTTCGTGGTTGTTATCGTGACCGTTTCCTGGCTGGTGACTTTCGTTTGGGTGGTTGTTTTCTTACTACTTGACCAAATTTTCTCACTGCTTTGGTCCCGTTCCATCGAAGCAGGGTACGAATGATGGTGTCCCCAAGGAAACCTCCACCGCCAGGTTTTAAAATAAATTGTCGTTTTGTGGTCAGATCCACATGTTGATCAGCTAACTGTCTTAAAATGTCTTTGTTGCGTTCCATAAAATTCATCGTCTGTTTTGGCACGGTTACTTTTTTCTCTAAGATGAGTCGGGCAGCTAAGGTGAACCATTTCACCATCTCTGTTAATCCTGATTCTACCAGCTCTTGTCGTTTTGTTGGGTTCTTTTCCCGACTCAACGATTCTAGAGCTTTGATCACTGTATGTGGTGTGTTTTCCATGGTAGCTGTATCCTTAATGATGATCGGGTGTCATGTTCCAGTCATTTTATACTGTAGTGTAGACGATCGGTCCTCGATCTTCACCTGTTACCCACCGATGGAACACATCTGTTCTTAACGATTCAGTTCGGGTGTTCTTGGATGAAAGTCAATGATAAGATATCCATGAGGTGTAGAGGTTGCATCTTGAAACGCCATCACCAAATGGGGTAGTTGTATTTGGTTCGCAAGTGTTTTGATCTGACCTTTATCTCTTGTGATTGAAATAATACCATGTAGTGTGCATTCAAGCTGATGGTACGACTAGCCTTGGATTGTTGGAACATGTTTTGTGTGATGTAAATGACAGTGGCATTTCTATGGTGTCCCTTTCGTGTGAACCATAATTTAATTTTCTCCTCATCTTTTTCTCCTAACATATCATCAAATATGACGAGGTGTGGTAAGGTTGTATTGTCTACTATCTCTTCATCATCCTCAAGGATACCCTGAATGAATTTGATAGCTTCACGTTCTTGTAACTGTGCGTAGGCACTTTGCCATTCTTTGTAACACCAGACGATGTGTTGTGGTACCACATGAAATAAATCGGTTTTGTACTCAATAACTTTTTTTACAAATTGAGTCTTTCCTGAACCACTTGGCCCTGAGATGAAATGTTACTAGGATGTTGAAAAAGTAAACTACTTTCCATGATGGTCTGTGAAATAATAACAGCATTGACATGACAACATTTTATTTTATACATCATAGCAAATAAACACTTGAACAACATCAGTCAAAAATGTAAACTATGACACACATCATGAATCAGTCTTTCTTCATACATCATCCATTCCGGCAATATCATGGTATATCACATAGCATTTAAAGCCATTCGCACTTCGTCAACAGTTCCTCGGATTGTCTTAACGCCTGTTCTGATTAAATTCCAAGTACACGCACAGCCAACAACACAGCTCTACGCCATGGATTCCGAATTGGAGTTATGTTTTTTTCAGTAGTGAAGTATTTTCCCATTTTTGGCTTCTCATTCGTCTTGCAAGTACTCTGCGTAGTATTTTATTTTGTAGGTGTCCCAGAGGGATTCGTCTCCCAACTCAAACCTTTCTAAGTTGTTGAAATCGGGATCTTGAAAAACTGTTCACTAGGATTTGGCCTCTTTTGTTTGAATATTGCGGCGCACTGTTTACCAAAAATGTTAAAACACTTGTGCACAAGTGATAGGTTCTGGAGTCAGTAAAATGGCACGTATATCCCCTGGTGTGTCGTTCCGGTAGTTAATCGCAAAACTGAGATACATACGCTCATCAAAACGGTTCAGTTTCTCCACTGTATCAATGTTTAGGGTATCAATGTATATGTACACACATCAGAGATCAGGTTGCGTAGCAGGTTGAAATGGCAAAAATCCGTTGAATGACCAAACTTTTATAGCTGCTTGGAAGATCACGCTCTCGTACATCACTAAAGATATCATAAACTTGGTTTAAACAAGAGGGATCCTCCATCGTCTGGTGAAATATTCTGTTTCCAATGCGCTGTGCCCAAGTAAAAAATAACTCGTTGCAAAATGCAGCAGGTTTCTTATTAGCTTCAACGAGATGTCTGTAGATCATCTGTTGCATTTCTACTGGTAGAGTGTTCATCGTGAATCTCCGTTTGTTTCCACCACTGTTCAGGCTATGCACACGATCACAAGCCAACTGGTTATGAAGGTTGGTAACCGTACGGCACTGTCTTATATTTGTCAACGACCACGCGTTTGTATACACCGAGCGGAACGTCTTGGTCTGTGTCTCACTGATCACTTTGCGATTTCTATGTCTCTTGATTCGGGATTCATATTCGATGACAGTTTTGTAATGTTCGCGATCTTGTACACACTTGACCATAGTCTTAAAATTGACTTTCTGACTAGCATTGTAATCCAAAGTGATGCCTTTTACTTTGCATTTCTGATGTCGATTTCCTTTTTCATCGATATATTCATACCCATAGTTTTTTGGCCTAATGCCACGAATTTGACAATGCGTCCATGTGGTACTTCATCCGTCCACTTTCCCAACTGACTCTCTTCAATTGGAATGTTGTACTTGTCAGGGTCATAGATGTACATACAACTGTCTGTGTCAAAATATAGTACCCGATCTCCAAGTTTTTCCAACTGGGTGTAAAGTTCAAGTCGAGCATAGGACGTAACGAAGACAGCTACCACTGGATTTGAGATGAATGGGGCTGTATTGCGTCTGTTTCATCCGAGTAATTCACCAACATGAAGTTGTCATGATCGAAAATCTCGGCAAACTGCACAGTGACATGACGGTCGGAGAGTAGGTCTTACAACCGGTTCACCATAGTCACATTCTCAGTCTTGGTTTGAACATTGTTTTGTGCATTCTTACCCCACAAGCAGTTCAACATGGTTTTGGCAAACGCTCTTTTTCCTTTGTTCTTTTTCACGTTGTCGAGCCAGATACCCTCTATCTGAAAGTAATTCTGTTTAAAGCGGGCTTCATCATCTTCTGTTTTTACCCAATTAGGGTAACCACTTGCTTCTTGTTTCAATTTCAAGTATTTGTTAATATACTGTTTATACACATCTTTACTCCATGTCTCCCAGTGCCAGATGTGGAAGACGTCTACCAATTGGTATCCTACCTCAAGAGCTTTGGCTATTTCCACATGGGTCCAGGTACCTGTCAACATGCGTTTGTACAGAGTGTGATTGCATTTTTCACACTCTTCCTCAGCACAGGTACGGCACAGTGTAAAGATCATTTTCTTGTTACAGTGAATAGGTAGGACTGGTAGCCACAGATCTTGTGGTGGCAATGCACGACATTTGATGAGTCCCTTGTACATTCCAATGTTCTTTATATCAATCATCTCTTGATTAAAGATGTTGGGATGTCCCACGGGGTATGCTTTGTACTTGTTCACGAATGGATACAGTGAGCAAATGTCAGCATACTTGATTTCTTCCTTGGTGGTTGTATCCACTTCATGGTACAATTGAACGGCATTGGTTCGTCCACCAAACAAAGCATCCCGAGGTATAATAGGTTCTTGGAAGGGAAAGAAACGGTTCACAGTATCTCTGTATTCTGGTTCAATCTTGCATTTCTGATCAAAGTCACATTCCCACATTACAACTGTGTTGTAACCTTGTTGTGCCAAGACTTTCAGCCGAAATTTTGTGGCATTGTATAACTGCTCCATAGTTTGAAGTGTGTAACCGTTCACACTGTCTCTCCTTGGGTAACATTTTGGACATCCGTGTGTCCAGCACCCCATGAATTCGTATACGGTGTTCGTCTCTTTGTGGAATCCGTCAACGTAATAGGGTCCAATTTGTACTTCACTCCATTTAATGCATGGCGAATGTGCTTATTCTCAATGGAAGCAGTTGTTTCTATCCAACGAATCCCTTTGATTGAGTATCGAGTTTTGTTTGGATACCCGTCATCAGAGATTACAGCCAAGGTCTTTGGAGGCATTGAATTTTTACGCCAAGCTTTGTTGCACACTTGAGCTAGAGTGGTCGCTTCCAGGAACGGATCAATTTGGTCACTGGCCAACAGTTCTTTCCTAAACTCTCCAAACCTCGTCTCAAGATGTCCACATCTGATTTGCAGTACTTTTGCATTTCTAACTGAAAGTGAAACACAGCCTTTTGTGCCACTTTTGCATTGTACTATTTCAGAAACGCTTCTCTCTTGTCAGGTTTCATGCTGTTGGGTCTGTAAAAATGTACGGGGAGATAGTCTCCAATGTAGTCTTGGTATTCATCCGTTTTGGCATAAAATGGAAACCATCCTTTTGCCATCTCAGTCAATCCAAACGTGTCGGGGAAATCGGACAAAGGCATGTTGAGAAAACTCAGTGAGTCGATGAATCTCACTTAATGGGCTTTTATCATTAGAATTTTGCTTTCATTCATGATCAATTCTGGTTTGACTGTATCATGTGTCAATAAGTGCCTCAAAATAAACTGTGCATCGTATCCTTGTGAGTTGTGAGCAATCACTGTGGTACTTTTGTGACTGGGTTGAAACAGCCATGCACAAAATTCTCTAGGCTCATCCACAGCTTCGCATTTCTGACACGGGCTTTTCATGGATTGACACATACAGTCTCCACAAGCACGCTGAGCAACACAAAAGTTTGGTATATGTTCACCCAAATCAAATCGGCACTCAAAGTCAAAGAAGATGAAAGGTTCAGTCGGTGACTTCATGTTCTCTGGTTCTTTGTACGTGGGGATATAACACTTATGTTCTGCATCTACAAATATCTTGCAATACCTGCATTTCTTAGTGCCAGGACAGAGATGGTTCTTCTTTGTGCCCACAACCATTTGACCACAGGTCTTGCAATTCCATACACTTTCACAGATGTTTTTTGTAGATTTTCCTGGTTTCGCTTTGTGCTGATCAAAACATTTCTGACTATGAAATGTTCTACCACAGTGACCACATGGAAAGAATCCTTCTTTTGGGCATAGTGTCGAGGCGTAACACAGACAAATGTTTTGCACAAGTGAGCTTCTCTGTTATTATAACTGTAGTTACAGTGTTCACAGAAGTAGCTGCATCCCAGGAAACCAGTGATTGATGTAATGCAATCATAATGTTTATCATGATGATAAATGTGAATCACTTTGCTTTTGTCTGTCAGAGGTGGGTGATTGAACAACACGTCCATTTTCTCAAATTGTGGCCACACTTTGATCACATAGTCTGGATAAAGGTGGGCTTGAATCTTCTTGTATTCTTCTATACCACAAGGTTGATTTGGACTAATGCCCACACTATCTAACAATGTCTTGGCTTCTTGGCTTTGAAGTAATTTTGCAGATTGTCTCATCAAATTCCATCGCTTATTCCAGGCTGTATCGTCCGTTTTATTGAGTTTACATATCCCTACCACAATTGATCGTGCCAAGCACATACTGTCGTGAACATTGTCTATCTTTACCATACTTCTTTTGACTTTGGTCATGTTCTCAATGCTCATGTGCGATCCAAACGTTCTCTTTCTTCTTCTTTCACCACCTCCCTCAGGCATAATGACATGTGTCATTTCTAACTGAAGATACCCGTCATGAATCTCAAACTTGTGGTTGCTTTGTGATACTTTCTCTATTTCGTTCAACAGCGTATCTCCTTAAATGTGTGTTGCATTCCCGAACGGAATGTGGATACCAAATGCTAGGTAACGATGATTTATGGAGATACGAATTTGATCGTTGTCATTGACCCGTGCTTCTCTGTATAACTGTTTCACCATGTCATTGAAAAGTTGATGTGTAAATTCAAACGGTTTTTTATATCTTTCAAAAGTAACATCGTACACGTGGCCATTCGTTTTAAACTTTCTTGAAGTTCTCTGTGACCGTGGCTGTATGGAATAATATTCCCGTATATCACTCTTGGTCTTTTTTGCAGGTGGCTCATCATCGCTGCTTTCTTCACTACTCGACATCGTTGTGATTATAAGTAAGTGAGCAAAGCCTTTTTATACATCTAAGCTCCGCACACCTGATCTCAGGCCTATAAAGTGCGGTGTGACCCGTCCACTTCATCACTCTCAAACCTGATTCAGACTGCTATCTTCAGAATGACCTGCAATACATTTGAGTTCTGGGTGAAAGGACAACTACAAGCTATCAGTGACAAGCTGATCAGACTAGAAACAGAAAGACAAGTGACATGCTACCGCTGTCAGGAAAAGGGGTATTATGCATCGGCATGTACGAAAAAAGCTTCAACACCTCAAACAGTACGGGTGTGCTACCGTTGTCATGAACCGGGACATTTTGTTTCTAATTGCCCAAAACCTGCAGTGTGCTACAGTTGTCACGAACAAGGCCACTTTGCATCCGCTTGTCCTAAGAAAGGAATGAATAGTACTGTACCTACAGTAAACGCACAGGCGGACAGTGAAATGCAGAAAATGGACGTAGTTGAGACAGTGCCACAGACGGACAGTGATGTTGAGTTGCTAGAGGCTGTCTCTGAGTTGCAGAAACCTATCGTAAAACCCAAGAAACGCAAGAGAAGCGTCAACACATGCATCGTGTGTCCTGAGGCTCACCCATCAACAAGCAGTACAGAGTGTAACCGACCAGCTAAGAAGCGAAAAATGTGACATTTGAACACTAGACTCGAAAACAAAGTTGTGTTATGTTCATTATTTGCTGTATGACCCACGTTTAATTCATTGTTGCTGTATGACACATGTTTGTTGTTAAACACAATAAAAATCATATGACAATTGTATTAGTTATCCTTTCTACATCATTGTAATGGTCCTGAAAAGGACCGTTATTTATTGAGAAGTGTCTAGCACTCACTCAAATACAAATACCGCCAGTAATGCGTGCTGGCTTCTGGATATGCCAGGTAAAACCCTGACAAATCCGGGTACAATGGCAAAGGGGGTAAACTCGGGTACAAGTTGACACCCTCTTCCGTAATACCCTCTTCCTTGACTTCTATTTTCTTCTCCTTTCGTAACGCCTTCCTTGCACGTCGGAATAACTTACGAAGGAACTTCATGGTGAAGAATGAATACATACACAGCATTACACAATTTATAGTCAAGAAAAAGTAGGTAAGTAGGTCAATCCACTTCAGGTCAAGGTCGAACACATCATATTTTTTATTGGATGAAAAATAACGTTCTCTGATTGGTGTGCGCCAACACAAGAAAGTAGGTCAATCCGGTACTATAAAACAGTGCACATACTCTATACTTTATTATTCATGAGTGCAACATGAGACCGTACACACGTTTGTCCACCCCAGACTTGCTAAAATTGTTCCTCGACAATCCCAGCTATGAGGAACAAGAGAGCGACCCAGACAGCTATCATGACCGAGTTGAGGTGTGTGATCAATATCTCACTCTTATAGAAAGGGGAGATCTCCCTAATTACCTGTCAGTTACCTTTGAAGATGTACCATCTACCCTACTACAGGGATCGGGAGACAGCCTGAACTTCATAGGTGACAAGAATCTAACCCGTTGTCATTTGCATCTCCTTGCAGGATGGATGAAGAGATATGTGATGGGATGGGACTGTACAACGTGTGGTATGGACCACAATTAATAAGAAACAAAACGGCCCTTTTCAGGGCCAACCCAAATGTCTCGAAAGGACATTTTACAATTGTCAATCCCCCTTTAACTTACATAACGTTAAGAAGTGGTCCTCCTTTAACTAAGAAATAAAACATGACGTCAAAATGACAATATTGCGTCATTGGAATGTTTGGTATGCATACTCTTTCTCTCTATCCGATCTTAAGTCATCCTAGTTAGATCTAACAGGTAGGACATGTTTTTTATTACATGCAACATACGGTACCATAAATCTTTTTTCGTATATAGTACCATAAATTTTCGATTCGGTACCATGGTGGCAGTATGGTACCTCAGTACCATAAAAAAAACATTATGGTACCGAGGGTACCATACTGCCACCCTTCACTACTGCTGCCTATTTAATTTTACTTCATGTCAGCTATGTATGGAGGGTAACTATGGAACGCCACAGCTGTCTTATGTTCGGCATGATGTTTAGAAGGGTCCATATAGCATTTTGAGGGATCGTGTTATCATCATGTGGGGTTATTATGTCATAATGTGGGGTTGTAATATCATCATGTGAGGTTGTAATGTCATCTTGTTGGGTTATTATGTCATAATGTGAGGTTGTAATATCACCATGTGAGATTGAAATATCATCATGCAAGGTTGTAATATTATCATATGGAGTTGAAATGTCATTGGGTGAGGTTATAAAGACATCATGCGGTTGTTAAGTCATTATATGGGGCTGTAATATCATCATGTAGGGTTGATTTGCCATTTTCGGTGGCGCAGTTGTCCTCCTGTGATGTCCACTTGACTTAAGGTGTGGTGCAGCTGTCCTTCTGTGATGTCCACTTGACTTGCTGTGTGATGCAGTTGTCATTCTGTTACATCCACTTGAATTGCTGTGTGGTGCAGTTTTCCTTCTGTTATATTCACCTGACTTACTGTGTGGTGCAGTTGTCCTGTTACGTCCACTTGACATTGTGATCGGTTGATTAGTATTACATCCTGTTCATTAATATGCTGACATGTACAGGTAGTATGCTGTGATGTTGAACCTATGTGGTTCATTCGGCACATGTACTGTTCGGATGAAGTCTGAAATGTTGCGAATTGACGATACCGAGTTGGTTTACCGTTATTTCATTGCAGTTTTAGATAAAAAAATGCAAAACATGTTTTACATTTTAATTTTTTTTTTTCATCAGTGGATTTCATCTGAAAAGATAAAAAATAAACCGCGAGCCTTGGCGAGCGTTTTATATGTTCTAAGCCGAGCAGGATAAACCTATCTTCAACACTTACCTAACGTTAGTATTCTTTTTATCCTATTATTTTAAGCAATACACAGGAATAATGAAAAGAAAAAACGTAACATATCACTTGACCTTCAACACCGTGACGTCATACATGTAGTAAACAGGAAAGCAGTCACGGGTGACGTCAGAATATATAAACAATCACGAATGAGTATAAAGCTAAGTTTATTTGAAAGGCAGTTTATACCACAATGTTAGTCTAGTGATATGATAAACTATATTCAACAACTTTTGATAAAATGTGTTGAAAATATTACTTTGAAAAAAAAACACCCTTTGAAATGCCATTTCTTTTAACTAAAACTTTTTATTGAGAAATCAGAAGAAAATGCATAAAAAATTTAATGTAAACCATCATTTCGCATAACAGATATTTTCTTTGATTTCCATTCACTAGCAATACTTTTTACTAATTACAGTTATGTCATGTTGTAAAATGCAATGTATTCTAGCAGGAGATATTTTCTTTATCTTTTCAGATGAAATCCACTGATTTAAGAAAATTCTTAAATGCAAAACATAGTTATATTTGCTTTTTTAACTAAATGTAACAGTGAGAAACTTTCACCCGCTGTTACTTTACACTTCCTCTCTTTGTTTCTCTTCTTTCACTCTTCTCCTCCGCACTGGGGAATTAGCGAAGACTGTAGACAGCTTAATATTATCTTCTTTATTTTACTTAATTCAACTCATACTACAAATATACTATATATATAATAATGAGATTCTTTCTAACGATGTTTCACACGCGGTTCCGTATATCTAACTGACTCTCTCACATGCAACCAAAACATGCTCAAAGTGACACGGATAACAGAGTAGATAATTAGTACATAAACGGCTGGTTCTTAAAATAACGTGTCACAAATACAATCATAGAATCACACAAAGAAAAAACTGTATGAAAACAAGATTAAGGATGTCTAAGGGAGAAAGAAAGTACAGTGTTACGAAAAGTGAATTAAGCAAATAAACATCAAGCTATGTTATAACGTCAATAGAAGGTTTCATAACCAATGATCTAACCTAAGTTTTAAATGAAGAAATTATGCAACAAACTACAACACACACTTAATTACTAATATCTGTAAATTAATAAATATTAAATATTTTAAATATAGAATATTGTCATAATTTGCCTTGTGACATAAAACTGCATTTCTATTGAGAATTTGCATAAAAACACTGGCACAGCTTCTTTCAGGCACAGTAGGCACATGCCTACACTTTTTTTTTTTTCAAAGATTAAAAATAAAAACAGCCCGGACAGGCGAAATAGTGGTCGAACAATTAGTAGGAATCTGTGCTATGGTATCAAAGTTTTTTCGAATTATTATAAACAATATTATGTTTATATATGTAACGTAAAATTATATGTTTTTCAATAACGAGTGAGTTGTTTGAATATCTCAACAGTTATCTAATTTTTAAATTATTGAAAATACTGAAAATTGGTCTTCCAGTTCAGTTAACTGGTAAAACCACAAACTATATTATCTCATACATGAAATGACATTTACTGCAGACGTAATTCACACGCATGCAATATTCATACATGCGCTGTAAAGTGCATAAATTATATATTATGGCTACACCAATCCAATAAAAGACACATCTTAGGATTACTTAGGTAATAATCTGCTTTACGGTAATTTGATTTTATGAGGCTAAATGCATAAATGTACTTTTCTCCTCTGTGTGTTCAAGGGTATATATTTTATAAACGGCAGACCTAAAACAAGTTAATATTTTTGCTTGAAACTTGTATATTGACTTTCAGACTTCAGATTTTTTTGATTTTTTTTTTCTAATGCAAATGCACTTATGCACGAAACTATATGTTCCACTTATGTAATATTTATGCATTGATATGACGATGCTTAAGAGCGTTAATTATGTGTTTTCTGATATTAAATTATATTGTAGGGAGTTCGTCAACAGGATGTCCATAGGAACATAGGTTTCACTCTTTGATTAATACATAGAGGATATATGTTTGTTTTGAGTGAAAATGGAAAATATCTCATCGAGAAGCGATTCAATTTAATATATTCAAGAGTGCGTAGCGTGCGCGAAAATGTTAAGATTGTACATGTATCACCTCTAGATGAGATTCCATATTCACTCAAAACAATTTTTTTTTTATTTTATGTTTACTGCTGCTACATATCCTTTATATGTAAAAAGGTAGTCCCGGCAGATCTACATCACCCACATTGTGAGATAACGTTATAGATATACTCTCACTGATAAAACACAGTATTTCAACAGTAAGCATTAAATAAAAACTCTAATGTTAGTCTTACGTGTAACTCAAACACACACACGTAACAATTTCATGATATTAGGTGCTTACATACGACAGATCTAGATGCACGTTTGTTCTCAGAGCGTTATGAGTGAGAGTCATGAGTGTAAATGCTACTTATGAGTATTTAATAATTAATTACTTGAAATTCCACATAAAATGGGTACATTCCCCTTAAAAAGAAAGCCTCAAAACCAGTCAGATTGTTCCCACAGCCATGCAAATACCCAAAGTCCCCCGACAGATCTTCCGCGGTAGGAAAACTTACCTACACTTTTAGTGAATCCAAGCTACGCCCCTGCAAAATACTACGTACTAGAATGTGAGTTTTTGCAACTTCTAAAGTTGGCAAATATTCTTGTATATTGTCTAACATGAGGGATCTTAAAATTTGGGTTGTCCAGTCCTTAAACATACAACGTTAAATAAATGAAAATAAGAAAACAATAAAATAAGGAAATAACGGTAAAACAACTCGGAATCGTCAATTCGCAACATTTCGGACTTCATCCCCCCAAAACCAAAAAACAACATCACAGCATACTACCTGTACATGTCAGCATATTAATGAACAAGATGTAAGTCTAATCAACCGACCACAATGTCAAGTTGACATAACACAGCAGCCAATTGTATAAACCTTGGTTAAAATTTAACTATCGGTTAAAATCATGTTTTGGTTAAAATCATGGTTTAAATCATGGTTAGCAATTGTATAAAAAATTAGTTAAAATTTAACCAACTCTATTTTTGGTTAAAATAACCAACCTCCATAAGGCTGGTTAAGTTTTAACCAGAATCAATATGGACGCTCTGATTTTGACACAGACTCGACGACCTAGACAATTTCGACGGACAAATGGACAAATGGAAGACTACGGCGACGAAGAACTAAGACGACGATACAGATTCTCATCCCAGAACATTGACAGACTTACTGGGCTCATTGGTCACCGACTGGAACGACCGACGAAGAGGAACAATCCTCTGACACCTCGACAGCAGATCATGATCGCTCTGCGTTTCTATGCATCTGGAAATTTTTGTCTCACGAGTTATTACCGTCGTGACAGACGCTCTTTTTGACCTGAAGACCGAATTTATCAAATTCCCACAAACGGAAGAAGAACTTCGACAGGCAAAACTGGGATTTTACAAAATCAAAAAATTCCCAGGTGTAATCGGTTGTATTGATGGAACGCACGTCCGAATCATTTCTCCACCCAAAGATGAGGAAATCTTTTACGTGAATAGAAAAAGATACCATTCAATCAACGTTCAAGCTTCTTGTGATCACCTTGGTGAGTTATTGAGCATGACCTCCCTCTAAATTATACCCAGTAGCTTCCCTTGATTTTAATTTACTGGCGTGAAGGATGTACTCGATATTTACCAATTTGTTTCTCTGGTTTCAATCGTTTTGTGATTCTACGTTTAAAAAAATGTTCACAAGTGTATATTCTAAGACCTATACTTTATTTTCCTATAAAACACTTGTATGAAAATAAGAAGCGATATTCTAAAGGAAAAATAAATCATTGGAAATTGTCAGTATTTTTTGCGTTATTAAAAAAATCGAATGAATCAAATATGTTAAACTTATTGTGATAAAGTCCTCTTTGTAGCCAGGGGCGGGGCTTATTTGCTTTATATGTATATAGAGAAACCTTGAAACGACATCTCCTCTGAAACCGCTGGACAGAATTTAATGAAACTTGGCAGGTATGATCCTTGGGTCAACCTTCACAAAAGTTGCTAAAATAAACTTGATCCATGTAGACCTCTGGTTGCCATGGCAACAAAAAAAAATGAAAACTTTAAAAATCATCTTCTTCAAAACTACTGGCCAGATTTCAAAATAATTTAGTACAGATGTTCCTTGGGTCAACCTCTACCAAAGTTGCTAAAAATTTTCCGATCCGTAAAAACCATGGCCGCCAGGGGCGGGGCTTATTTGCCTTATATGTATATAGGGAAAACTTTAATCAACATTTCCTCTGAAACCACTGGACAGAATTTGATTAAACTTGGCAGGGATGATCCTTGGGTCAACCTTCACAAAAATTGCTAAAATAAACTTGATCCATGAAGAACTCTGGTTGCCATGGCAACAAAAAGAAAAAAAAGAAAAAATTTAAAAATCATCTTCTTCAAAGCTACTGGCCAGATTTTAAAATAAATTGGTACAGATGTTCCTTGGGTCAACCTCTACCAAAGTTGCTAAAAAAAATTCCGATCCGTAAAAACCATGGCCGCCAGGGGCGGGGCTTATTTGCCTTATATGTATATAGGGAAAACTTTAATCAACAGTTCCTCTGAAACCACTGGACAGAATTTGATTAAACTTGGCAGGAATGATCCTTGGGTCAACCTTCACAAAAGTTCCTAAAATAAACTTGATCCATATAGAACTCTGGTTGCCATGGCAACAAAAAGAAAAAAATATGAAAACTTTAAAAATAATCTTCTTCAAAACTACTGGCCAGATTTCAAAATAAATTGGTACAGATGTTCCTTGGCCAGTTGGGTCAACCTCTACCAAAGTTGCTAAAATTATTCCGATCCAATTAAAAAACATGGCCGCCAGGGGCGGGGCTTATTTGCCTTTTATGTATAAAGGGAAAACTTTACAGGGATCATCTCCTTTAAAACTACTGGCCAGATTTCAAAATGTTTTAATACAGACTGATGTTCCTTGGGTAACCGTATACTCAGGTGAGCGATCCAGGGCCATCATGGCCCTCTTGTTTATGTTTATTCTTTAACCTCATGGCTTCATCATATCTGAAAATGAATTAGGTTTTAAATAAACATTGTTTTAATCAACAGTATATGAAATAATTAATTATATGACAGTTAACAGACATAAATATAATTTTATCCAGGTGAGGATGAGGCCTGCAAAGGTTAGCCGCATTGTTGTGGCATGTGCGGTACTGCACAATCTGTCCATCCTATGGAAGGAACCCACACACCTGGATGACCAGACTGAAGACCAGCAGCCAGACATGGATCCCTATCAAGGGCAGCAGGATGGCAAGGCCATCAGGGACCATGTGGCTGTCACATATTTCAGTATCTGAAAAAAAGAAAAGGTTCAATGACTGCCATTATTTGTAAATAATGAAATTATAATACACATGTTTGATGCTGTTTCTTTTATGTATTAGATATATTGCATTTACATTGAAAATTACATTCTTTTGGTGTTTTCTTATCACAAATATGTTTCTTTCTTTTTTTTATTTTGTAAAATTATGTAAGGCTTTCTATTAATTTTAGTGAAAATTAAGTACACATATCTAATTAACACCAGCAATGTTTTAAACAGGTACACCATTTAAAGCAGAAGAAAATAAATATTTATAGTGTGACCAGGTGAACTTCGGCAATACACAGACTTGTTGCCTAGCGTCACTGGACCCAGCTACGGGTAACAGCTAAGGGGGCGAATAGAAAAACAAGACCAGTCGGTTTAGAGGCTCATCTTTATGTTGCAGTCAACACAAGCCCTGTAAACAAATGGGTAATGAGTTAACAACCATATACATTTCATAGCTGAATTATGAAAACATCTAAAACAGTATATAATTTATTTAGTGTAAACGTTGTGATCAGCGGCCAGGCTCACCGTTTTAGAAACAATATATAATTAACACATATTAAACAAATACGAACAATTACAATTCACACCAGTACATAAGCAATACAAGTTACAATACAATTTACAATACAATTTACAATCAACCCACAGCAGTACATACCGATTGTGGACCGGACCTTTGAACTGACTCTGACACACACACTGCCTCAGTGACTGGTGGTTATTCTGGTTAACTGCAAGGTTAGGCAACAGTGTACAAATAAGATAGCATAGATAGTGATTCAATAAATAATATCCCATTTACCAAAAGACAAAGAGACAAGGAACCATCTAAAATTCTGCATGTACAATCCGGTGCACAAGTTGATTTAAATAAGCTCTTAAATAATAATTTACAAATGAAGCATAACTTATTTGTGTCCTCCTCAAACATATATAAAGTATAATGACAAACAACTAACCTCTCAGAAGACCACTAGATTCATTATTAAAATAGACAGGAAAATGTTCACCGCATGTCTGCCTCAAACAACCTGTTGACTAGATGTGACCAGAGAGAAGAAAAAAGTGAGAGTCACATGACCAATCATCCAGGTAAAGGCGGGAACATGTCATACCTGATTGCCCACTCTACTGACCAGTGTTCAAAGAAAGGGAGATAATCCAATCAGCACAACAATTCCATTACACAATAGGTATGACAACACCAAAATGTAAGATATAAGATATTAAAAGACAGCAATATTGAAATAATGAAAAACATGACCCGGTTACACACTTCCCCTCTTCGCAAAATGACGTCCCGTCATTGTCATGATGTCGTAAAATGTCACCTCAAAAAAAAGGTCAAGTCATTAACATGACTAAATCTTAAACACAAGCTATTTCTTGTGTTGTTCCACTATCTACGACCAACTTCCTACCAGCAGCTCTACCTACATACTAGGAAGCTCAAATGGTGATAAAAATCTGTAACTAAACTGAAGTGTTACCCTCAGGTTTATATAATTCAAAAAAAGGGGGAAAAACAAAAAAACACATATTTACATATTGATGATCATGATGAATAATAGCACAAAATATAGATATACATTTAACTATAGTTTCTAAAAGGTATCTCGGCTGGTGCATCCACTCTTCCTGTCAAATAATAATAACTATTAACTTCTTCTCCCCTCCTTCAAAGAAGCGTCCACGCTGATACTTGTTATTATACTCATGATTATACATACCAACAGGGACAATCAAGACATATATATCAAATCTAAGTATTTAAAACATGTTTTAAAAATATGATAACACAATCTACTGCATAATAGCATTAATAACTCTCCTAGCCAGTTCTATATCCATGCTGCTTAAAATACCAGATGACATCATGGAATCTAGAGCTTTAAATCTCGCATCATATGGTCTATTCTCCATCCCATACATAACATACTGATCAAACCTATCTGGCGGTTTACGTGCACGGTCTGATCTTCTGACAGGAACTTTAGGTAATTTTCGATGTCTCTTTCCTCTGGCTGTTCCTCCTATTTCATTTGTTTCTGAATTCTGACATTCTTGAGTTGCGTTATCAACTTCCACTGTAGTATCCAGTTAATGTACCTGTCTCATTTAATAGACGTATCTCTTCAGTATGGTTAATTATCTCATTCTCTGTACTTACTTTGTTATGCTGCTCACTGTCTTCTGCGACATACCTTGTATTACATTCTTGTTCTGCTGTAGCAGAACTGTTAATACACTCTACCTGTACTTGTTCTTCAGTCCTTACTGGCAATTCTCCGTTTCTTTCCATTGTATCTGTCTCATCCGGTCGACTTGATTCGGGCTCATGGGCGTCCCCATGTGTGATTGTCTGTGGAACAACAACAATACCTGACTCTTCGTCCGAACTTTCTTCAGTGACGTCACTGTTCTCCTCCTCAATACTTACAGATGCATCTGCCTTTTCTCCATTTTGTACAGTCACAGGTCTATCTCTCTCCTCTTCGTCTGGTATGCTTTTCTCATACTCAGCTATGAAACCCACTGGAAACAGGTGGTTTCTGTGTAATGTCCTGACTTTGTCCGACTCTTTACCTTTGACTGTAAATACAGGAATATCCTCTCTTTTTGTAATGACAGTGTACATTTCATCTTCATATTTGTCTGCAATCTTGTGTTTTCCTTCCCTTCTTGCTAAGATCTTTACCAGTACGGAGTCTCCAACCTCAATAATTGCTCCTTTTACCTTCCTATCATAATAGTATTTGTGTTTCTTACCTGCTTTCTCCATATTTGACTCTACTATCTCTCTAGTCTCTTTCAGCCTCCTCTGAAGATCTTCTATATATTCCTGTACTGTTGCATTCTTTTGCTGATTTTCCCAGCCTCTTGGAATACTGAATCTATAGGTAACCTTGGTTTTCGCCCAAAAATTAACTCATATGGTGAAAACTTCGTTGACTCATGAGGAGTGCTGTTATAAGCAAAAACCAATGACTTAATGTACTTTTTCCAATCAGCTTTTTTAGAGTTTTCCAGAGTACCTAACATACTGATTAATGTCCTATTAAAACGCTCGGTAGGGTTACTTTGCGGGTGATATACTGTTGTATGAGTCTTCTTTATGTTCATAAGGCTACATAACTCCCTAATGAGTTGACTTTCAAAGTTAGCACCCTGATCTGAATGTAAACGTGTGGGAATTCCAAAATGTACGATGAAATTATCAAAGAAAACCTCTGCTGTAGTTTTTGCCGTCTGATTCTTGGTAGGGATGGCCAATGCAAATTTGGTAAAATGATCCGTGATCACTAAGATATTTGAAAATCCCCCTTTGGATGATTCTAAAGTTAAATAGTCTAAGCAAACTAACTCCAATGGGTATGTTGATTTGATGTTCACCAATGGTGCTCTGGTGTTTGTTGCTGACTTTCTTCGTAAACATCTATCGCACTGTTTGATCCAAGTTTCTATATCTGAAGTCATTCCTGGCCAAAAAAATCTTTCTCTGGTTAATTTTGTTGTTCTCTCTATTCCAGGGTGTCCCATATCCGAATGAAGACCTTTCAGTATGTCTCTCCTATAACATTCTGGTATAACTAATTGTTCTATTCTTTCTCCATTGTCTTCAATAACTCTAAATAAAATTCCTCGTTTAATAGTAAAGTTCTTAAAGTTCCTCTTCATGGTAAGATCTTGTTTCGTGAATGTTTTCTCTATGATCTTTTTATCAATAGTTGCTGCTCTCCATTTTCTATGATATGATCTTGTATCTGATTCTTCCGTATTTCTCTCATCTCGATTTGTGCCATGGGAGTACTGGGATCATCCATCATGTCCAAGATGTTACTGCTAATAGTTGATAAACTTTCCAAGTATGGTGGTACTGATGATATTCCTTTACATATAGCTATCAATGCATTTCTGTCGATTTTCACTCTATCCTCTTGGTCCAACTGTATCACTTCAGCATCTTGAGGGTAACGACTGAGTGCATCTGCATCTATGTTCTTAGATCCCGGGCGGTACAGTATTTCAAAGTCATACTCACCTAATGCTGCTACCCATCGTTGTCCAGTTGCATTCAATTTTGGTGAAGTTAATATATGGGTCAGTGGATTATTGTCGGTAAATACCTTAAAGTGATTACCAGTCAAATAGTCTGAAAATTTATCTGTCACTGCCCATTTTAGTGCTAAAAATTCTAGTTTATATGTTGAATAATTTCTCTCTGACTTTGATAGAGCTCTACTAGCATAAGCTATGACTCTTTTTCTGCCTTCTTGTTCTTGGTAAAGCACAGCTCCTAGTCCAGTATTGCTTGCATCTGTGTGAAGCTCATATGGTTTTTCAAAATCTGGATAGGCTAATATTGGTGGTGATGAAAGGATGTTCTTCAACTGGTCAAAGATATGTTGTTCCTTATCTGTCCAAATCCATTCTTTCTTATTTGACTGTTTCCGTTTGGAGTCTTTCTTAGAGGTAGCATGGGGAATTAATTCAGCCAGTGGACGTGTAATTTTGGCAAAATCCTTAATAAAACGGCGATAATATCCTGCAAAGGCTAAAAATGAATGAAGCTCTTCACCAGTCTTTGGGGTTGGCCAATTCTTTATTTTCTCTATTTTGGATGGATCGGTTTCTATTCCTGCTTCACTAACAACATGTCCCAAAAAGCTTACTTTTTCCTCAAAGAAGTGGCATTTTTCCGCTGCTAATTTTAGATCACATGATTTCAATTTAGTAAGAACCTGTTCTAGACGGTCTAAATGTTCTTCAAACGAATTACTGAAAACTATGAGGTCATCTAAATAAATGATACAAATTTTCATATTTAAAGGACCTAAGCACTCCTCCATCAGTCTCTGATAAGTGGCTGGGCTGTTGCTTAAGCCAAAAGGCATCTTGTTGAATTCGAAAAAACCCAATGATCCCACTGTAAAGCTAGTCCTTTCCTTGTGTATCTCCTCTACTTCAACCTGATGATATCCTGACTTCATATCTATGGTGGTGAAATACCGGGCACCATGTAGAGAATCAAGTATTTCTTCAATCCTAGGAAGGGCATAGGAGTCCTTGACAGTTCTGTCATTCAGCATTCGGTAATCCACGCATAGTCTCAGTTTTCCATTTTTCTTGCGGACCAATACTATAGGAGAAGCGAATGGTGACTTTGATGGTCTTATTACGCCACAGGACAAAAGTTGTTCTAAATGGGCCCTAACTTCTTCAATCATTGATGGTGGTATTCGTCTATGTCTTTGCTTGAAGGGTGTTGGATCTATCAGGTCTATTCTGTGTTTCACTAGATTGCACTGTCCTATATCTGTGTCACTAGTGCTGAATATCTCTTTGTGTTTCATAAGAAGTTCATACGCTTGTAGCTTCTGACTATCTGTTAACAAGTTGTCCTTATCAATATCCAACTCTGTTACTATTTTGATTCTTTTCTTATCTAGCTCCTCCTCCTCTATCTTATGAATGACTTCTTCTGTGATTTTGACTGGCTGCATCTCACATATTGTCGATTTAGGAGAGATTGTCACTGTATTTGTCGTCAAATTTGATAATGTCACTTGAACTTCATTGGTATTTTCATAATTGTAATGTACAATACTGGGCGTTACATCAATGAAATCAGGCAGTGCCGTATCCTTTGCCTCTTGTAGGATGGCTGCTGTAGGCTGGTGGTCTATCTTCTTATCAATATACCCTTTGATGTTGACAGTTTCATTTGGTTTAAAGAAACCTTATAAGAAAGTGCACATTTAACTACCCCAAGCCTGTTGTTGTTCTGTTTCAGTGATCTGTTTCTTAAAACTAAAGTCCTAAAGCAGTAATACCAAGGGTAAGTTAATTTTGCTATCTGTAAAAATCTTTCTCCAAATCTTTTCTTACAATCCAGATGCAACTCATTTAATATGTTGGTTCCTATAATTACAGGGGTAGAGCTTGAATAATTGGTATCTGGTGATACCAAAAACAATGCTGGCTGTTTTTGAGAATTTGGGATTCCTTCCAATGTACTTACCTCAACCTCAATGTATCCCAGATAGGGTAATAAAGACCCACCAGCACACTCAATATATAAGATTTCAGTAACTGGTCTAATTTCTATTTCCTTTAAATTTTCCTTATAAAATGACTCTGACACTACACTGACTGAACTCCCAGTATCAAGCAAAGCATTTGTTTCAATATCATTTATATTCACTTTCGCCGTATTTGCTTCCCCAACCAATTTTGGACCTCCTACTTGAGTGCTTGTGCCCACGTTTGGTCCATCAACAAGAGCACTCACTCTTTTAAATCCCTTTTATTCTGGATTTCTCTGTACTCTTTCTGACATTCCTTGGCGTAGTGACCTTTCTCTCCACATCTATAGCATGTTGCCCTATTATCTCGATAATCTGAGGGACAATTCCTTGCAAAATGACCTCTACCTCCACAACTATGGCATGCACCTCTGAATGTGTTAGTTGCTACAGGTCTACTCGGCTCATACCATCCTCTTCCCCTTCCTCTTCCAACTCTTCCTTGACTCCCTCTGTAAATGGCTGTTTGCTGCTGAAAATTTCTGTCACCATATCTTAATGGCCGATGGCTTGCAGCATGATCCTTTCTGGTCTCCAATTTCTCCAATTTCTCTTGTAGCAGTTTAACTGTGTCCTTCAGTTGCTCCACGTTTTTTTTTTTAACTTCTGAGCAATTGGTTTTAAGTTCAATCTTGAACTTATCATAACCATCTATGGTGTCAAACTTATATTGTGCAATGTGCTTAAGTTCCATATTTAGTCCTTGGTACAATACTTGTTTCAACAGCTTCTCATTCCTGACTATTGCCCCTAAATCCACTGCTTGGGCATACAGGTCTTCTAACCTAACAGAATAAATATTGACTGGCTCACTGCCCTGGGTGCAAGAGTAAAATTTTCTCATAACTGATTCTGGGCTTTCAATACTTCCATATGTACTGTTAAGCTTAATTAGTACATCCTGTACTGTAATCCCTGTACCAAGTCTCCTTACAATATCACTTGCTGTTCCACGCAATGCTCTCCTTATCCCAAAAATAACCTGTTCCTCTGTGAAGGTATGTTCCTTTAGTAATGAATCTATTTCATATTTGAATGCCTCCCAGGAAACTTCTCCCTTATTTCCATCTCCTGAAAATAGGGACAGTTTTGGGAACTGATGAGCATTCATTACATGAGTAGGTTGCTCTACTGTTGCACTTACTGGCAACTTCTTGATCATGGGTGTATTTGGCATAAACATGGGTTTTGGGCTAGTATTACCCCTGAATTCAATAAGTCGGTCAACGTTGGTTTCCTTTCAATAGGTTTTTCCTCCTGTCTTTTGTTGAAAGTCCTCAAAAACTTTCCAAGTTCCTCTGATCCACCTTCTCCAGGATTCAGTTTGAAAGTGCGAAGTGCACTCAACCATGCATTCTCTTCCTCAGACAATACTACTGTTTTTGTGTCAAATTCAAAATTTTTTTTAATTAATGACTCCAAAAAAGGGATTTTACCCTTTCTTCAAATAATTATCTCGAACCAAATACTCCCTTCTAAAACAAAAATGCTATCTTAAATCTAAAAATTCTGTCAATATAAAAAACTTCATGTTCAATAAACAAACACCAATCATGGAAGAAATGTCACATAAATTTATGTATTAAATAAAACACAATTATTAAATTAAATAAATTATAAATGCTCAAAATTTCAAATACAAAAAAATGCAATGAAAAACTTGAAAAAAAAAATAAACAAATGTCCTAATTACAAATACTTCATACTGAATAAGTACACATCAAACCAAAAAAATGACTATGTTATTATTATAAAAGACTAGTCTGAAAAAAAAAAAAATTATATAATCAATACCAAAGTATTAACTGCCTTCATAAATCTAAAAAAAATTTTTTAAATCAAATCCACAATCTAAACTAATTAGTGAAGTCAAATAAATAATCTAGCTGAAAATCAAATAATCCGTATCAATAATAAACTAATTCTGCATCAATAGAAGTATATCCAATGCCTGAAAGAAAAACAAACAAATCAATTCAATTATTTTCTTTCTATCCCGGAAGTTTCTTCATATCCGGTAGAATTCATCAAACTCACGTCGTGTTGAGCTAAAATTTATCTGTACATCATTCACGCTACTACGTTTTATTAAACTAATCTAAACTACGAAGTATCAATGTTCTCTAATACCATAAACAACTAACTTCTACCAATAGGTGTTCGAAAATCTAAATTCTCCCAACTGTCATAAAGTTATTGTTTTTGTTGTTGTTCCGGTCAAATTCAGTCAAATCTAAGACGTAATAAATGTATTGTCCAATGAAAAAAATGTATCAAGACACACCTTCAAATTCGACCAATCAAATGAACGAAAAGCAAATTGCACGTGTCCTTATTTACATACGTAAATAAACAGACTTGGTTTTCGAAAAATCAATTGGATTCAAAGAAAATCAACGGGAAATAAACAGACAAACAAGTAAACAACAAACCAATGACTAACTCATACAAAACCTGTGTCTGACTAAATCTGTATTTGAATATTTCAAATCAACCCTTAAGCAAAGAGAACTCCAAATAGAAAGACAAGGATCAATTATGTGAACACCATTGAAATCAAATCTAAAGTAAATGTAGGTCACAGCTGATCTTTGTTTACTTGGTGAATATTATTCAACCAAAACTTAAATCAAATAAATTGAATACAGTATTTTAGATGGTACGCTTAATTTTCTGACAAATATAAAAGAAAGTTGTAAGAGTTAAGAAATTCTAAAATTAGTAAAGAACCTACACCAATATTTCTTTTTCCACCACCCTGTTTATTATCTTATCCCAAAATCATGCAAAGTGAAGTGGTTCTCTTTCAGACTAATAATACAATAATCATACTGCAAAAATCATAATAAAAAAAATTCAGTTCTGCAATTATTTGAAGAAGATAAAGTGAACAAATACTAAATGTTAACTCAGAATGTAAATAAATTACCAATATAATGCTATATGATATATAACTGCAGAAAATGAATTTTTTTTTTAAAAAAAGATATGGTACTCACAAATACGATGCCTGTTTATTACTGAATGGCCGGCTGATCACACAATGTCTGTTCCAATTCACAACACATAAGAAAATCACACTCAATGTTATTAAAAGTTCACAGATTCCTCATAAATGTAGATGAAACTGTCCAACATAGATCAAAACAGAGTGGAAATGCTGAGGATCCTATGGCATAGTCCAAAAGCCTCCGGGTAACACGATGAAATGGTCGCTCCAGGTAATGGATTCAAGTTCCAAGATGTTTTACATAAGTAAAACTAAAGTTAAATATAGTTCTTTGTCACAATCAAGGTAAAAATTCCATATGATGTCTTCAATATGAATTAAAGACTATAAAATCATGTCAATATAAAATAATGTAGTTCATAACACTGACACAAAGAAGAGTCACTGAATTCTCCACAGTAATCTGGCACCAAAATATACCACAAATGTCCAGAAAATGATCCAAACACGTTGTCGCCCCCTACATCAGTGGGTTATTTACGTTGGGCGCCATCTGTGACCAGGTGAACTTCGGCAATACACAGACTTGTTGCCTAGCGTCACTGGACCCAGCTACGGGTAACAGCTAAGGGGCGAATAGAAAAACAAGACCAGTCGGTTTAGAGGCTCATCTTTATGTTGCAGTCAACACAAGCCCTGTAAACAAATGGGTAATGAGTTAACAACCATATACATTTCATAGCTGAATTATGAAAACATCTAAAACAGTATATAATTTATTTAGTGTAAACGTTGTGATCAGCGGCCAGGCTCACCGTTTTAGAAACAATATATAATTAACACATATTAAACAAATACGAACAATTACAATTCACACCAGTACATAAGCAATACAAGTTACAATACAATTTACAATACAATTTACAATCAACCCACAGCAGTACATACCGATTGTGGACCGGACCTTTGAACTGACTCTGACACACACACTGCCTCAGTGACTGGTGGTTATTCTGGTTAACTGCAAGGTTAGGCAACAGTGTACAAATAAGATAGCATAGATAGTGATTCAATAAATAATATCCCATTTACCAAAAGACAAAGAGACAAGGAACCACCTAAAATTCTGCATGTACAATCCGGTGCACAAGTTGATTTAAATAAGCTCTTAAATAATAATTTACAAATGAAGCATAACTTATTTGTGTCCTCCTCAAACATATATAAAGTATAATGACAAACAACTAACCTCTCAGAAGACCACTAGATTCATTATTAAAATAGACAGGAAAATGTTCACCGCATGTCTGCCTCAAACAACCTGTTGACTAGATGTGACCAGAGAGAAGAAAAAAGTGAGAGTCACATGACCAATCATCCAGGTAAAGGCGGGAACATGTCATACCTGATTGCCCACTCTACTGACCAGTGTTCAAAGAAAGGGAGATAATCCAATCAGCACAACAATTCCATTACACAATAGGTATGACAACACCAAAATGTAAGATATAAGATATTAAAAGACAGCAATATTGAAATAATGAAAAACATGACCCGGTTACAATAGCTCAAGGAGATATCATTTGATGCTTAATGTCATCTGTGAATTTGGACTCGCAGTATTTAAATGTAAAATTTATGAAATTACATTTACCTAATCTTCTGCACATACTTTAGTGTACATTTTGTCCACTAACTGGTTGACTTTCTGAAGAGTCTCTAATTGTGCCTGGCAGCATTTCATCTGAATGTGTTGATGCTTTACAGCACCTTCAAGATATTCACTTTGGAGGTCCTTGATACTCCTTTTTCTTCTGTCAGGGGAACAATTTTACATACATGTATTGTTAAAATATACAAATATTGGTAGAAACTATTATTCCATATATAAAAATTATTTACATTATGATAAAATGAAATACATAACTGAAAGAATTATGCAAAATTTTTTTTTATGTATGAATATTTCTGAAGTTCCATGCAGTTGTCCATTTATAAGATGATAATGTTTTCACTCTTTTACTCAAAACTTTTGCATATATTGCAGTAGTTCTGAAAAATACCCATCTACTTACTGAAAATGTTGCAACTAATTTGTTAATCAATCATTCAATTTATATCAGTAATGTTAAAAAATAATTGCTAGGCATTTCATCATAAATAGTAGGAATAAAAATTGTCATTTTTATGAATATCTATGAACTGTTAAGTACATGGCAATATTTATGTTGTTTTCTTTAATTTCAATCACTCAAGCAACTATATTTAC
>CM037793.1:36989009-37039009 GCA_021229015.1 Solen grandis
AGAAAAAATGCAGGCATATATTTTTTTTCTTTCAGTACAAGGAAATCTAAGGATGACGTTTATCTTCAACGAGAGACATCGCCTATCAAAAGAGTGAAAAGTTGATGTAACCGTCATTGATGAGAAATGAAAAAGAAAACATGCCATTAAGACTACCACTTCGAAATCTGTATGTGACCTTTAGATAGATTCATAATTACTTACAAAAGGTAATGTCTCAAACTAATTATCAGAAATAAATAAAATGCATATTTAACAAAGTAACTAAATATCATATAATGTCTGAATAAAAACAATGGCACAAATATTTGTCTGTGTTGATTTATAGAAACTGTGGATTTACATTGCATGGTGTCCTTCTTATTACTAACCTGAATGATAAAATATTAGAATGGAATATTTGACATCTAATCGACATTAAAGTTCGCTAGCTTAGGTTACATTTCATTGTAAGTATTTAGTTTCGATTTTCATGACCCCTTCACTGCATCAAAAAAAAATCTAATATATACGCTCAACTTTAATACGGTCCAGTTGTACTTGCATAATTACCTCAATATAAATGTTCTAAAAAAAATACAGCTGCGAAGCTGATTAACTGGAAATTAACACTCAAATTTGAATGCACGCACAAAAAAAAAACTCCTAGTAATGGATGCATTTAATAATTGCTGTAAGATTAGTGTTGCGTTGAGACTGTTATAGATTTACAACGTATTTTAAGATCGAGCCATAAGATAAATGTTAGAAGCGCTGAAAGCAAAAAAAACGCTGCATTTGAATCTTATACGGTATTTGTGATCGAAGTTAGTTATGTTAACCGACTTTGCGTGTATCTCCGGATCAGGAGGTTGCGGATTTGATCTCTGTCGATGCATACTAGAGTCATCCATTTTGGCACTATATTCCTTCGCGATGATCATCATAAATTTTTAATATAAAAATAGCTGGACAACATGTTGCAATATGTTTTCAAAATATCAATAGTTTTATCCCCTTCACCTTTTAATTTAAACGCTTCAGTAAACACTTAACATATGTTTTAAGTGTTAAAATGTTTAATTGTACCGATATGTTGTTTTGATCTGTCATAAATCTTCGACGAATAAAATTTACGTTAATAGAATGATATTGCATTAAACAACATATTTAACAAAATAGAAAGGTAAACATGGTGATGGGAAAACAGGGTTGCAAATCTTAATTAGCATCTAACGGATTACATAGTTTGTTGAAAATTACTAAAAGATTTAATTCTAACATCTATGATTAACTTTAATAAAAACTGAATGTCATTTAGATTTAAGATTAACGCCCCATAATAGCCATCAATTCAATCAAAGCCATGCATAAAATTCACAATATAAGCTTTTAAAATGTCAATCAAAGTTATTTTATTACCTCCCCTTGATAATTTTGTTTTTCACGAGTTATCTCCCCTGATAAATCAAAATTGCAACTTTCTCCATTTAACGTACAATTTGATTTTTCAAAATTTAAAAAATATAATGCATCTTTCTCCGTGAGTTTTTCTGGAAAATCAAATTCAGCTTTTATATTCACAGAAAGTGTATATTTCCCCTAGATTTCAATTTTAACTTAATAATGATGATTCCCCCCTCATCCAATAAAACTTGGAAACATTTTTATTTTTAGATGTCTTCGAAGTGACAAAGTTTCATAGAAATATTATAAACCAGTGACAAGATATGGAATATGGCTATTATGAGGCGTATACTTGATGTTTTCTATCGTAATAACACGGATAATGACCCTGTGGTTTCTGTGAATTCTATTTCGCCATTTTATCGTGAATTATCACTTGAAATAATGCCACACGTCACGTCAAATAAACAATGATATTTCAAAAGAATTTGTTTTTCATATAATTACTTTATCATAAAGGATGTGTACTTTAGTCAGATTGATGTAAGAGTAGGTTGTCTACAAAATACAATGCATTTGGTATTTATTCTTTGAGGTATAAATAATTTGCTTCCTTTGTTTAAAAAATATGAAGAAAGATAAGAGCAGGTGAAAAAAACAACAACTTATTTTTATAAAACATACTTTTTTTCAGTTTCTTTTTTTTTCGTTTTTTTTTTCAACAGGTCGGGGAACCATCCTGTAGTTCACCTTACAATATTATCACATAGATACACATACAATGTAGATATATATGCACATAATAAAAAGCATACTTAAGACATATGGTATGTAAAGGTGATGTCTGCTATGGAAGCGTATATGGTACACCCTGATGGTGTGTTCATGTTGTCTATATAGGCTTCCATAGTTAGCATTTTTGATTTAATAAAAATTTATTTTTCTTTGGAACATGCTTCATAAAAAGATATAATATTTAAGTTTTAATTTTTCTAGTTTTCCCTGCACTATACATAAATTTTGCAAGGTTAATCAGTGTAAGACAAAAGTTTAATGAATTTGTGTATATTTGGCCAATGAAGGAAATATATACCAAAGTATTCTCGTTTTAAATCAAGACGTTTTGGAAAATCTAATAAACAATGATTTATTCAATTAACTATGTCGAAACTTTTCTGAAAAAAGTCACATATTTATCTGGCAAGGAATTTTCGTGTTATCCACTTAGGTATTTTAACAGGACAAAACTGCACTAATTCAATACTGCCAACCACATAATCACAGATTAACTAGGTATCGTGTTTTTTTCCCAGTTAAAAATTGTGAAAATTAGAAATGTTTTAGAGTCCTGTTAAGATACTCATTTAAAAAATGTTTTTTCAACATAATTTTATCGACTGACTTTGAAAAGCCCGATATTCAGCTAATGAAAGTGGATATGTGGTTGGCAGAAGTTAATTAAAATCATTCAAAGGTGTGGGAATATGAGCTTTAC
Source organism: Solen grandis (assembly GCA_021229015.1). Lineage (NCBI taxonomy): Eukaryota > Metazoa > Mollusca > Bivalvia > Adapedonta > Solenidae > Solen > Solen grandis. The sequence continues at coordinate 36,991,891 of CM037793.1, forward strand.
TTTAGTTATTCCATCATCCGAGGTTCCATGTTAATAAAGGAATGATTTTCCATTTATTTTATACCAGAGTTACATTTCTTATTAGTTGACTCAAATATTCAATTATTATTATAATGTATTATTTGAATTTACAATTTACCAAATTTGATCAAAATATTTATATGGGACTTATGTTTTGCCAAATGCATTTTTCAATTTAATAAAGATCAAATCGTTGACTGCATAATAATTATCTACATAATGCAATTAGGACGATAAATTGTGAACTATTCACACAAATATTATTTCTGATTAGTACGATGGAAACTATAGAGTCTACATTATTTCTATGATTTTCAAATATTATAAGAACAAAATAATTATTTCATGTTATTAAGAGGTTGTTTAAACTGATGAAAAACGATTTTAGAATCGGTACCACGTTATCACGAAAAATATTTCGACAGAAATGGGTTTAATTTACTGGTATTTAATAAGTTTCCTTCCCGCCTCCCAAAAATTCTTGTTGATGCCTATTTATTATCATACGTAACATGGCATCAATCTAAACATACACTATTTATCAATCAAATATTGTAACAGACCGATTCATATACATATAAGATATTGAGATATTCTCTTCGTATATGTCATGGTACATGTATTGAACGTTTCTGAACTGTAGTCCCGTCCATGCGGCCTCTTTTATTACAATATGAATGATTTCATTGTTCGTGTTCACTCTTTCTTTTTTTTCTTTCACTGATTATCTTTCTTACTAAGTTAAATATCCAAGATATAGACCATTTTTGTCTTGAGTTTTATCAATTTTTTGTTGAATCTATAATTTTTTAATACGCTTAACTTCATCGTATACCATTGCTTTTAGAGAAGACTTTATATGAGCTATAAGCATCTAGTCCAAACATTTTCTCAAACTGTATACCAGACCTACCATGTGTATACTAATGCGTTACATATATGAACTAAATATTTTGAAACTAAATTTATCATAAAACCTGTGTATTTCGATGAAAATAAGCATTTCTGTATAACAACACAATGGTGTAAATATCAAACATAGATGCGCAAGAAAATATTTTATGCTTTCCACATGGAGTGCGTAATATATGGTCTAGTTCACATTTTTCCGCAGCTCGGTTAATTTTGCATAGGATTTGAATAAATACTGTGAAGACATGACTAGATGATAATTTGTCATTTTATTAAAATGACGTTCAATCTACATGAAAATATGCATTTATAATCATAAACTTTATGACATGTATGAAAGGAGTCAGAGACTAGATACATAAAATTAGATCACCATAGACTAGATTTATAAAATCGAACATACATAGAAGAGTAAATATGATCATCTTTCATATGCAAATAAGGTGGCGAACACAAAATAGGCCATAAAATTAATTTAAAAAGAATAAAGTAAATGATCAAAACGATATCGTTTGAATAAAAACAATTGATGTCACATCGTAAAGAAACAAAGACAACTTCTCAGCATACAAACCAACCAATGAATCGGCACACATCCGTCCCTTGAGAAGTCAAAAGCCTTTCTGGGCGCCTTCAAATAGGCCGGGCCTAAATCACGTGAGCACGTGACCAGTTCAAATAGCCAAAAGAATAAAACGAACGGAAAGGAAGGAAAGGATTAAAAAGACAGGTTAAACTCCACCAAATTACACACGGTTACAATTACATAACTGTAGCATTTTAATATATATTTAAACATCATTTAGTGGTCACCTGTGTTAAGCGACCAATTTCTCTTGTTCCATTGACTGACCGCTTAAGATAGGTTTGACTGTAGTTTGCATAATAAACCATTTGGGAACTTTGTTTCTGCTTTGAATAAAAGATTTAAACTTACATGTAATTACAGCTTAATTTAAGCTAATTACAGGTGAAGGAATACCCAGAATGCATTGAGGTTGAACAACCGACCTACCGCAAGCCAACTGGAAAGCTTCCTCACATGAAAAACCGAATGACTCTGTCGGGATTTGAACACACGCGGTGAGGGATTGAATGAGTGTTCAGTCAGCCACTTCATCCTCTCGGCTACGGAGGCTTCGAATTGTTTTTCAAATGAATTATAGACATGGTACATATTTTGTTTTAATCATTCGATATACATTTTTTTAAAATAGATTAAGTTTGCTGTTTTTAATTCTGAGTGTTCAAATACAATTGTGTTTACGTATCCATTTTTGTTAATTTGAAATGCTAAAGAATTACAATAAGGCAGTTGGTGAGATAAAATCGTTTTTAGATTTCGTGTACGGGTTCAAACAGTGCCTATAACCCGAGTAAAAATCACATATACTTTAATTAAAGCATTTTAATTGCTATATATTAGTATCAACTGTTCAATATTCCTAGCCCTGGTGGATATACACAATTTCACGCATTTATTACATTATCTCTAAATGTATTTTGAATTTTTAATAAAACATATTTGATCTGAAACAAATGTCTCATCATTACAAAAATGACTGTCAGCTGATTTATTACGTCAATTATATTTACCTTTTCCTTTGTAGCAAACTAAGTTCCTTTAAGTACTTAGCCACTCTTAAATGATAACATTTATTGGAGATATGCCACGTAGATATATATTTTAGTTTTAGCTCGACTTTTCGATGAATGTGAGAGCTTTTGCAGTCAGAGTCGGCGTTGGCGTTGCACCTGTCTTGGTAAATATTTTGCATGAAAGATATTATCAAGCTTATACTTCAATAACCATTCATGGTATTGACTTGTTACTGAATAAACTAGAAAAGGTCCCGCGAAATCGCGGGAATGTAATTTTCCGTTGGGATCCGTGTTATATAATGTCATAATGCCAGCCACCACGGGTTTCACATAAATAAACCGGCCTTGGTTGCGCTTTGCTATAAAGCAGGGAGTTGTGGGTGCGATCCCCACTGGGATCGGGCACGTGATGAATGACCTTAAATTTCTTTCTGATGGTCATTCGTCTTCCACCGACGTTCGCAGTCAACTACAGAGATGTGTGCTAAAGTTTCAGTACTGTAAGAATCCCGGGAAAGAGTTTTTACATGACCTGGCCGTCTAATAATTTTAATAGCATAAAATAGCGTTATAAAATTCGAATAAAACCAAATGAACCAAGTTTAACACACAGAAGAAGTTAAATCAAAGAGGGCTTATTGCTGTCACATGTTTTAAAGGTGTGTTTTAGTTTCAAAGGGGAAGGATAATAGTTGCAACATTGGAAAAAAACGCAGAGTGGGCTAATTGATAAAAAAATTCAATTGCTGTGACAATAATAATTTTATTGCGACATGTATAGCAGAATTTAACAAATTCTACAAGAGTGACAAACGGATTAAAAAAAAAGGTCACAAATCTAAGACTTATATTATGATGCTAATAAAAACGGACAGGTTAAACTTGGTCTGTATAACCCGTTGCCCGTTATTTGTGTGGCATCGTTTACGGATGGCATCAAGAGTCCTACTCATTCCTGCACACAGATATGAAGTTATCTTAGCCAAGGGCCATGTATAAGGCTTTTCATGTGTTCATTATGCTGAATAATATACCTGAACATCGTGGTTTTATACGGATCGCATGCCGGACTACACCGTCTATCTTCCGAACGTTCGCATAAATGCCACACAATACAAAGTCGAAGAATAAATCGGATAACTCTCAGAAATTAATAAAAGGAATCGTGTAGTTAAAATGGGGACAAAAAAACAAAACAAAACAAAAAAACGAATTCGTTGTAACATGGCTGCGAGTCCCCAGAATAGACGTATTTATACGGCGTTACCTCAGAAAGGTTACTACAAGAGGTGATTCACGAATTTTGAAACACTTTGTAACAGCGTATAATTTTAAACTGATATGCATTTTACTGTAACAAATGTTCAATATGTGATCCATGCATGTTGTAAATGAGTCTACATCGCTTTGGCTATGACTGCAAGGTTTTAGTTATAACTGTTGGTTCTAATTTTTTCCACTCATCCTTTAATGCTCGTTTAAGACCAGCCAAAGTGTATATTTTACGTTTTTGTAAACGTCGTTTTAAGATACCCCAAATAGCAAAATCCACTGGTGCTGCATTAGGACTTTTAGGCATCCATTCTTCAGGCGTTACAAAGTTGATTTTTTGTTGACGCAAGTATGCAAGTGTGTCTTTTGAGGTATGACTGGATGCACTGTCCTGGTGGAAGACCATGTCTTTTATTTGGTCTCCAGGAAACATTCTGTGAAGATCTTTATTGACAAAAGGCTTCAGAACTTAATTGATATAGAAGTCTGAATTGACTTTTACATCTTTATCAATAATAAAGATATCCGTTTTACCATGGAAGCTAAAGCCATGAATCCTGGAGCAAACGAATCACATTTTACAAACTTAAGTTTCGAAACATCATGTACTCCGTTACGGTAATAACAAACCCGACGACGATCATAACTGCCACCGAGATAAAACATTGCCTCGTCGGTGGTGACAAAATTTTTTCCACTGGTTGTTATTTAAACGTAAATACAGACGCAATGAACGTTGACGTCTTTTCTCAATTTGATTTGCATTGAGCTTATGAACTTTGCATTTCTTGCGAAGTTAACATTGCAGTATACGTTTAATAATTCGGTTAATAGTAGCCTGAGATACACCTCAACGTTGTGCCATCTCTCTCTGGGTTGGAAGATTTACCCTTTGAATAAAAATGGCTACTTTATGAACGACGTCATCAGATGACTTAGTAGGTCGCCTACGAAACTCGCCTGGTTTCGACTTTTTAGTATTAGGATTTCGAGATTTGCCGATGGAATGTTTTACTCTATGTATTGTGGGCAAGGATACATCATGCCCCTGCCCCTTTAGCTCCTTCTTTATGCTTCTATAGGAATTTCCTTTCTTCAACAGGTATTCTATAACACCCTCTAAACTTGAGCCAATTTAACGTCTACCCATGTTGAAATCACAACTATGTGAAAGGATAAGATACCGTTAAAATCATTAAACTTGTGCTGCAGGTGTTCGCGAGAAACAAAGCTACAGGGTGTTTCAAAATTCGTGAATCCCCCCCGTATTTTAAGATTTATCCAATTGTAACCGGGGGTCGTAAAGAATACGAGCTGGGTCCTTTTCTTCATAAATTTACTTTCCGACGACAATTATGAACGTCGTTTAACATGATTACAAGTTAACTAAGTCCTCGCTTTAAAGTTAAATTCTAGTAACACTTAGATCTATAGACAGAGTCTATATGACTATATTCAGCATAAACATAACATGAAAGCTAAGGCTTATGAACAATGATATATGTAGATGTTTTCTGGATGGAAACCAGACAGAGAGTGATTTGATAGTATAAGGAACTTTAGAAAGAAAACTTTGGTGGGTGTGACAGGTAAGAATAGCTCACGCAAGATATGGAAAAGATGGAGAAATTCATGCATAGAGTGATTACCTATCGATCTGACACTCACTCACTCACTCACTCACTCACATGCAAAATAAGGTTAAAATAACACACAGAGATGACATGAGACATGGTCACAAGTTGACAGGACAATAACACCACAGTAATATAAACATACTTTATGTAAACAAACTATCAAATAATACCCTGTCTACATACTCCCTGGGTTGGGATAAAATGTCTCCTGACATTTCAAATACTATATTTAATCACTATAATCCAAAATCAAACTATCACCAATGCTGAAATACAAGATCCAGCAAATCCGACTTAATGTAAACCTTCAGTACAGGTTTCACTACAGTAGCAAATTAGAGCTACAACTATACTGTACTGTACTACACTTAGAGCTACAACTATACTGTACTGTACTACACTAACCTACACTAGTTCTAGGACAGTTGTGTTTACATTGTAACACTGTGCATAACCGGTACTGAAAAACTGTATATAACCGGCACTGAAGATAACTTAACTCTAAAAATAGGCACTTATATTAAAAAATCAAACAAATCATGTAAAATAAATAAATTCCCCTCTGACAGAGGAAACCAAACATTAGATTTCCTTATAAACATCCTGCAAAGAAATGAAATAGTAATTAAATAGACATTTTCTATTCCAATCTGCATAAGGACTCGTTGTAAAAGACAGCATTTGATATTATGATTAAAACCAAATAATTAATATATCAAATATTGACAAATGAATACATACTAAACATAAATTTCCATATTGCAGGGGTTTACTTCCTGTTGGGCAGCAATAATGGGATTGATCCATTCCCCAAATCGTTCAGGAGGTCTAATAGTTCGTCTGGACCTGCGTACTGGTTCTGCTGGTGAAGCAGTTTTGGGTACAAACTGAGACTGAGACAATGCACCACTTGGTGATGTCACAGACTGGAACTCTCCACTGGTATTCACTGTTCTACCAGTCATAGAGTTGCAGGAGTTATTAGACACATTCCTGGTGACTGGGGTTTGAGAATGCTCAATATAACTCACAGACCTATTACAAACAGTGTTTGTTTTGGGAACAACCCAGTTAGATCTGTGGTGAGCTCTTCTCTGCGGAATGATGTAGACTTCAGTGTCAGAGGAGGAAGAGGAACCATCAGACTCAGAAGGACTCAGAAGGAGAAAGGTGTAAAGATTCCGGGAGAGAATCTCGGTTCTTCCTTCTGGTGTTCCTAGCTACTGAATCACCTGTGGATTCAGAATGCTGGAGGGATAACCCGTTGATGGGTAACAGAAGATTTCTATGTAAAATATTCTTAGGTCCCTTTCCATCCTCTGGCCTGACTACATACACTGGAGACTCAGGCTGGGGAATCTCCTTATCAGTACCCTGCCCCAATCTCTAGTTTGTTAGCACTGACCTTGCGGTCATAATTAGCTTTATTATGTGCTGCTTGTTTCGCTGAGGCCTCTGCAGCTAAGTGGTAAGCATGCTGCAAGCGAGACTGCAGTTTTTGCACATAACCAGAGGGAGATATAGAGCCTTCATTCTCTGGGTATGACCCAAGACTGGCATCTATGGGTAACCGAGGATACCACCCAAACATTATAAAATGTGGGGAAAATCCTGTGGCATCACTCTTGGTTGCGTTGTAGGCTTGGATTATGGGTCCAATGTAGGATTTCCAGTCAGCCTTTTTGTCAACCTCTAGAGTACCTAGCATTTTGAGCAATGTCTGGTTGAAGCGCTCGGCTGGGTTAGACATCGGGTGGTACGGGGTGGTCCTTGACTTCACTACCCCTGCCACCTTGCACAATTCCTTTATAACTCTACTTTCAAAGTTACGACCTTGGTCACTGTGTAACCTCTCTAGGAATGAGTAGAACCTTATAAAGGACTCATACAAGGCTTTGGCTGTAGTCTGAGCAGTTTGATTTTTGCAGGGTATAGCTTGAGCGTACCTAGAAAAGTGGTCTGTCACAACCAAAATATGCTCATAGCCACCTTTGGACTGCTCCAGGGATAGGAAGTCAATACAGACCAACTCCATCAAATAATACCCTGTCTACACAATTTTGATGGATTCAGCATAAATTCTCACAAACTGCATTGTTTTTTTAAATTTTAAACACATTTACGAAACTACGTAATGGTTACTAATAACCGTCATGCTTTATATACATAGTTTTGTTTCGTAACAACACCAAATCCGACAAAAAATCCAGCTCGTTATTTAAGTAATATAGATTCAGGGACATCAGACAACTCTTGACTGAATGCAAATTATGGTCCCTTTTTAACTAAGAAAATTTGATTTAAGTTTTGCATTCAAGGTACTTTCATGCTTATATCTTAGTAACCAGGCATGGGATTGATTCGAGACTTCTTTAATATATTCAAAAGTACCATATTTTAAAGACAGATAGTTTTGATTGAATAAAATGCAGATTATGGCCATTTTTAATTAAATTTTTTTGGTTAAAGTTTTGCATGTAATAAGGAAATTTGGTTAAGTATGGATGCAAGCTACTTTCTAGCTTATATTTTAGAAATCAATTATGGTATTGACTTAAAAGTTAATGAGTGTGTTGAGGGGTATCAGAAAACCAAGGAGGACAACTCTTAACTAGATTTAATACAAATTATATGTATTGCCTTTTTCTAACTGAACTATTTTTGTTAAAATTTGGAAAATGTGGAATTTTATTTTATCGAGTGAATTTCGAAAATTGTAATCTCACGAGTGATATAGCCACAAGCAAAGTGAATGCTATGGCTACTCGATCGTGAGAATACAATTAAGTTAAATAAATAAATAAATAAATAAATAACAAAAAGAAAGATATTTCTGTTTAATTCATGTAGGAAAGAGTCAAAATATATATTTACAATTTTCACCGTGAAAAAATCAAATATGATTTTCATTTCTACCATAGTAATCGCTCAAAATTATAAAATAAATACACTATATGATAACTGCTTTTAATTTCGACGTATGAGATAAAAATCTAATTATTATTCTACGTTAATGAGCAACAATATTACGTATCTCATTTGTATATTGTTTAATTCTGCATTGCATTGCACTCATATGTTTGTTAATGCATGTTATTTTCTTTGCAAGAGGAAGAACAAGAAAAAACAAAACAAAACAAAAAAACATGTATGGGGCCTGAGTGTAATGGACTTTTTATAAATTGAGAAAACATGTGTATGTATCTAGAGATCAACATATTTTTTAAAAAGATAGTAGCATAATAGACACAACTTTACCGGGAATGTATTATTAAAGTATGCATAAGGCGTAATAAAAAAGTAACTTGTTTTCACTAAAACTAAAATGAATTTACAGCACATAAAATATATTTTACAAATATCATTTGCTGCGTGTACAGTTTGAACATAGAGATAAACCACGGTTAGCAAAACTGAAACTTGAAACGGATTGTGGGATAAGCACCACAATATCGGAAATTGTAAGCAAAATTGAAACTTAAAATAGATTGTAGGATTGGCACCACAATATCGGAAATATCTGAAATTAGGGATAAAGCCAACAATAAACTTCACAATATAAATCAAATTTGATTTTATGTAAGAAGAAAATTTTATTTTATCTTTCAAATATTAAAGAATCAATAATGTGGCATTGTAAAAATCGTTGTTCAAATAATAAGCCAGCAGATAAATATAAAATGCAGCCACACATATACGTATGTTCAAATGTGTTAATAAATGTAGTTTTCCATGTACATATACAAATAAATGTTTAAACATACACAATTATCCAATATGTTTGTAAATCAAGTGTTAAATAGTTAATAAAAATGTTAATGAGGAAGTTGTGATGCAAATTAACATCCAGTTGAACATGTATTTACGGTCACCATTGTTAAGCGGTAAACCTGCATTTAACAGTCAGTTTTAAAATCACCAAATTATCATTTTGTTATATGTTTAACCTTCGTTAAGCGGCCACCTCAGTTAAGGGGACATTTTCTATTATCCCCTTGACTGACCGCTTAAGACGGGTTTGACTGTATATATAAATAAAAGATAAATAAAATCTACCTTAATTTCGAAAAACAACAACAAAAAAAGACCAAAAAAAAAAAAGTCAGTGTTGAACTAATTTATAATGTTTAAGCATATTTTTGGTCCGAATATATCATGCTTTAAGTTTACCAGTTTGTTCTTATATCGTGAAATAAAAACATTACTGCGACAAAGTACAGTACTACTTGGTTGTATTGAATGCCTAAAAATGACATCTTTATGCAAATTCTATACAAAATTTTCCGCCCGGTTTTTGACTTATAGACAGTTTTAATCCAAATCTCGAATATTAAACAGAAATAAGGAAGCTTTAAGTATTAAGTCATATCCTTTTTATAAAAATGTTTTGCGACCAATTATCGTTAAGAAACAAATAATTTAATAGCATTCGACAAACAAACCATATATATCAAATTATTGTTTCGACTCAAAACATTTAAATTTGTAATAAATAATACCCAACCCATTTTAAAAGACTGGTTCACATTTTTTTTCTGTTTAGGGTGCCTAATTCAAAATATCTCTAAAATCTTTATAGTTGAGAGACTTGTTTCAAAGTTTGTCCAAATTTTTTGAAAAGTCTATTAGTTCAGTTTTCCAAATTTAAAAGGCTTTGATTATGTGGTACAGTCAACCCTCGATACATCGGCAATCAATGCAACGGCATTCTCGGGTTACGACACTTAATGTCATGTTACGGATTTATTAATCTCTTATCAACAGTAAATTTAGCTTCCAGTATCGGCAGCTTTTCTCGATACATCTGCGAAATCGAAATTTACAAACACTGCCGGTGTATCAAGTGTTGACTGTATTTTGATGATTGTTTAGCCTTTTTATAATTCATGTATTATATTTGCTGTTTAACAAAGCATTTTCTATTTAAAAAAAATAAAAATTCAAAATAAAATGTTTACCCTAAATCTAATCTTAAGTGATACATAAATAATGGTAGCTGGGGAAAAAGAAAGAAAAAAATCCTACTGGGGTTTGCACCCTTAACATTTCAAAGCTGTTAACAGAAAATCTAGACAATCTGTGAATCCTCGCAATTTGGACAAATGCATTTGGATGGCACTACCTTTAAAAGTTTGATTAAACTGAGATTTCATTGTTATTCCCGTGTGCACGTCTTTTGTCTTCCAGTTTATCTGTAAGATCGATATCCACGGTTTCCGGTAAGAACATCAACCCGAACATGCACACCACTGCAACTGCTCCGCACGTGAAATACATGATTCCGGGTACCATTGTGTCCTGAAATCAAAGATAAACAAAGAGATACTATTGCAAGATATTCCTACTGGAAACCACGTTAAGAAAACATCAACGCGCTTATGTATCAAGAGATTATTCAATCATCAAAAACGGTTATTATTTATTCAAGGTATGAATTGTATGTGTATTTTATTGGAAAAATATAGAGGATGCATACATGTACTCACATAACCTTTTGCAAACAAATCTAGCTTTATTACGCAAGAACATAAAACGAATTCAAACATTTCTAGATATTCGTATTTTTATAATGTTCTCTTAGGAATGTAATGCCTTGACACCTACTTTCTGTGAGAGTGAATGATTGATAGTAGAATCACATCACGTATTTGTCAATGTATATCAGAACACTCGGATGACTTAACATAATGATTGATAGTAGAATCACATCACGTATTGGTCAATGTATATCAGAACACTCGGATGACTTAACATAATGATTGATAGTAGAATCACATCACGTATTGGTCAATGTATATCAGAACACTCGGATGACTTAACATAATGATTGATAGTAGAATTACATCACGTATTGGTCAATGTATATCAGAACACTCGGATGACTTAACATAATGATTGATAGTAGAATTACATCACGTATTGGTCAATGCATATCAGAACACTCGGATGACTTAACATAATGATTGATAGTAGAATTACATCACGTATTGGTCAATGTATATCAGAACACTCGGATGACTTAACATAATGATTGATAGTAGAATCACATCACGTATTTGTCAATGTATATCAGAACACTCGGATGACTTAACATAATGATTGATAGTAGAATCACATCACGTATTGGTCAATGTATATCAGAACACTCGGATGACTTAACATAATGATTGATAGTAGAATTACATCACGTGTTGGTCAATACATATCAGAACACTCGGATGACTTAACATAATGATTGATAGTAGAATTACATCACGTGTGGTCAATACATATCAGAACACTCGGATGACTTAACATAATGTAGAAATTTACATCACGTATTTATCAATGCATATCAGAACACTCGGATGACTTAACATAATGATTGAAAAAGCTACTTTTCAAATATATTGCCCCAACTTACCAAATAAACCAACTACAAGCTATCATTGATGGTAAATTTAAATGGTTAAAATTGACAAAGAGAAATATATCAAATACACAAGTCTGTGATTCGCGCAACTCGACCCTACATCACTACATATCAATATTTCCACTATACAATTATTTTCAACCCAAGCAATTTATTTTTACCGATTTGTTGTTGTTCGTGAAATAAGTTTCGGCCGATGTGAACCCTTTAGAGACGATGTAAACCGCTAATTTTCCATTTTCTTGACACATATTAATTTTGATTGAATCAAGAAGAATATATATATATATATATATATATATATATATATATATATATATATATTATTTAAAAAAGAGTCACCCCAAATAGGTACAAGTTAAATATATCGTCCTAGTTAAGATCATTATGACCATAACTACATAATTATACTAAATTAACGATGCTTTTATGTCTACATGTTACTCAACTGCCCAGCAATAGCAATAAAATTTTAAATATTGTTTTGGAAACATTCACCCAATTTCAAAAAGTCATTATTGCTCTGACAACAATTGTTGATTTGCATGTAAGCAATATATAAATGATTTCTTCGTCTGATACCCTCGGCTAGCTTATCCAGTTTACTACATGACAACATGCCGTGGGGAAATAGGCAAGCAAACCGTCGTAATACAGCAGTTATTGAATGAATTATCACCCAATGAAGACCCGACTTTTAAATGCAATACTCTTTCATGTGAAGGCTTGAAAGTCATGCAAACAATAAAATATGTTAGCGTCCTGCAGCTGTATAAAACGGCCTCTATGATTATTTTTGAAAACGTGGCGCGACCAATGAAATGGCGTAATTTGACACACAATAAGCCTTAAACTCCCACGACGATGCAATGGTTTAATCTTTGCAAAAGATGGTATAACCCGAATCAAATGGTTCTCGTGTGTTAAAAACTAGACCATTTATTTCATGAGTTTGTGATAGTGGATGTGTTTTCCACCAGATCTTTAGGAAGTTAATAAATTTGATGAAATCAAGGCTCAATTCTGAAGTTAGGATAATAGGACTTGACACCAACTTGACATTTTAAAATCTTTTTTTATTTTGATAATCTTCACCACAGATATATACATGCATCTAGCATTAAGCTTAAATTGGTAAAAATATTATAGAAGAATATAAGAATATACAATAATTAAACTTATTAAACAGTGTAAGTATTCGTAACATAAGCTTATCATGATGTATAGATATTTTATATATATAGGATAAAAATTCGTTTTGAAAATATATTTGTATAAAGATGGACTCATAGTTTTTACTAGTGATTCTTTCATGATAATACCCGATTATGTTTGTTATAATTATTATAAACTGGAAGTCACTGATTCGTTAAGTACATATTAAGTGTTAAACTACGTTACCAAATACACCATCTGCGGTCCTATCATTCCTCCAACTCGTCCTAACGTGCTGAGTGATCCAAATCCAATGTTCCTGAGAAATGCGCATTCATATTTGATTTATATTTTCCTTATACGTTTTGTCGAGAAACGCATTACTACTCTTAAACACAAGATATTAATAAGGAACTGCAAGATATGCAATATTGATTCGTTTTGGATACACACTAGAAAAGATCTATAAAACAAATATTGGCCACTATTCTCTCACAAAAGCACATAACAAGTTGTCCTGCTCTTTCAAAGTCACGTTTTCAAATATGTCCTTTTTTATTGAAGATATGTGAAAATAAATTGTATCTTACAATACATCAATATATTAATAAGAAATGATACCGTATGTAATTAAATAGGTCAGGAAATAAAAGTACTTATGCAAAGTAGAAAAGTACCTGTATTATGTAACAATGTAAAATGTGTTTTCTCTGCTACAGTGGTTGAATTTAACTCATAATGTAAAAACACTTAATTTTTTTTTAATAAATCAAACTAAAAAAATAATTCATTGCAGTAGAGAAATGATTATTTTATAATATGTTCATAGTTTCCTCTGTGATTTTTCCAAACATTTTTTTAAAAAAGTTATTGCTCTGCTGTGTGTCTTAATAATATTTTTACTAACTCTTACAGGAGTTCCCAATCTTTGTTTAATATGTCTTTGGCATTAGAAAATGTTAAACTGACAAATATGTCCTAAACCTGACATCATAATTTCTTTAGGGAAAAGGTAAGAAAAACTTTTGATAATATGAAATGCTCATATCATATAGTGAATTTCACAATCTAAAGAGAGGCATGATTATGGCGTTTTTAATTAACAATTAGAACGTCAAGAAGGGTAGAATTCACAGATACCTGATGACGGTCGGGTAGAGTTCTACAGTCCATGTCTGTACACTGCCCCACGCCATCTGGATTCCCATGTTTGCCACGATTGCAGACCAATTGATGATAGTATCGCGGATAGAAATCTCTATAATTAGGAAGTATTCATATCCTAGTATTTATTTCCACAGTCAATACCTTTACTGTATTCTTGCAAAACAATGTAAAATAATATCTATGACAGTGCGATATTTCTATATAGAATATATCTGACATATTTACTAAGAAGGTTTGTGTCGACAAATATAAGACATCGTTCATGGTTGATTAGATATCTTTATCTATAAGATATATTTATTATACTAGGATACTATTTCTACCAAAGCAAAGATAATTTATTACATATTCTCACTAAAAGAATATTAAAATTCAAGGTACAAACCTATTGTATGTGACAATTTTTAAAAAAAAAATGAGATGACAATCTTAAGCTCCCCCTTTTAATGCTTTGCACTATGTCGTATTTTACTAAACCATATTAAATCAGAGGCTAGTCTAAAACAGATACTTAGTTGCCAGTTTCTTTTCATAAACGCAAATGATAACTGTAAAGAGTACCTTCATAAGGACTGATGCCCAGTAAAATTTTTTTTTTTATAAGCTGATGCCCAGATAAAATTGTCTTTTTAAATTATAAGGACTGATGCCCAGATAAAATTGTCAGTTGCTTTTTTCAGAACGGAAAAGAACAGAACATACACTTTATTTAGACTAAAGCATGAAAAGCTTATAGTCACATACACAAAAAAAACATATAAATACATAAATGTCATGCGGATATACAACAAAACATAGTTATGAAAACATATCGATATCGTGAGAATGCCTTACAAAGGATTAAATGTACAAACTCAAGTGATAACTGTATAAAGTATCTTTATAAGGGTTGATGCCCAGATAAATTTGTCAGTTGCTTTTTATTTTTAATATTAAGGTGATCACTGTATGATGTACCTGTATAAGTGATGATACCAGCAATCAGACCACCGGCAGCTGTCAGCACGAATGAAATAAGAGAGGTGTACCTTCTTCCGATTCTACAGATAGTTTGAATTGAACATATATTGTTTCAAATCTATCGACAATAACAAATATTTAAGCACAAATGTGAAGAATTATTGAAAAATACATGTATTCGAGAATAGCACTGGGTTTTATAGAGGAAATACATGGAAGAACCACAGGTAGTGTAATAAGGTGGGTAGAACCTCTCCACCAGTTTACAGTTTACTTAGCCATGTCGAACCTTTGCTGAAAATTTGTCACATATTCAGTTATTATCTCGCAAGTAGAATCTATCGACAATAACAAATATTTAAGCACAAATGTGAAGAATTATTAAAAAAAATACATGTATTCGAGAATAGCACTGAGTTTTATAGAGGAAAGATATGGTAGAACCACAGGTAGTCTAATCAAGTAGGTAGAACCTCTCCACCAGTTTACAGAAACTTACAATTTTCACATCAACAAATCTGATACGTATGGCGGCTTATTTCTGCCAACTACTTATCTACTTAGCCATGTCGAACCTTTGCTGAAAATTTGTCACATATTCAGTTATTATCTCGCAAGTAGAAACATTTTAAGTTATCCACAGGTATATTAACGAGACAAATTTATTTGTTAGTGCCCACTACTGCCAACAGATTCACCTGGCTTAACTGGATATCAAGTTTTTTTCGTATGTGAAAAAATACTTTTATCAACATAATTTAACTGATTAACTTGGAAAATAAAACGATATTCAGTTATCTTAAGAGGATTACACGAAAGTTTCCTACTTGCCAGATACTAACTGAATATGTTGTATTTTATCAGGAAAAAAATCGACATACTAGCTAAGTGTTTAAGTGGCTAGAAGAAATATGCCACTATATAATTGCCGTGTTAGCAACCATAGTATTTTTTCAGTATCAGCGGCATTCGTGTCTTTACAGGTTAACTGGAATTATAATGTAAAACAATAACGTTAAAACATCGTTTACTAACCGATTAAGAAGAACTGATCCGATAGCTTTCGCGGGTATTGGTGTGATATTGAACAAGAAAAGGTTCAGATAGATATTTCCTGATAGGGCTTGAATTCCATAGTTTAATCCATACGCACAAAATCCTAGACCAAACCTGGAGAGAAAAAATGATGCGATTCATTTCCTTTGAATCTAATTTAAAAGGGTTCTCGTTAAATAATTTTCATATATATTTATATACAATTATCAATCTCTTTATCAAAATACTAACAAAAGGCACAATTATATGAATATGGAGGCACATGGTAAGGATTTGAACAAAAAAAGTGTTCAAAATCGTTCTTCAGGAGTTTAGTGGTGTTGAATATACAGATACGTACATGTAAATGCACATGAAGTGGTGAAATGTTACACATCGAAATATTTAATTGGTTAACCAGTAAATATCCGCGGCATTTGAAACCAAAGTTTCTCATGGGACATTTTTGTCTTTACTTAATGAATCAGAACATGTTTAACATGTGTATTCTTTTAAATATCATTATGTTAAAATGCCTCGCATCGAGCCCTTCTACATTTATATATTCATATTATCGTCTAGGCAGTGCTGCCTTATGTGAAAACGTGCAGTAAAGAGGACGTTTAACCCGTTTGTTTGCTTATTGTTATACTGATGCTGATGATAATGTGCATTCAATCTATAAAAATGGCCTCAGTAAAATTATTTTAGAATAGGATAGGACAAATATGGATTTCTTATTAAACAGCGACATTAATCTTTATAAGTAATACAATAAACACTCCAATTTCCAAACATTTATTTAGTTTGTTTCTTTGTTCAGCCATGATATGGTAGACACAAAACTTATTCAAATATTTAGCTTCAAATAATTATGGTAGAATCACTTAAAAAAAATTAAAAGGCGCAATTAAGGGTTAGGCTTACTAAATTAATCCCAAAAAATACAGCGATTATGAATGAACACTTATCGCCATATGGGTCCGTTAATTACTCTAGTTATGTACCAAAGCCTAGCATCTTCAATATCTATCAATATTTCATTAAGTATGTGATTAAGAGAAAGATACTTACCAGTTTATTGCTGACAAGAGCGTCACCAGCACGAAATATCGGGTTTTAAACAGGTGTACAAATGTATATTTTCGATCAGGTTTCTTTACATCTTCGCCAATAAAAAGTGATCTAAAGTCAGGCATTGGATGTTTATTTACTTTGGCAACTTTCTCCAGGACTTTTTCTGCCTTTTCGATTTGCTCATGGGCGAGGTACCAACGAAAACTCTCGGGTATTGTCCTAGAAAACATGGGCAAAAACAGTTCGCGATTTGAAGATAGCACCAATCTATATTTCTATTTATTTGTGCACAAATTATGTCGATTATAGATTTAGAATGCAGTTGGTATAATGACAGCAATTTTTTTTAATTTGAAAAGATTATAAAATAGTGAAAATATTAAAACAATCAAGAAATTAGCTGTTTATGTCACAGCAATATAAGAAAGATCAGATCAGTTATTGGTATTTATAGGAAAGTACTTAAATGTATACTTCATTTATACTTTTATATTTTGTGTGAGTCTTAACCTGTTGTAAACAATCACATATGTTAAACATTACATTATTATGTTAAAAGATGGTTTAAAAATCGCAACTCTTCTCAATTGTAACATAATGCATTGCTGTTTGTAGGCCGGTGGCCTTTATTTACAATCAAACATCTAGTATCATATATCTTGTAATAAACAAGAATAGAAATGCCGATCTGTGCGGTGATTTAGACTATAAATTGAAGAACTTGACATATATATGTTCTTTCGGAAAATGCATTATAAATAATAAAACTTAATTTAAATAAGACGATACGTTCGCATCTATCTAAAGGTCCTAAGTTTAATTGTATTTGATCATTTGAAAGGACTAGTTAACAAAATGCTAGTAATTAATAAATAACATTATTTAGTTTTCTAAGGAAACGGAATAATGAATTATATATACCACCAAGCGAATAGGCACGCTCCTGCGCAAACAGCAATAACTAGATGCAGATCTCGCCAATCGTCAATAAACCAAGCGATGAAAGCAAATAAACATGATTGAATTTGCCATGATGGAAATCCAACGATCCAAGTACGCCATTTAGCCAGGGAAAATTCAACCATCAGATTGTACTGAACGGTCATAAAGAAAGCATTTGCAAGTCCAATGAAAAACCGGCACACAGTAAACACGATCCAGCTTGTGGAAAAATAGGCGATCAAGTTAGCAGTAAATAGCAACAGTAGTGACGAAAAGTAAGGCATTTTACGACCAAAAAGATCGGCCAACTGCCCGGAAAGAGGATTTCCAATCAGCATTCCAAACGTCTGTATCGACGCGATTGTACTTGGGATGAAAGTTCGGTCACATATCAAATTGAACTGAAAGGAAGTAAAGACAATGTCACAAATATAGCGCTTGTTTCCAGATTTATAGCTTACATATCTTTAAAGTTATTAATATAATGAACATGTACATTAATATTTGCTTTCTTTATTTCATGCTAGCCGATGTGGTAACATTCCATTCCACAATATATTAAATGTATTCCGTATCAGTAAGAATGGTTGTGATTAACTAGAGTAAAAAAGAAGAATATGATATGATGTTATTTATAAATGTAAATAAACTTCTTTTTCCTTTCATTGTAATACTTTGTTTTCGTATTGATTCCTTAAATTCAAAATGCTGTTTAAACGTTAAATTAAAACATGAACAGGCTACACACTATATTGTCAGTAATATATACTTAGATACCTACTTCACTAACAATAGTATTTAGACCGTCGTCGAAAGAAAATTTGGAACATTTCGACCCATTAGTTCCAGAGCAAGATTTGAATGCAAGGTCAGTGTCATTTTCCAGTGACCCATTTCCTGTAGACTGTAAGTCTTCACACCACCAATCGGGCGTTTTTGCAGATATCAACATGCTGATCCAAGTAAAGCAAATGACAGATTTGATCACGTGTGTTAGGACCACCATACGGATCTGATAATGTCCACATCCCCCCAGTTCCTTAATAATGTCGTCTGGAGATTTTGCTGGCATTTTCTACCTGATATGTAACTACAAAGATAGAGCACATACATGTGTAATTCAAAAGCCATAAAGCCGGGCATTTTTTTAAAATATCTTTAGCTTTGATATGTTAAACAGTTGTGAAATTTTATGGATCATTTAAAGTGTCAAACATTTCTGACGTATTGTAAATGCATACTTAATTTTCTCGACTATACAAATGACTACTGTTTAAACCAGCTAAATAAGCTGATAAGATGATTAAATGTAGAAATTGTAAATATGATAGAATGGGATTATCGGATGTACTTTTGTTCAAGCTCATGTGTTTTACAAAAAACAACAGTATATTACTTACTTGTCATGAACCGAAGAGTTTATACAAAGTTAACGTCGATTTTCCATAAAAGGGAGAAGAAAAAACTGAATAAAAATCACATCGATCATTTATTTGATGACAACTGTTTTTAGAACTAATCTGGTGTATGCGCATATCAAATTTAGTTGCTTTTATGCTAGTAAACGGTTTTGATTCATCCAAATTCGGCTCAGTTGCAAGTTATTTATTATTAAGTGCTTGTGTGAAGGACTGGTTAAATCGTGGTCACATCTGATGTTCACGAACGTACTTTAACGCAGTTCAAATGGACGTTGTTCACCGTAGTTCCATCATAGTTAACTAGGATGAAGTAGAGTACGGTAATTTTGAAGTACGAGTAGGAAATATTAAGTTAAAGTTGGGTAAAAAACGTGTAAGTAAAGTCAACTACGTTATGACTTATGTTATCTAGGGTCGAACTACGTCTGACTACGGGGGTGGGATGCTAAATTCACATTACTTTGCCCTAAATGACACTACTTAACCGCAATAGATTTTTGAACATGCTGAAAATTTTTGGGCAAATCAAGGCTAAGCTATTGGCTCTTGAGGTTTACACTACGTCTGTAACAGTATTAGACTATGGTTCAACTACGTTTAATACGCTTGATTGCGGACAACTACGGCTTACCGGTAGATCGAAAGATTTGACCGCGGCTAGATGCCTTGATGCGTGAGGAGTGCTCCGTACGTATGCACTTTTCAAAGCTTTAAAATGAACATTTGGCAATGATTAAAAACTAATAATCAAACTTAAAGCATGCTTATTTGTTTTCAGTTTATAACCGAATAGGTAAGTACTTATATTTACCTCAATGATTTAACCAAAATGTCGACTAGTTTATCACCAAAGTTGATACCATTCTAGCCAGTCACTTTGAGAACACTGGCCCTACACCTCACATATGCCTGTGTCCTGTCATATTAATTCATGCTCACGGCATACATTTAACTTTTTGTACATGTTTATCTTCGAAATAGCTTGTTAAATTTTCATTAAATTATTTATGCCTGATCATGTTAATCTTGAATATTTTCCCTACTTTCTTACCGGTATTTGTTGTTATAGCTCCCTTGCTTGGCACACAGTATATAAGGGTAGTTGCAGGACTGGTTGGCCCAGTGTCAGGATAATGTGACTGGGTTCGGTTTCATGCCACATGTCTACGGCGTAATACTGCAGTGTGGCAGCACTATATCTGTCTCAAGTAGACATCGTCTTAAAATGACTGAAATACTGTCTGTGGAACGTTTAAACCCAACACACAAACAAGCTTGAACATCACATATATAATAATAATTGAATTATTTATTTTTGTTTCAACTGCATGCGAAAAAGTTATATATAATCGAAAATACTTTTTCTAATATACATATAAAACAATTTCATAACAAACATTTTGAGAAAAATAAATGGGCTATTATTTCTAAATTAAGATACATGTAAAATCGTCATCACAAAGTTTGCATACTTCAAATTTAGATATATAATATATAATTATGTGTTGTTCTTTCGTCTGCCATTTATTTTTAATTTAGATTTTCCAGAAAATAGATTACACGTGTCCATTGAGTATATAGTCCCCGGATATGGCTGTTTATCAGGGTGTTATTTATTTCATTCATATTTATATATTCATATATTTGTTGTATATATACATCTTAAAAAAAAATCGAACGTTGATGTATATCTCTTCGAATAAAAAAGCCAAAGCAAAGAAATAAAAAAGGTCTCGTTCGTGTACGCAAGTCACGAAAAATGTTAACTGGTCATATATTGACTGATATTGCAGATAATATAGTACATGCACGTCTTATCTTTTTGCAAAGCAGTTTTGATGGAAAACAGCAACATAGCAGTATAATTTGGTTATGCTAGTGAACTGCTTGAGTCAAGATAGTTTAGCTTATACATATTTTATTGCAAAGTACAAAATATTGGTGTAATTTACAATACAGTAGTTTGACAAAAGGGTTGAATCACGAGTTTTCAATTTAGATTCGACTTCTTCTAACAAGCTAGATTAAATCACGAAATTAACTATATCGAAAATCTAAAAATACCCCCACCCCCCACCCCGAAAAAAGGAATTGTACATGTTTCACTTGGAAATATAGTCATATATCAAAGATTTACTATCTGGATATGTGACAAATTTTTAGAAAAGTTTCGACACAGCTAAATAGATGTGTGACTGGCAGATATACAATGTATGCCACAATAGTAGATAGAAACTGTCCACCGGTTTACAGAAACTAATATCTTTTTCACATCAACAAATCTAATTTATATGGTGGCATATATCTGCCAGCCACTTATCTACTTAGCTGCCAGCTATTTCTGATTAGTTAAACTCCATTTGTGGTCCCCTTTGTTAAGCGACCACTTTCTCTTGTTTCCTTGGCTGACAGCTAATGACACGTTTGACTAGTTTGCATAATGTTACCAATTGGTAAAAGAACATAAATGTTGTGTCTGGATTGAATAAATGATTTATACTCTATAGTATAATATCTGATTTCCAGCAAAAATCCATTCGATTGGTCAATGCAAGTCACGTGATAATAGGGTATTTTTCAATACCCCGTCCCTCGTAACAGTCACATCCTTAAATGGTCTACTGAAATGTTTTTCATGATTATTTTTTTAGTTTACCGTCGCTGCGCCAATATTTCATCCATATAGCGACGTCCAACTAATTACAAGACCCCGAATAGATAAAAGTAAGATTAGGTTTGCTGTTTTCGATTCGGAAGAGTGTTCAGATACTATCGTGTTTACAAAAATATTTTTTGGATCAATTTATGTGATTTTGATATGCTAAAAAATTACAATAAGGCAGTCGGTAAGATACAAATGTTACACAGTTTGTAGCTTTAGGATACGGGTTTAAACAGTGCCTATTACGCGAATAAAAATCACAAACATACATACATAATTTCATGCAGTTAAAACATTATCTCTAAATGTATTTTTAATTAAACAAATGTGATCTAAAACAAATGTCTCATCATTACAAAAATAACCGTCAGCTGATTTATTACCTGATCATACTGACTTTTTCATCCAGTGATTTTTTCCTTCTATAACTGGAACCCAAGAAAGGACCCTTTCACAATTTAGAAGGGATCCAAATTCATTCACAATTCAAAAATGCAATTTTGTAAATTACATGGTTTAGCCCTTCTGTCTCTTCTAAAATGATGTCAGAAGTCCATAAATTGCAGTTTACTTAGAAATACCAACCATTCCTAGCCATTTTGTAGCAAAACAAGATATTCTGTCAGCTGAAATGGCTTTTTTTATTCACAATTTTGAGGAAAATAACGCTAATTTTTCACAAATGTTACGGTACCGGACCCGTTCACAATTTTAGAAAAAAATCACCGTCATCTATAGCCATCTAATTTTCTTAAAGCCGCTAGGCACTCTTAAATAATAACCTTTATTGGAGATAAGCCATGTAGATATATTCTTTTAGTTTTAGCTCGACTGTTCGAAACATACGAGAACCTTTGCAGTCACATTTGCGTCGGCGTTGTAGCTGATTGGTTAAAGTTTTGCATGCAAATTATTATCAAGCAAGCTTATATCTCAATAACCATTCATGGTACTAACTTAAAAGTTTATGTATATGTGACAATGCGTCGTCACAGGTGTAAATACAATCTCTGACAACTGCGTCAGGAGTCGACTCGGCTCAGTGGTTAGAGCATTGGGCTATCACGCCAGCGGAACGGGTTCGATTCCGGCCGGACGAGTTTGTTACATTTGTGGCAGCGATGGGATAATGTCAACTGCCATACCGGAGTTGCCTTACCCACGTGTTTCCCAGGCCAAGTCTCGGGTCGAGACTTCTCGGAGGGGAAAGTAATGTGACGATGCGTCGTCACAGGTGTATATACAATCTCTGACAACTGCGTCAGGGAGTCGACTCTTTTGGTCAGTGGTTAGATCATTAGGCTATCACGCCGGCGGACCGGGTTCGATTCCGGGCCGGGCGGGGATCACTTAGTGAAATCCCATTTACTTGTGTATTTGATACATTTGCTTTTGACGATCACAATTTTGAGTGATACCTCTTAACTGGTTTATTTGATTATTTGAGGCAATAATAATAATCATTACAGTTGCCTTTCCAATCATTATATTAAATAATTCAAGTGTTCTGATATGCAATAAACAATAAGTGATCCCTTAGCATATTTTGAGTAGTATATATTCAGGAGCATCAGCCAACTCCACTGAATGTAATGCAAATTATAGTTCTTTTTAACATAGAAAATTTTGTTAAAAGTTTTACATGCAAGGAACTTTCATGCTTATATCTCAAGTGTCAAGGCATGGGATTGATTTGAAACTTCTTTCACATGTTCAAGGGTATCAAACTATCAAGGTAGATAACTCTTGGTGAAATATATTGCAAATCGTGGGCCCCCTTTTATTAGAAATTTTGGTTAAAGTCTTGCATGCAAGGGACTTTCATGTTATCTGAGTTACCAGGCATGAGATTGATTTGAATGATTGATTTAGTGGTACCATACTATAGAAATAATTCATAGTTTTTGACTGAATATACTGCAGATTATGTCACTTTTTTACTTCGGTTCTTTGTTAAAGTTTTCATGCAATAGGAAATTTGGTTTAAGTTTTGCATGAATGGTACTATCCAGGTTATACCTAAAATCATTTATGGTATTGACTTGAAAGTTTTTGTCTGTATTCCGGGGTATCAGAAAACCAAGGAGGATATCTCTTGACTAAATTTGATTATGGCCCTTTTCTTACTTAGATATTTTGGTTAAAATTTGGAAAATGTAGAATTTTATTTAAATGACTACCTTCGAAATCTCACTGGTGGTAGAGCCAAAAGCAAACTGAATGCTTCGGCCAATAAAACGAGTTAAAGTTAAAAGAACATTTTATTTTATCATTCAAAAAGGTCTATATAAAATCATGAATGTGACATAATTGTAACAATCGTTGTTTAAAATATTACATGCAGCCACACATATACATGTGTTCAAATGTTTACGTGTAGTTTTCCTTGTACATACATGTATAAAAATCAGTTGTTAAAGTATACATAATAATCCAATACGTATTAAAAATCAAATGTTAAAGGTAATGAAATGCTAATGAGCAAGTTGTGGAAGGAAATAAACAGATATTAAGAGGCAATAACCCAAGGTTGCCATGAGAAAATTGTCTAAAAGACTGTTCTGAGCCATGTTATGAATATAGTCAAGACATAGTATAGGTTAGAAATCTAACTGACATAGATGTTGCCCCGCCCCTGAATGACGTGAAGTCGCGTGAATCTATTTTTGTCTGCACGTGAGTTAAAAATGTTTGAATTCTGATGACATTTTCTGTCGTTTCCATTGGACTCACTAGCGTCGGCTAAATAGGTACTGCTCAGCCTGGTCAATTTCTTTTATGGTTGGTAATCCGATGAGGTAAGTTATGACGTTCGAAATGCTACACGAAGAATTGAATGTTTTGTTCCGGATGTTTCTTTGCTATAGATGCAAGAATATCAGTGGAAATGGGTTTAATTTCTTTTTATTTAAAATGTGTCAAGTATTTATTTTCTAGCTTTTTAGGATTACGTTTCGAAATGCCAGCTTGTTCACTCGTCATGGTGTGTAAACGTAAAGCGAATAAATTTGTGGTTAAGGCCCCCGCCCCCGAATCGGCAGCTGGTGGGTTCGATCCCCGGACGTGACATATCAAGGTCGTGAAAATAGTACTGGTAAAGCTTCCATGGTTGGCGCTCAGCTTATAATAGTAATTCTAGTACTGAATGGCCCAGTGCCAGGATAATGTGACTTTGTGTGATATGCCACATGGGAACGGTGTGATACTGCAGTGTGGCAGAACTGGATCTGTCTGAATTAGACATATTTTCAAATCCTTTAAATAGTGGCTCAGCACATAAAAGTTGTTTCACGACATTTTTGAAAATATAGTCAGGATGTTACTGGACGTGATATTTTGCCACTAGTCTACCCCGTAACATCGCAGTGAGTCACTATTGAAGCACACATTTAATAGTGACCTAATGGTGTGTTGCATGACTTAACATTGACAAACATCTAAGCAGTGGATCACCTCACCTTCTTGAACCCAAGTCCTAAGCGTCTGTACACTCGCAATGGGAGTATTCAGTGCTATGGAGATTACCCTGTATTTTCCATCGTCACGCAACGTTTGATTTGAAACATGCATATGCGTAGCAGGTAAAAAATAACAACAAAACGAAACGTTCAGTCTGAAAAAAGAAATTTCTATTTTCCACGGCTCTCCCTAAAAAAGTCGTTTCCATTTTGATATGATAAATACACCTCAATGGCCAAAAAATTAGGGCAACATCTAAGCCAGCTTAGACCTGATTACGGTACATACTCTCTGTTTGATATTGCCTATAACAAACGTAGAATAATTGTATTTAAATATGTTGATACATGAACACTTTTATTATTCACAAACAAACCAAAACTGATTATAGTTCATTATATATTTGTAATTATATATAAATAAAAGATAGATCAATTTTATCTTTATTTCGTAATAACACATAGCAAATGATTATGAACTGATATTGAATCCAACATATCTTCTTTTGTTTTCTTCTTTATGACCAACACTTATTTCTATTAGCATTTTTTAGTCGCCGTTGAACTATTCTATAAAATTTTATCCGAACCAGTATAATTTAAATTTACCAGTCAGTTCTTATTATCTTGCAAAAAAAATCACTGCTGCAACAAATGATTTTACTACTTATGATTGTGATTACAATATTAAAAAAATTTTTTTATGTACTGCATAGATTACAACATAAACAAATTATTTTTAATATCTGTCATTATTGTAAAGTCATTGATGTACTGCATAGATTACAACATAAACAAATTATTTTAATATCTATCATTATTGTAAAGTCATTGATGTACTGCATAGATTACAACATAAACAAATTATTTTAATATCTATCATTATTGTAAAGTCATTGATGTACTGCATAGATTACAACATAAACAAATTATTTTAATATCTATCATTATTGTAAAGTCATTGATGTACTGCATAGATTACAACATAAACAAATTATTTTAATATCTATCATTATTGTAAAGTCATTGATTTACTGCATAGATTACAACATAAACAAATTATTTTAATATCTATCATTATTGTAAAGTCATTGATTTACTGCATAGATTACAGCATAAACAAATTATTTTAATATCTATCATTATTGTAAAGTCATTGATTTACTGCATAGATTACAGCATAAACAAATTATTTTAATATCTATCATTATTGTAAAGTCATTGATGTACTGCATAGATTACAACATAAACAAATTATTTTAATATCTATCATTATTGTAAAGTCATTGATTTACTGCATAGATTACAGCATAAACAAATTATTTTAATATCTATCATTATTGTAAAGTCATTGATTTACTGCATAGATTACAGCATAAACAAATTATTTTAATACCTATCATTATTGTAAAGTATTGATTTACTACATACAACATACAACTTTCAGTAATATGTAATAAATGAATATCTGTTTATCTAAATTAAGATAATTAATCCAATAACAGCCAAACCTGTCTTAAGCAGTCAGTCAAGAGAAAATAAGAAAGTAACCGCTTAACAGAGATTGCAGCTAAATTGAGTTTAAACATAAAATGCTAGTTTGGTTATATATATATATATATATATATATATATATATATATATATATACATGTATATACGGATTATTGTGTGAACATGGCGGACTATAGACGTGCTTTTTAAGTGTTGATACATTTTGTGTTTTTTCCTTTTCAAGACTCAGTAAAAGTCGTTAGTATATAGTAATGAAGTAACCTAGTCTTGTAGAGCGATTTGTAGCGATTTGTAGCTACTAGTTGATAAAATTCATGGATAAATAAAGAGTTATTTCACGTGAAAAGTGTTTTACCGTTTTGGCGGGAGTGTAAACAAAGGAACAGAGGAACAGAGGAATACCAAACATGGATGTCTTAAGGCAAGAATTTATTAAATCTTCAATGGACAACAAGTTAGTATACATGTTTGATGAACTTAGAGATATAAAACGTGATCAGGAGAATGTTAACAGAGGAATTCAGTTACTAGAGAAAACCGTGTCAAATGTCGGTCAAAAACTAGGGCATATTGCTAAAGTCACAAATGCACATACTGATTTATTGAAAACATTAGCATATAAAAGTATTGATATCGAGGCAAGATCACGCAGGAATAACTTGATATTCAGAGGTATTGCTGAAAACAGAGGTGAAAGTTGTTTTGGAATTATCCGTGATTTTCTGGCTAATCACCTTGATATTGATGATGACCTCTATTTGTCTAGAGCTCATCGGTTAGGTAGATATAACGCCCAAAACAGAGGGAATCGCAGACCAATCATAGTCAATTTCCGTGACTTTTGTGACACTGAGCTCATTATGGAAAGAGTTTACATGCTGAAAGGATCAGGATTCTCTATTGACCATGATCTTCCCAGGGAAATTCAGTCAGCAAGATCAAAGCTTTGGCCTCAGTTTAAAAAGTTAAAGCAAGACCATCCGCGCTCCAAGGTTTCTATCGTGTATCCAGCGAAACTGTTGATGGATGGGAAGCTTATAACAGATGAACTTCCTGAATGGTCAAGATATATGAGCAACAGCAGGGTTGTGAACATTGACAGTGTTGATCCTGAGGTATGTAACAGTGAAAATTCTTACGCGAATGTTGTTAAAGAATCACAGTTACCCACAATATCAGTATCCCCATCTCAGAATGCAGACAGTAACCAGCGTTTCCAACAATTTGGCAACCCCTTCTCAGGTCCATATCATCAGATGCTACAAGGCCCACTTATCATGTTCCCAAATCCTAATGTCGTAAACACTCCTGTGACACATGGTGGTAGCATTATGAACACTCAACCTTGTCCGAGTCAGGTCACTCACACGACTCCAGAGGTAAATAAGCAACAGCAACAGCAGCAGCACTCAGAACATCAATCAACTTCCAGTGACAGTGTCATTAATATGTGTTTGCCGGTCACAAACGAGGATGTTTCAATTTCTCTTTATTCCCATCCAATTGTCTCGTCCGGTGAATCTACAGTTGAAGACACGACCCCCAAATCTGCCATGTCCCCCCCTCGTGGCAGGGCCAGGATTGTACGCTCTACAGCCCGTTCCGAGAAAAGGTCCGAATCAGCTAGGCCCTATAAACGCAACGCCAGTTCCTCTAGGAGCAAGTCTCGTCCAACACAGACTGAAAGTAAAGGTAAACAAAACGTGTCAGTGTCAGCTGATAATCAGGTTTTACCCAAGGCTATAAATAGAACAGTTACGCAGGATCTGTCCGAAAGTGTACACACTGCTCAATGTGGTGAGTCATCACACGAGACCGGTGTAGAGGCAAGTGTAGGTAGCGGAGTACATGTAGGTCATTAGGCATCATCACAGAAGGTCGAGCTGAGATGTGCTCTACTGAACATCCAAGGGTTACAAACAAAACGAACCAATAAACTGTCACTACCTGAACTTCAACATGTTTTTGATAATAATGATGTTGTACTTTTTACTGAAACATGGTCAAATGAATTTTCAGAATTATCAGTAAAAAACTTTGAACACTTTTCGCTTAGTAGATCAGAAAACGTCAGTACATGTAAACGTTCTTCAGGGGGAATATTAGTCTACATTCGTGATAAATTTGTATCCAAAGAAACACTGATATTTCAAAGCCAGGATGACATATTATGCATCAAAATTAGTGGTAATATTTTAGGTACTAAGGAGGATTTACTTATCTGTCTATGTTATGTAATACCAGAGGGTAGTAGTAGACAGGCGTTGATGGATACCAATACTTTTGACAGATTGTTAGACTTCATTAGTAGCACAGATATAAAATATGAACAAGGCTGTAATTTTATATTGGCAGGAGATTTTAATGCTCATACATCTGATATGCCAGACTTTGTAGTTAATGATAATATTGTTTTTAATGAATTTCTGCCAGATGATTATATTGTTGACATTAATTTAAAAAGAGTTTCGCAGGACAAGGGAAGGATTAATAATAATGGAAGGTTACTACTTGATTTGTGTAAACAAACTGGTATGCGCATTTTGAATGGCAGGTTTGGGGCTGACAAAAATGTTGGAAATTACACTTTTATTGGTCATCAGGGGTCCAGTGTTGTTGATTATGTAATCACCAGTCAAAGTTTGTTTACTCATATTGATCATTTCAAAATACATGACCCCAATATATTATCTGATCACTGTCTTATTGATTTTACACTGTCTTTCACTAATAACGAAAGTGAACCTATAAATATGTCAGAGCAGCATGGGGAAAAAATTAACCATAAGTATGTATGGAAAAAGGAAAAACTTAATGACTATAAAGTTAATCTTTCCTCAGATGTGGTAAAAAATAAATTATCTAATCTTATTGAAAATGTAAATAACTTATGTCAAAAATGATATTGATAGTTGTATAATGAGTTCTCTAGTGTAATAGATGAAGTAGTTAGTCCTTTATTTAAAATTAAAACAGGCAATTCCAAAAACTGCAAGGATAATATTCATAAGTCAAATCAATGGTACACAAATGAATGTGGAAATAAACGGAGAGAATTTTATGCTGCACTTAACCTTTATAGAAGAGATGATTCTGAAGAAAATAGGATACTAATGGTAAACAAACGATCAGAATATAAGAAATATGTCCGCAAAGCCCGGTTTGAATATGACAAAAAGGAAACTGATAAATTGTTATCAGCCAAAAATAAAAATGCTAAACTATATTGGAATTTACTTAAAGGGGCATGTGGAATTAAACAATCAAATATACAAATAAATGATTTTGAAGCTTATTTTAAATCAGTAAATAATCCAGATGATCAATTTTTTATTCCTGATGAAGATGTTTTATACTTTAATGAAAGATTTGAAAAAAATGAGTTCAGTATTATGTTTGAAGAATTGAATCTACCAAAAACAGGAAGAAATTAATAGTGAATTAAAAATTAAAAAAATAAATCAGGAGGACCAGATGAATATTTGAATGAATTTTTCATACATGGCAGAGAAATATTGTTACCTAGTTTATATACATTATTTAATAGGATTTTTGAGCTAGGTTTTTTCCAGAATCTTGGTCTGAAGGACATATTGTACCATTACACAAAAAGGGAAGTTTAAATGATGTTAATAACTACAGGGGGATAACTTTACTTAGTACATTAGGAAAATTGTTTACTAGAGTTTTAAATAATAGATTATGCAATTGGGCTGAACTTAATCAAGAATATATTGAAGCACAAGCTGGCTTTAGGTCAAAAATTGGAACCACTGATAATATATTTGCTTTACATGGGATCATAAATCATATGATTAATAATAATAAACATTTATATTGTGCTTTTATTGATTTTAGTAAAGCTTTCGATTATGGTGGTAAAATTAATTAAACTTGGTATTAGAGGAAAAATGTTAAACTTAATAAAATCAATGTATAGTGGGGTTAAATCTAAAGTAAAATATATGAATGAACTAAGTAATAGCTTTGATTGTCATCTAGGCGTTCGACAAGGAGAGTGTCTCTCACCATTTTTATTTGCAATGTATGTCAATGATATTGAAAGTATGTTTATGGAGAACAGTTCATGTGGTATTGATATATATATGTTTAAATTTTCCTTTTATATGCTGATGACATTGTTATTTTTGCAAACAGTAGTACAGATCTACAAAATGGTTTGGACTCTTTGTATGAATATTGTAACAAATGGAAATTAATTGTTAATACAAGCAAAACAAAGATTATGATTTTTAGAAAAGGAGGTAGAATACCTAATAATGTCTCATTTACATATGAGGGATCAGAATTGGAAATAGTTAAAAAATTTGTTTATCTCGGATTAGTTTTCACCTCAGGTGGATCTTTTCAAGAAGCACAAAATACATTAGCTGGACAATCAATGAAAGCTATCTTTAAACTCAATAAATACTTAAATAGATTTACAAACATTACCATTAAACATAGATTAGAATTATTTGATACTTTAGTCTCCCCTATCTTAAATTATGGTAGTGAAACTTGGGGCTTTCAGTCAGGTGGTGCATTAGAAAGAGTTCATTTACAATTTTGTAAACAATTATTAGGAGTTAAAAAAAGCACCCAAAATGATTTCATTTATGGTGAACTAGGTAGGACACCTTTAAAAAACATATGGTTATATAACATTATTAAATTTTGGACTAAGATCTTAGAGGCTGATTCTATAAAGTATATTAAGATAGTTTATAATGCTCTTTATCGTGACTTGGAGAATAAACCGAACTGTAAAAACTGGTGTTCATTACTAAGAAACTTGCTTTTTGCCTTAGGTTTTGGTGAAACATGGTTTTCACAATCATTAGGCAACAAAAATATTTTTCTATCTTTGGCAAAACAAAGAATTTTTGATCAATTTCTTCAAGACTGGAACGGCCGTTTACAAAATTCAAGTAGAGCATTGTTTTATAGAAATATTGTTAATTTCAAATTTCAACCATATTTAAATATTATTCTATGTAACAAAAACAGAATTAACTTGACACGTTTAAGAGTATCCTCCCACAGGCTACACATTGAAACTGGTAGATGGAAGAAACCTATTGCTACTCCTTTAGATGAACGTAAATGCAGCTCTTGTAACACATTAGAGGATGAATTTCATTTTGTGCTAGAATGTAAATTGTATGAAAACTTCAGGAAAGAATTTATATCACCTTCTTATTATTTAACTCCAAATATGTTCAAATTTACAGAGTTAATGAACAGTACCAACAGTTACACTGTAAGAAAATTAGGTTTGTATATTTCAAAAGCTTTTGAACTAAGGAATAATCTGTTATACAGTGAATAGACCAAATATTATCTTACTTATTTATTATATTTTTAAAGTCATTTTTAATATTTTTGTTCATGTATTTGGTAGGGACATGTGATGACTATTGAATATGGTAAGAACTGACATAATGTTTGTATTTATGCTATGTATATATAGTATGTTATATAAATACTGAAGGTCTGAGTTAGACCAAAATTTACCTTGACATTTTGGATCCTTCACATCTTCTTCTTTCTTTTCTCTCTATCCAAATCAACTCCATGGTTATTTCAATCTGTATAACGATTTTCGTGATGACAACACCGAAACATTATGTAATTAGCGGGATTGACCAATGCATGATTTCTAAAATGGTTGAAAAATATCAAAATATCATATTAACATTGATCTGGTCTTATTTATGTAGTTTTCCATGTGCTTCCGGTCCGCATTATTTTTACACAACCGTAAGAAATCATATAACGTAAGATTGACCTTTTTCTCACTTCCATTCATAGTTACACACCTTTTCTGCTTCATATTAAATTACGTTGGTTTTCTTATTCCTTACCCGGTTTTCTTATTTTTCGTTTCAAGGGAAAGGTTTATATATAGTATTACTTTGTTTTATATTCCGGCACTTTCCCTTATATTTCGTTTCGATAAGGGAATCCGGTCCGGTCCAGGATTAATTCATTTAATTAATTCTTTAATCAATCAAGTATGTTATGTTATGTTATGTGATCTATATACGTTTGTATCGATTTGTACATGTATTGTGTTGCATTTGATATGAAAATCTATATTTATGTTTTTGTACTATGTTTATGTTCTACATGCGTTTATATACATTTGTATATTACCGTCATGTTCATATTATGTAATTTTATGTTTGCCGCATGGGTCGAACGACCTTCTGGCTTTGAAATAAAAACTATCAAACTATATATATATATATATATATATATATATATATATATATATATAATTGTTTCGACTCAAACTTTGAAATCTGTATTATCTTTTCTACTCAAATTTTGTTTTCTGCTTATGGTGCCTAATTCAAAGTATCGTAAAAATTGAGAGACTTATTTCAAATTTTGCCCAAATTTTCTAATAGGTATATCAATTGAACTTGCTAAATTTAAAAGGCTTAACCTATACGGAATCTTAAATGTTGAGACTTTCTATATACAAAATACCATATTTGATGTTAAATAAAGCATATGCAAATACATTTATAAAATCAAATTATCTTTTTTTCCTATACCTGATCTAAGTGATTCATAAATAACGATAGCAGAATAAATAGGAAGAAAAAAATATCCTACTGGGGTTTGAACCCTTAACTTTCCAAAAGCAGTTAACAGATATCCTTGCCTATCTGTGGATTCTCGAAATATCGGCCCCGCTAAAATTATTTAAATTTATTAAACTGAGGTTTCAGTGTATTTCCCTTGTTCGTTCGCGTCTCTTGTCTTCTAGTTTATCTGTAAGATCGATATTCACGGTTTCCGGTAAGAACATCAACCCGAACATGCAAACCACTGCCACAGCTCCACACGTGAAAAACATGATTCCGGGTACCATTGTGTCCTGAAATCAAAGATATATAAGGAGATACCATTACAATATATTCCTATTGTAAACCACGATAAGAAGCGTCAGAGCGTTTATATAACAAGAGATGACCTCAATAATCAGAAATTGCTACAAGAAAACTCTTGCCACAAGCGTCAAATACTACAGGCCAAAGGCATGATTCTCCATCATTTCGGGGAAAAATCCGTTTAGTTGCTCTACTGGTACTTGTTTCTTCACTTAACGCAGTAATACATTGGGAACCAGACTGTAAAAAGATGGTCCCTATAAATGACCTTCGTACCTTATGTTTTAAGGACTGGCTAGTAAAGGTGTTTTCAGCATACTTGCAACATGACTGAGACGAAGATCTACATTTCTGGAAGTGACTGGTTATACGAAAAGTTTATATAATAATGTGGTGTAATCTGTTTTACAACCTGAGTTCCCATTCTCATGTAAAGTCAGGCCCGGAGAAACGCTCAACACTGTTCAGCAATTAAGAATCGTATCAGGAACCTAGCCGGCTCTTGCCGGTCCGGAATTATTGACTCAAAGTATGTACTGTATGTGTATTTTATTAAAAAAATATAGAGGATGCATACATATGCCCACAACATCTTTTGCAAACAAATCTAGCTTTGTTAGCGAACACGCACAAGCATAAAATAAATTTAAACATTTCCAGATATTTGTTTTTCATAACGTTCTCGTAAGAATATAATGCCTCGACACCTTTCTGTGGAAGTAAATTATTGACGTTTTAGTCATTGCATATCAGAACAACCAGATGACTTTGTGTAATGATTGAAAAGACTGCTTTTGAAATTTATTGCCTCAAACCGCCAAATAAACCTACTAAAAACTAGCAATAATGGTAAATCAAAATGGTTAAAAACAAATCTATCAAATATACAAGTAAATAGGAATTCAATATCCCGACTGTACAATTATTTTTGAGGCTAGTGATATACTGTTACTGATTATTAGTAAGATTTTTGGTGATTGTGAAATATATTTCGGCCGATGTGAACCATTTATTGGCGATGTGAATCGTTATTTTTTTACACATTTTAATTTTGATAGAATCAATTAATTTATCAAATACATATGCTCAATGGAAAGATAGAGTAACGTCAAATAGATGTAGATGTTCATATCGTCCTGTTACAGATCATCAGTGATAATAACTTCATATGCCAAATTAACAGTGCTTTATGATGCCAAGCAATAGCAAATCTATAAATCTATAAAAATGTATTGGAAACGTTCACCAAATTTGCCCTGACAAAAAAATATTAACGCGCAAGCAAAATAGAGGCTGTATCAATGATTTCTTCGACGAATACCCCTGGCTAACCTATTCCGTTTCACTATATGACATCATGCCATGGGGAAAAAGGCAAGCAAACCGTTGAAATACAGCAGTTATTGATTAAATTATTAATGAAGACGCGCCTTATAAATGCAATACTCTTTAGGGTGGAGACTTAAAAGTCATGTAAACAAATAAAAAATGTTTGCGTCCAGCAGCTGTATAAAACAGCCTCTATGATTTGTTTTAAAAACATGATGCGACCAATGAAATATCGTAATTTGACACACCCTTAAACAACTAAATCCAGCCTTAATATCCGACGGCCTATAGATGATCTAGCGGCCGTTGCTATTCGACGATTAAATCTTCTGAAAAAAATGGTATGACTCGAATCAAATAGTTCTCGTGTGTTAAAACCTAGACCACTTTTTATGATTTTATGTAATAGTGAATGTGTTTCCCACCAGATTTTAGGAAGTTGATAAATAAGTTTGATGAAATCAATGCTCAATTCTGAAATTTGGACAATAGGACTTTACACCAGTTTGGCACGTCATCACATTTTAAACATTTTAAAATCTTTTTTCTTTTAGTAATCTTCACCGGTGTCAATCAGGATTCGGCATGCATCTATTATTATACTTAAGTTGCTAACAATTAATATTAATATTCAATATAATTAATATAGAAGAATATAAGAATATTCAATATAATTAAATGCCATTGAAAGTATTCGCAGCATAAGCCTAACCTGAGGTACTTAAAAAAATGTTCCTACCCTTACCTAGCAGGTTTGTGACAGTCTGCCTTAACACACATTTATGTAGGCCTTTAATTCATGTAAAATGTATGAATCTATATATTTATGATTAATTGGAGTCCTATCTTTTCCTTTGCAACAATCTATATAAAGAGGGTAAAACCATTGTGCTAACAAATTTCGTGTTGCTGCATAAAGATGTACTCATACTTTTTAAAATGTATAACGAGTTGTTACATCAGATTGTGTTTGTAATAATAATTTTTAACTGTACAGTCACTCAAGGTACAGGATTCGTTAAGTACATATTAAGTTTAAAACTACGTTACCAAATACACCATCTGCGGTCCTAGCATTCCTCCAACTCGACCTAACGTGCTGAGCGATCCGAACCCAATGTTCCTGAGAAATAAGCATTCATATTTGATTCATATGTTCCTTTTAATTTTTGAAGAGAAACGCATAACTACTCTTAAAAACAAGATATTAATAAGGAACTGCAAGATTTTCAATATTGATTCGTTTTGGAAACGCATTAGCCTAAAAACCTATAAAACAAAGATTAACGGCTAGTCTAACTCTCACAAAAGCACGTAACAAATTGTCCAGTTCTCGCAGTGTCACAATTTCATATATGCCCTTTTCTCTTTTTAAGATATGTGAAAATAAATTGTATCTTACAATACATTGATATATTAACAACGAAATGATACCTTACGTATTAAAACAAGTCATGAAATAAAATTGTTTGATTCAAAATGGAAAAGTACCTGCATTATAATTAGCATGTGAAATGTGTTTTTCTGCTACACTGCTTGAATTTAAATCATAATGTAAACAAGAGGGCCAAGATGGCCCTGTGTCGCTCACCTGAGTAAGATGGCTGTGTTAGGCATAATGACAAATATCGTTTTTCTTTGGGAAAAAACTCTAGAGTGTTCACAAGATTTTTCTAAGATTTGACCTGGTGACCTAGTTTTTGACCTCATGTGACTCATTTTCGAACTCATCCAATATATCAATTAGACAAACATCCTGACCAAATCTATTGAAGGTTGGGCTAAAACTGTGGCCTCTAGAGAGTTCACAAGGTTTTTCTTAGATTTGACCTGGTGACCTAGTTTTTGACCCCACATGACCCAATTTCAAACTCATCCAAGATATCATGTAGACAAACACCCTGACCATTTTTCATGAAGATTTGGCTAAAACTGTGGCCTGTAGAGTGTTCACAAGGTTTTTTCTAAGATTTGACCTGGTGACCTAGTTTTTAAACCCAACGTGACCCAATTTCGAAATCATTTGAGATATCATGTAGACAAACATCCTGACCAAATTTTATGAAGATTGGCTTAAAACTGTGGCCTGTAGAGTGTTCACAAGGTTTTTCTAAGATTTGACCTGGTGACCTAGTTTTTGACCCCACATGACCCAATTTCGAACTCATTCGAGATATCATGTAGACAAACATTCTGACCAAGTTTCATGAAGTGACCTAGATTTTGACCCCACATGATTGGGCCAAAACTGTGGCCTCTAGAGTGTTCACAAACAATTGTTGACGACAGACGACTGACGACGCACGACGGACAAAAGGCGATCACAAAAGCTCACCCGAGCACAAGTGCTCAGGTGAGCTAAAAAAAAACTGAATCAAACTGAAAATAATTCCTTACAGTTAAGAAATGCTTATTTAATGATATGGTTATAGTTTCCTTTGTGATTTTTCCAAACTTTTTATAAATATTTAATAATCTGATTCGTGCCTAAACATTATTTTCTACTGGCTTTTACACTTTTTAATTTCTGTTTAATATGTCATTGGCATTAGGAAATGTCATATTGACAAATATGTCCTAAATCCTTAAGGAAAAAAGGTAAGGAAACATTTTATTACATGAAACATGAAACGTTCATATCTTATAGTGAGTTTCACAATCTAAAAACGGCACAATTATGTTTTTTCTTGTTGTTTTTTTTTTTTTTTTTTTTTTTTTTTTCAATTAACTATTAAAATGCCAAGAAGTGTTGAGAATTCACAAATACCTGATGACGGTCGGGTAGAGTTCCACAGTCCATGTCTGTACACTGCCCCATGCCATCTGGATTCCAACGTTTGACACGATTGCAGAACAATTGATGATGGTATCGCGGTTAGAAATCTCTATAGTTAAGAAGTGAAACTATTCATATTTTAGATTTCCTCAGTCAATACCTTAACTGCATTCTTGCAAAACAATGTAAAACAATATCTATGACATTACGACGATGATTTATAGAATATATCTGACACATGTACGGGGGGTAAGGGGGGGGGGGTTATGTCAACAAAAATGAAAATTATGAAAATAGTATTTTATTAAAAAAAATGTTTCTACCAAGGAAGCTGTTTCTACTAAAGATGAAAGATAAAAAGATGATGAAAGATGATTT
The DNA here is from genome assembly GCA_021229015.1 of Solen grandis. Classification (NCBI taxonomy): domain Eukaryota; kingdom Metazoa; phylum Mollusca; class Bivalvia; order Adapedonta; family Solenidae; genus Solen; species Solen grandis. Next base: position 37,030,526 of record CM037793.1, read on the forward strand.
GTAACATATTCTCACTAAGGAAACTTTCAGATCAAGGTACTGTATGTGGCAATGATAAAAAATGCAATGCCTCCTCTGGACCTTGAACACCATTTTTAATGCTTTACACGATACATAATTACACATTTTAATAAACCATATTGAAACAGAGGCCAGTCTGAAATATATATTAAGTTGACAGTTGCGTTTTACAAATTCAGGTGATAACTGTATAAAATACCTGTGTAAGTAATGATACCAGCAATCAGACCACCGGCAGCTGTCAGTACGAATGCAATAAGAGAGGTGTACCTTCTTCCGATTCTAGTTATTTTGAAATGAACATATATTTTTAAAGATCTCATTGACAATAACAAATATATAAGTAATGTTAGGAAATATTTAAAATACAGGTATTCGAGAATTTCACTGAGTTTTGTAAAAGAAAAAAATGATAGAACTACAGGCAGAGGACTTAAGTAGGTAGAAACTATTCGCCAGTTTACAGGAACTAAGTTAACATAATTTTCATATCAACAAATCTGAATTGCCTTGGTGCCAACCACGGTGTAGTATTTTATCAGTGGTGTTAGTGGCTTTTAGGTTATATGTTATAATAATGTAAAACAATAACGTTGAAACATTATTTACTAACCGATTAAGAAGAACTGATCCGATAGCTTTCGCGGGCACAGGTGCTATATTGAACAAGACAATGTTCAGGTAGATATTACCTGACAGGGCTTGAATTCCATAGTTTAATCCAGAAGCGCAAAATCCTAGACCAAACCTGGAAAGAAAATTAATACTGTTCATTTTCTATGATTCTTATATAAAATATAATCTGAAAATGTGTTTCATATACATCTTTATACAACCTAACCTTCTTTCCTCAAAATACCAAACAAAAGCACAAATATATTAATATGGAAGTACAGGTAAGGACTTGAACTAATGGGTGCCTGATGCCTAGATATTGTAGTGGTAACGCGCTTCCCTTCTCACCAATGCGTCCTGGGTTCGATTTCTGGTCACAAACATGAAAGTGTTCGGTGATCGCCCGTCCAAACACGTGGGTTTTCTCCGGGTTCTCCGGTTTCCTCAGACACTAATGACCACATACGCCGCCTCCAGAGCCATCGACATTGATTTAAGTAAAGTGTGATACTTGTTTAGTAATCGATGTGAAAATAAAAATAATAGTAAAAATATGAACTAATAGAGTGTTCAAATTCGTTATAAAGGGAGTTATTGATGTTGAAGATTTTTGTTGTTGTGGTTGTTACATGGACATGATTTGCATAGTGTTGAATATAGCATATTGAAATATTTAATTGGTATCCGTGAGATTTGAAACCAAAGTTTCTCATAGGATATTTTTGTATATCCTTCTTAATAAAAACAGTTTTTAAAATGTTTAGTTTTTCATATATATTTGAAATATTAAAATACTTAGCTTGTATTGAGCCATTCTGCATTAATACCTTTGTATTACCATGTAGACAATGCTCTTAAAGTGAATAAGTACGTTTAACCCGTTTATTTGATGATGATGATGATGATGATGATGATTATACCGATAGTATTAAACAGTCAGTCTATAACAAAATGGCCTTAGTAAAATTATTTTAGAAATTTCTGAACAATGTTATTTACTTTGTTTCTTTGATCAGACGAAATGTGATAGACACAAAACTTATTCAAACATATAGCTTCAAATTAATACAGTAGAATCTCAAAAGGACGAAATCAGTTTTAAAAGGCACAATTAAGTAATGTGTTAAATAATTCGAAAAGTACAGGGAATATGAATTAACATTTAAGCTAGATCATACGGGCCGTTAATTAATATAGTTATGTACCAAAGACTAGCATCTTCAATATTTATGGGATATCTGAAAATCCATACTTCATAATGCATGAAACTAAGATATTAAGGATACTTACCAGTTTATTGCTGACAAGAGCGTCACCAGGACGAAGTATCGGGTTTTAAACAGGTGCACAAATGTATATTTTCGATCAGGTTTCTTTACATCTTCGCCAGTAAAAAGTGATCTAAAGTCTGGCATTGGATGTTTATTTACTTTGGCAACTTTCTCCAGGACTTTTTCTGCCTTTTCGAATTGTTCATGGGCAAGGTACCAACGGAAACTCTCGGGTATTGTCCTTCGAAACATGGACAAAAACAGATTGTATCACGCGTTGAAGATAGCACCATGTACATTTCTATTTTTTCGTGCAGAAACTATGTAGATTTAGAATGCAGTTGGTATAATGGCAGCAAATTTTTTTAATAGAAAACTAAACATATTTTTACAATCAGGTATGGTGGCATGCTTCTGTCAGCCACTTATCAACTTAGATATGTCGAAACTTTTCTTAAAAATATCACATATTAAGTTAGTATCTGGCAAGTAGAAACTATTCGTGGTATCCTCTGAGGTATCTTAAAAGGGCAAAACTGCCTGTTAGAGCCCACTACTGCCAGCCATATTTTCACTTAAGAAAACGGGATATCTCGCCTTTTTCAAGTTAGTTAAATTATGTGGATACAAAGCATTTTTCATTTAAATATCCGAAAGAAAGCATAATATCCAGTTAACATAAGTGAATATGTGATTGGAAAATTTACAACATAGCTAAGTGAATAAGTGGCTGGCAGAAATAAGCCACCATAATCAAGAAATTGGCGGTTTATGTCATATCAATTATAGAAAGATTAGATAATGACACTGCTAGGTGATAAACTGCATATGACTTGTTTTTGTTATTCATAATAAAGTACTTAAATGTATACTTCATTTATACTTTAATATTTTGCTTAAGTCTTTACCTGTAATATAATGTACTACTGTATTGTGGGTCGGTGGCCGTCATTTACAGAAAAAAAAAACATCTTGTAATAAACAAAAATAGAAATAGCGATCCTTGTGGTGATTTAGACTGCAAATTGAAGAGTTGACATAAACATGAGTTTTCGGAAAGTGCAGTATAAATCTTAAAACATTATTTGAATAAGACGATACGTTCGTAAATATCTAAAAGCTCTAAGTATAATTATCTTTAAACATTTGAACAAAAATAACAAAATGCAAGGAATAAATAAATTACATTATTTAGTTTTCTAAGGAAACGGAATGTTGAATTATATCTACCACCAAGCGAATAGGCACGCTCCTGCGCAAATAGCAACAATTAGATGTAGATCTCGCCAATCGTCAATAAACCAAGCGATGAAAGCAAATAAGCATGACTGAATGGGCCATGATGGAAATCCAACGATCCAAGTACGCCATTTTGCCAGGGAAAATTCTACCATCAGATTGTACTGGACGGTCATGAAGAAAGCATTTGCAAGTCCAATGACAAACCTGCACACGGTAAACACGACCCAGCTTGTGGAAAAATAGGCGATCAAGTTGGCAGTAAATAGGAAGAGCAGTGACGTAAAGTAAGGCATTTTTCGACCAAAAAGATCGGCCAACTGACCCGAGAGAGGATTTCCGATCAGCATTCCAAACAACTGTATCGATAGTATAGTACTTGGGATGAAACTTCGGTCACATACCAAACTGAACTGTAAAGAAGTAAATACAGAGTCATAAGTATACTGTTGGTTTCCAGATATATATCTTTAAAGTTGTAGTACATTAATATTTGCTTTCTTTCTGTCATGCTAGCCGATGTGGTAACAGTTAATTCCATAATATTTTAAATGTATTCCGTATCAGTAAGAATGGTTGATATTAACTAGAGTCAAAGGTTAAAAAGAAAAATATGATGTTATTTATAAATGTAAATGAACGTTTTTTCTTTTCATTGTAATACTTTATTTTCGTATTTATTCATTAATTTCTAAATTCTGTTTATACGTCAAATTAAAATATGAAAAGGCTACACACTATATTTTCAATAATATATACTTAGATACTTACTTCACTAACAATAGTATTTAGACCGTCGTCGAAAGAAAATTTGGAACATTTCGACCCATTAGTTCCAGAGCAAGATTTGAATGCAAGGTCAGTGTCATTGTTCAATGACCCATTTCCTGTAGAAGGCAAATCTTCACACCACCAATCTGGCGTTTTTGCAGAAATCACCATGCTGATCCAAGTAAAGCAAATGACAGATTTGATCATATGTGTCACGACCACCAAACGGATCTGATAATGTCCACATCCACCCAATTCCTGAATAATGTCGTCTGGAGTTTTCGTCGGCATTTTCTACCTGATGTGGCACTAGAAATGGTAGAACATTTACATACGTAATTTAAAAGCCATAACACCTATTCTCAATAAAACGGTGCTTTTTATAAGTATTGCCTGTTACCGGTCTTTCTGTCTGTCTAAAAAAAAATATTCAGAATAGCTATTGCGTAAAACTTGCCCTGAGGCAACTCTATATTCATATATGCATTCGTCACCAAAAAATGGCCCTGTGTGTCTATGAAGAACTGAGGAATAATGTGCGACTAAATCCTGAAACATTTGCAAAAGATGAAACCATTGAGGAATCATAGAGACAAATTTGCCAGCTGAAATATCATTCGGACAATGGGAGAGGGTTACAATTGAAGATAAAGCAAAGAAACTGATGATCACGAAATTGTTAAAACAAGAACTAGGAAAGAATGACTTTGTGGATTTAGTAAAAGAACAGCTTGTTGGGTTCAAGCAACATGCTAACCGTGTCAGGAGAAAGTATTCTCAGATCGCACAACTGAAAGAGAATCTGAAAAAAGAAGAAGCAATTATTCATATGGATTTCGCGTAGAAGCGCGGAAGAAAAACAATCCGCATACTGGACACAATAAGCTGTAACACTTCATCCTATCGTAATTTATTTCATCAATTATGAAAATGAAATTGAACACAAAGGGCTGGTTGTAATATCTAACGAGCTTGTCCAAAACTCTTGTTCTGTGTTGACAATTTTAGATAATGTCATACCAAAAGTCAAAGAATTTATTCCATACCTTTGAAGAGTATATTACTGGACAGATAGCCCCACTAGCCTGTATCGAATCAAGACATTATTCGGCGCGGTTGCACAACATACAGTATTGCATGATATCAACGCCATTTGGAACTACTTCGAAGCCTGACACAGCAGGGGCCAAGCCTTTGATGGGCTAGGGTCACCACAAAACGAATGGCGCACGAAGAATTTAAAAGTCGAAAAATGGTCATTTAGGATGCTAACGATTTCTATAACTGGACAGAGTCTAAAGTATGTACAATGCACAATGTTTCATTCATGCTCATTTCTGCTGATGAATGCAAAACAAAGACAGAAATCTCAAAGACTTTAGTGTCAAGCCAGTTAGAGAAGTAGGATGAAAATTCATGCTGTTGATGGAACAGAATCGGGAACATTGTTGACAGCAGATGTGAGCTTCTACTGTGACAAATGTTGGGATGGTGTCTTCTGTGCTGGACATTAGAGAGAGGAACTGCTTATTGCACCTGATGCACTTCCAAGCTGGTGCCCGTTTATACGAGGGGTGATCAAATTGCATTATAGAACGTTCGCCATTTTTCTTTGTCAGTCAATAAAGATAAGCTCTAAAACATTTACATTAAAGCGCAGCCCTTTTCTAACGTTTTTAGTCAAATTCTATTAATATGACGTCATAATCTGCCTGATGGCATCTTCATCAAGGATGGAAGATGATACAAGTGTATAGCAGGTGTTGTTGACAAATTCCACGCACAACTCGGTAAATCTATGACTGAGACCAGAGCGGATTTACAGAAAATTTATGATGAGTCTGCCTTCTCTAAATCGGCTGTCCACAAGTGGTTTCACCGATCTTGTGATGGCAGATCCTCACATTCCGAATGTCCCTGTCGGGATTCGAACTCACGCGGTGAGTAGCTGAGTGAATGTTAAAGTTAGCGACTATACTATATACTATACCCTCTCGGCAACGGAGGCCCCAGATTTTTCTGAGGATGGTGAAATCAAAGACCTAAACCTAGGCTTTTTTTGTGAAATGTTTCTTAATAAGATAATCAAATATGATGAAACACTTTGCCCTAACTGACACTACTTAACCGCACTTAGCAACACTGTGGATGAACTGTAAATGTAATTCAAACGAAGTTTTCCCTACATGACCGCATACATGATACAACGATCACCTACGTTTTGCACTACGGTCAACAAAGGTAAATTACTGTCAACTAGGGTCAGTTCAGGTACGATCACAGCTGGGCCATGGCATCCTAGCTCACCTTAGATATTTTTAACATGCTAAACATTTTTGGGCTAACCACGTTTGGAACTACGTTGAACTGCGGTTTAACTACGTTTAATACCTCTAGATTACGGACAACAGCGGTCATCCCACACTAAGGTCTATTACATGCGTGACCGTAAGATGTGACCGCGGCTAAATGTGCAACGAGCGCTTGGTACGTATGCACCTTTCAAAGCTTTAGAATGGACAGTTAGCAATGATTAAAAACTATTCATCAAACTTTAAGCATGCTTATTTGTTTTCCGTATATAACCGAATAGGTAAGTACTTATATTTACCTCAATAATTTATCCCCAATGTCGATTACCACAAAAGCTGATACAACTCTAGTCAGTCACTTTGAGAACACTGGCCCTACACCTCATATTTGCATGTGTCCTGTCCTATTAATTCATGTTCACGGCATGAAAGTAATTTTTTGTGCATGGCTGTATTCGAAATAACTTGTTAAGTTTTTCTGTTATCAACGATTTGAATATATCTCCTATCATAATATTTGAATCATTTTTTTTAGTTTCCATTACATAAATCAAAAGTACTTATAATCGTAAATACCTATCTAGGTACACATACAACACAATGTCATTAACAAACATTCTGAGAAAAAAGAATGGGTTATTATTTCTAAATTAAGATACATGTACATAAAACCATCACCACAAAGTCTACATATTACAAATTACGACATAAAATATATACTTACCGGCATGTTGTTATTATTTCATCTTTAACTTTTCAATTTAGAATTTCCGGGAAAAAATATTTACATGAGGCCGCACATGTTCCATTGAGTGTGTGGTCCCCGGATGTAGCTGTATGTCAGGGTGTAATTTTATTTCACTCTCATTCAAATATTTGTTGTATATTTACATGTAATGTATAAATCTGCGTTATTTATTTTATTTTTTTTCTCTATTGTATATACCGAATGTTTATGGATCCGTCATATTAGTATTATAAGTATATTATTTGGTCTCATAGGAGAGGGTTGTATCAAATGGTGTGATAAATTGAAGCTCAGCGCTTTTGCACAAGATCATACTCTGTATATATTATCTTGATATGTAAGCATTATAATGGAGTTGCCATAAAATATTACAAAACTAAATCGATTGGAGAAACACGAAGCATACGTCAACATTTTTATTCAAATGAAAGTAAGTTGGCGAATAATGGTAATTCGATACATGTGCATCATTTCTAATGGTCTGCACTGACCATTATCCAAAGTGTGTACACAGCACGTGTTGCTCCGTCATTTCTTGCTAGCCTCCATGCAGTAGTTACCTCCCCTTACAGCTGTATTATTTTGCCAAGTGAACGTGCAGGGGAGATCACTGCGTGGAGTTTGTGATATTTTGTGTTGCCATGTGACGTCATTAACTAAAACATGTAATGTGATATATCAAACTAGCAGCTCGCATAAAGCGATCCTTTTTCTTAATTTGAAAAGTAATAAATCGCTAATTTGAAAAAAAAGGCCCTAATAAAAGAATTATTGTCGTTGGGCATTATGACGCAGCAATTAAGAACACAAACAAACAATGTTGTTAAGAAGTGACTACTCTTTGTGTAATGAAACTTAAAATGATGTATGGCATAAGTTGGGCAAAATAAAGACCTTAAAGCATATCTGATAACATTTTGTATTTATAATAATAGGGTGTAATAAAAAGTTATTTGTTTCCACTAACCCGACCGACCCTATTTTTTTTTGTACCGACACTAATTAAACTTTTTTTCGTAGCATTCGGGCTTTTACGGTTGCAAATCGGTGTTATTGTCAAATCCTCTAAAAAATAATGTAAAACTGGAAGAAAAAGTTAAAAATAAAAAATAAAAAATTAGGCGACTTACCGAACCTATTTTTATTTTTTGTAGATGTAAGTGGAAACAAACAACTTTTTTTTTCCGCCTAATTGTTGCAAATTGCAATATGCACATCAGGTGTTACAGCGTGAACCGTGTTAATGCATTGTTAATTTCCTGAATACTGTGAGAAAAATAGAAATCTTGGTATATGTATTGTTTGTGCTCATGAATTAATGTGCAATATATGATTTGTTCAAAGTTTAATAAAGTGTGCACCCAGGATGCTCCAAAGAGTTATCTAACTTTTTTTTACCTGATTACTCTTCGTAGCCATAGAAAGTGATAAGTTTTTCGTAATCGTATTAAAATATATAAAGTTTTTAATCTTATCTCTTTTATATCGACAATAAATTATATGTTAG
>CM037793.1:37039109-37089109 GCA_021229015.1 Solen grandis
GTTAGTGAGGTTATACCCGAGATCTTCATATACAAACATGTATCGACCAACCCTTGCATTCCACACACAAAACACAATCCTCCTGTAACAGCGGATAGTGCAATGATCAGTACTGTAATAATCATCATGTTGGAATTTGATTTGTCCTTCTCCTTGAAACAGTCGTCTTCGTCGCCTTAAATTGAAATGTTTCCAAATAATGCATCTATGTTATTATAATCCTTTGCCTCATATAGACTCGTTTTAACGCATAAACAAACAGAGAAGTCTAAGGATCTTCTCTGTTTGCTCATACAATATTGTAGCTCAGATTCTACATAGTCTGCATGACAAAGAAAAATCCATTTGAAGTTCTGTAAATAAATATTCCTGAAGTCATACACGTGTACATGAATATTCATGAGATAAATGGTTAAATATTTATAATTTATTTTTAAAAACTAATTAAAAAAAATCAAATCTATTAAATTCTAAAATTGTGAAATCATTGTCTTATTAAAATAACTTTGTACACAGGATCCTTTCTACACCGAACCTCCACCATCCTTTAAACTAACGTTTCTAACAGTCATGTATGCAGAAGGAATAAAATATACCTTTTTTATGCTTAATGATGAAACATTGTGTTCTATTAATTAGATAAAATCCATATCTCACAGTAAGAGTGATATGGATTTGTCGGAACTACTTTTTACTCATAAAGGGTATGTATATGGGTATGTGGCAGCAGCTCGCATAAAAAAGTAAATAAGTTCGTTTCAAGTGAATATGAAATATATCTTATCTCGAAGTGATGCAATTTTCACATTTTCACTCGCGCTACACAAACGTGAAAATATTAAAATTGTATCACTTCTCGATAAGATATATTCAATATCCACTCTAAACAAATAAATATCCTCTACATATCAATCGCAACAAAGAGGTTTGTAAGAATGTTTTTTATTGCAATTATTTCGTGGAAATGAACATTTGGAATTACCTTTTACGTATAAATATCGTAGTTTTGTCTTGCATTTCTCCAACCTCACAGCTAAGGTCGATGGTTTCGTTTTAGTGACAGCAACACATTTTCTTGGTCCATCTATTTGTGTTGAATACAAATGGAATGGCCATATTAATCAGTAGGCATGGGTCCAATCAATAATGAAAATTTATAAAAGTTCCATCTCAATTTTTCCTTCTTCATCACAAGTTCAAATATGAAACGAATGTGTATGAAACGCCAGCATTGTCGTCGGGTGTTATTTTTGTATGGTGTGTCATACATTTTATTTGGCAGTTTGATTAAGATTTGAGGTACGTTTCTTTCTTTATATGCGGTGGGCATTTGGTACAGGCAGCTGTAATGCACGTGAATGGTATTATATACGTAGCTCATTTACTATTGAATCTGAGGCATTGTACATCATATATGTTGGACATGCAATAATATGTTGTGTATCTATCGATGTAAGCTGTTGCTTGAAAGATATTTACAATTTTGACATGGCTGTATGTTGTGGGTTTGTCAAAATATGTGATACTGGCCCTTTGCTCTATAGAATAACGATATTTTGTTTCATGTTTGGATAAATCATTGAATGATAATATGGTAGATCGTCAATATATGTAGTGAATACAATGATACCCGTGGTACATTTGGCCATATGTGAGGAGCTTGCAACTTTATATGCGGTTCATGATGACTTCCTGGCCGAATTAGGAATTGATTTTCCGGAGATTCCCGAGTATGACAAGAAAACACAACAACATTTATTGCAAAAACAATATTGTTAATTCGTCTATATTCCCCCATATTGCTGATTGTGCCAGGATGATGTGATCAGCGCAAGGATCGAACATTACAGAACGGAGTCAACCATTTTTTTCACTGTATAAACACTTTGCACCGATGCAGACAGAATAAATGGAGGTGGTCCTACGTATTATATCGTAAATATCCTTCCATCCATCAATTCATCGACATTTTCTATCCATCTTCAGCTAATAGGGATGAGTCGATATTGTAATTGTTTGAACAGTAATGTGATTGTAAAAATTAAAGAATAGAATATATTCGATTCAAGTATTATTTCAAGTATAATTCTACAATATACTACACTATGAACAGGAGCGTACTAGAACGGTCATGACGAGCAGCAGTGCTACCACCAGGGATAGAATTGGGGAATTGGGCTTCCCCTTTTGAGGCACATCGTGCCTTTTAAGATATATTTCAACGCTTACATATTGTAAACATGTTAACTGATTTATTTTTCCTGATAAATTGTATGCGGTGACGCACGTGCGTTTGCCTGGATACGCAACTGGTGTAATACAAAGTTTTTCTACAAAATTTTGAAATTGGAAAATGAATGTTGACTATATAGGGGTTACACCCATTTCCCCCGTATTTCCTCAGAGTCAAGAAAATTAGAAATATGAAAAAGCTGAAATACGTATTTTCTTCCATGAATGTGTAAGAATTTGATGTATTAAATCGATAATTCAGGCTCATTATGTAAAAGAAATAGTTCTATCAAATAAGTTTCTTAGGCGTTGTTTTATATTTTAGTATAAAATGTCCCGTAACAAAACATATTTTATGTTTTAATGCTTATTCAGTGTTTTTAACTATGTTCTTTTTAATATTACTACAGCTGTACATTTTATTCAGCATTTTAGTTAAATGGATCATTTATACAGAGACACTGTGTCCATACTTTATTTTTTTTTTATTTTTCATGTCTGAACTGCAATAGAAAACGGATAGCTGGCTAAATTTTCGCTTTACTGTAAAATCATTAAATTTCGTGGGACCCTAATTTTCGTTTATTTCATGGAGGGTTTTATCTTACTCGTTCATCTGATTCAGCAGCCAGATATAGGGTCTATTAGGAAATTTCCATATCTATTTAGCAGCTACGATGGTCGATCTTCTCAAGGGGGCCTTATTTTTGTTTTTGTTTTACAGGTTTTGATTTATTTCACTAGATGTGTAAAAAAACTAAAACCATTATTTTGTGTTCGAAAATTATTAATTATCATGTTTGGTATGATTCTGTGTGCCAATAGTGAACCATTTTCGAATGAAATTTTCGTAATATAATTTTTTCACTTTGAAAAAGTTAATATTATTTACATATTATTTTCTGATACACATGTATAATATTTTGATCAAAACTCCATCCAATCTTTCAAGCAAAGTATGAACTTAGTTATTTAATTTTATTGTCACTAATGAATTAGTAATTCTGAAAAGCTGTGCTTTGATACATTGACTTATAATTTTAATATTGACCTGTATTTGTTGTCCAAATCAGATCAAAACTTCGCCTAAGAGATGTCCAGAAGTAGTAGACATATTCGTCTTTGTATGGTAATTTGTAATCCATACTTTCTGCATTCTTTCGACATGCATCGAATGCCTGCTGCCACGTGATGTGTGAGCCGTGGTTTTCAGCGTGTGTACCATTTGGACCTTTAAAAATAGCTACAATTCATTTGTTAAATATATGCATATTAATAAAAAAATAAATACAGAAATACAGAATGCACTACGTGTTTTCCCAGCCAGATTTAGTTACCATCAGTATAATTTCCGGCCGAATTCAAGTTATAATTATTCGAATTAGGAATTTTGCAGCCTTATATAATGGCAAATATCATGACACGGTAGTTTCATGGACATCACTACAGAAATATATCGTGCATTCATGTCTCTGGCTTGAACATTATATTTACCCAAAGTAAAGGATATTATATAAAAACTTTCAATAAATAAACAAAACAAACAATAACAACAGTACCTTTACATATATATCTTCTTCCCGACGCTAGACAACTGGCCTGTCGGTAATTGATTGTTTGGTTAAAATAAAGAAGAACCATGCAGTTTTCTTCATAATCATTTTGATTTTCATCTGCCACTTCATCTGAAAATTACAAAGTCATCCAAAAGACATCGTTTCTTTACAAAATAATATATATTTAAAACTGAAATGTATTTTTATTGCTATATTCAAAAAAGAAAATAAATATGATATTTCGTAGCAAAACATTACATTCTCAAATCAATGAAATGTTGAGTAAAAAAAGCATTTAATTCTCGGCGTTATGCTCTTGAAAACCAAAGTATATGTCGCTGCAACTGGACTTGATACACGCCAGCCATATAGTACTACTTTTCTTTATTTATCGCAACACGTACCTAGTTTAGTTTTTCTATATAATGTCATTACATCGTTATGTCCTCCACAGAAATCATTCGGGTTTTTCAAACATGGGTTGCTACATTTTTTTGAAGAGTTTTCCATGCAGTGTATTCTTTGTTCTCCAGGCAAGCAAAAACAGTCATCCCCCTAGAATTATACCAATTCATCTGACAAAATAAATAAAACATGTCTGAAAAAAAAAACATCATACAATGAACACACACTTTTAAAACAATATGCATAAGCTTGGTTTAGTGACAGTTGACCTAATCTGAAAGTTATCATAGATAAGAAAAACCAACTTGTAGTGCTGAAACAAAAAAAAATATTTTGTTCTAAACTCTTACCTTATTTTGTAATATCAGATTACGTTTACAGGCTAATTATATATGTAAACATACGTATAATGCAAAATATATTATTGAAGATTAAGATTTACCTGTAAAGCGAAATGCACGTAATTACTTGGACAGTTATCAATACATTTTGAAATCGAGCCAGAGTCCTTGAACTTAGGCAAGTTGCACATTTCATCGCCGTTATTACTCTGAACGCATCCTTAAATACAAAGAGGTTGAACGACGTGGTAAACACTCCTGACACATTAATAAATTCAATGATTGAATCGCACACACTTTTATACTCATTGTTTGCTTTATTATTTTTATTACCTAAACAACTTAACATTTATTCACAACAATTCAATTACATGCATTATCTTAATGTATTGTTATATCTCTCAACACATCCGTAAATTACCATGAGGTTGAACGACGTGGTAAACACCAGACATGTTAATAAATTCGATTATTGAATACTTGAATTTGATAACTAATTAAGCCTAAAACTCTAAACATCCATTTACAATAATCAAATTGCACGTATGGATATTGGTACTTGGTAGTATTAGACGTTGAATTGCTTTTGTTGATCATGTGCATACATTTTTAATATTCTCATAACGAAAGTTTTACATTCTTACCTTCCCATGACACGAAAGGCGTATAGTCACCACGACGTGCACCTATCCAATATAACTCATTTTCTTGCAGGCGTGTTTTCAATACGTCCCAACCATTGTTCGCGATGTACTCTTTGGAAAGTAGCGGTGTATTCATAGTTGAGATGTCGTTCCAAGTCAAACGTTCGTTCGAAATTTCTAAATGCATCAAATTTAGTTCATCTTAAGTAACTTAAGCCAATATTAAATTGAATTTGTATATTGCTATTTTTTTGTTGATAGATTAGTTAATTTGAACTTTGTTAAGTATTTGCATAACATAAACAATAAATAAATTAAAAGAACACTATTACATTCCTGATGGTGTGTCTAAATTTAAACACACACACACTTTTGGAAAGTTTTTTTTTCAGTTTTGAAGTAAATCGCTGAGAAAACACGGATGTAAATCTTTTATGCTAGTAAATTAAAGGTAACCTACCCAAATCTAAACACCATGATATTGTCGGAAGCGTGACCATTAGAAAAACCCAAATCTTCAACATTGTAAAAAATATGGTTATCATAAAACACATTTGCAAGTTTGAATGTGGAACTAGCGTTTACTCAATATTGTTTTCTCTCCTTTTGTGAAATATAATGAATACAGTCACAATAACCAAAACAGTTATAATCTTCCTTCTCTTGGTGCCATCAGTCATCAACTTCCTTTACTCTAAACAATCGCATATTTAATTTCCTTGTGCGTAAGCATCCATAGAATGAATGCAACATCTGGAAGATAGCTTGAAGTAAAAATGACTAATTTCGTTTTGTTTTGTTTTTTTTTTGCAATTTTTACGGATTCAAGACGGTGAAAAATGTGAATAAAATATCAGTTATACATCGTCATTCACTATTCATCATTCTCCTGGATCTATAGTTTACATTCTTTATCCGTCACCATGCAATCTATCATAATGCAAAACTTTAGTACAACACTATAATTGTATTGATTATCTCCCGTGCTCCTTAAAAATATAATTTTGGACACTAAAATATTGAGAGATGTGATCAATGTAGTGCCACAGGGGTCGAAGTTGAATGGGTCAAATCATATCGTATATCATAGTGATAGTCCCGGAAAATGAGTTTTGTTTAAATGAAAATTTAACTTTATATTCACTGCGAATGCAACCGGTTATAGCCAATCCAAGCAGTTGTCAAACACTATTGGAACATGAAAACCACGATAATATCATTTTAAGATAAGGGCCGTAACAAAAAATGTTTAGGATTTTTTTTTCATTTTAAATGTAACTGGGTCCATTTGCAACATCATAAGTGTATAAAAACTTTTGGTCTCAAAACAGAGCCATCCCTTTCTTTTTTAATGTTACCATAATACGATATATGAATCACCCCATTCAACTTCGAGCCCCTGTGTGTAGAGCGTGAAGATGACATATAATTATATTGGCCAAAAAGAAAAACTAGTGATTGTTATATTTGTCATGAATTAACCAACCTGACAGCTCAACAAAAGATCATTATCTCTTTCTATATAAGTTTGAATTCACTAAAACTGTTACTCATAGACGGACGAACTTAGTTGACAAAGTATGACCTTGACCTTAACGTCACATAACTGAAACTTCCTCTATGCATGTCGTCTTGTTTTTGTTCACATTCATGCACGTTAAGTATGTGTGTGTGAGAGAGAGAGAGAAAGAGAGAGAGAGAGAGAGAACGAGTGTGTGTGATTCCGTTTATTAATAAGGTGTGTGTGTGGGGGGGGGGGGTGAATGGGACAAATATTACAGAATTTTACACTTCACTTGTTTATTTAAAATGGGGAATATAACATTTATATACCTTATCTATTACAAATTTGATTTCGTATCTTTATTAAAGCTGGAGCAACCAAATTATTTACAGTGTACGTATCATTTTCTTGACATACTGACATATTGGTTAGTGATCAACCAGTTTCAAATCTGAGTTAATGTTTGACAATGTATTCTAAATTAATTTAATTTAACTGCACTAGGGTTTATCAACTTGATTACCTATCGTGTATCAATTTCAATTTGAAAAAAAGAAGGTTCCCGAAAAAGGTGTCCAACGTACCGATAATTGGCCAGTTCGGTAAATGCATGGATAGATAGAAATGATATAGATAAAGTTAATTGAAATGAATAATTTATTTATTTTTTCATGTTACTCCTCACGAATCAGAGATTTACAATATCTTCGTGGCACTTGCATCGTATTTATGACTATAGGATTATTTTTTTTGCCAAAAAGTAGCATTTTTTATACTGGGAATAATTTCTCGAGTTAATCAGAGACCCTGCAATATCGCAGTTGTCAATAACTGTCATATCATGACAGCACTTAAGAGTTACTTCAATTTAGTCAATCGTGTTTACCGTTTTTCTAGAATACCATATTACACCTAACAGGATGTCAGAATTTTCAACTGGGGTGTCAAAATTATGAATGTGATGTCAATGCCAATACCACTTTTTTTTTTTTTTTTAAAACGAGCCATGACAAGGTGCTGGCGCCATCGGCAATGTGAAAGAGCCCTCGCAAATGTGATGGAGCCAACATCTCATTCAATAAGTGTTCGTTAATATTGTAGAATTATACCGATTAATATATATGTATATACTAAATTTCATAAATTGAAAAAAGACTTACATTCCTGGAATGTTTTGAATAATTGTTCAATCAAATTCCTTCAAAATTCACGTTTCACATCTGCTAGGGCTCTTTGACATTGGCGATGGCTCCAGCACCTTGTTGATAGCTCGATCACATTTAAAAAAAACGTGAGTATTTTGTTTTTAAACGAGCACAGATACATAACCAGATACAGCCCATATGTGTCCCTTATGGGGAAATAACTCTTTATACCCGGCCCAAATCCCAGGGCCCCCCTTGGGTGGGTGACTGTCATATGTCTAATTTATTTCAAGGGGCTCACAGTGGGATTTCCACTACTGACCTAGTCCCATCAGTGAACCGCTTGGCGCGACATGATATTTTTGGTACTGGTTGTCACGCCTCTGTCGTAGGCGATATCGCCAAATCGAAAGTAGAACGATATCACAAATGGTTTGTTCCCACTTTGCCAACTTCACACCTTTTAGTATTCCCACTATGCCAACTTTCCAGTTCTTGAGTGAAGGTTACCTGTACGCAGTCAGGTATAACGGTGATAATGTACAATAAGCCCAGATGGTTTATGCTGTGCCTAGGTTAATAGATATATTAAAATATATATATTAAAATGGTGTATTTTATTTCTTCTCTTTGCAGTATGATGTGTATTATTTGTAATGTTTATGTTTTGCGTTGAGCTAATGCAATGTGTGTAATTAAAATAAGGATTTCCTCTATATACATGTATATCCCCTCTCACTTTCTCCGTCTCTCGTTTTCTGTCTCTCTCACTCTTGCGCGCGCTGTCGCATTTTTGTCTCATTTTTAAATAAAAACAATGTTTTCTTGTTCATATTTTATTATGTCACATAAATGCAAAGTAACAACAATGATGTCAATAAACGAATTTCATATGGATAAATGAAAACAATACGTCAGTCATCAAGACACACATTTTCATAAACTTCACTTATTATTTCTCAACGCACACTTTGTCACATCACAGTATATCTCAAGCCAACTTAATCAAATAGGATGCTGCGTCAGCGTATCTATATATGTCTATTTCTCCTTCTGCCAACCGCAACTTCAGGCGTTCCAACCTCTGGTCAAGTTCTCTGTAAGTCATCTTCCTTGGCCGTTTCTTCCCGCCAGCATTGTGTTGAATCAGTTTAACTTCATTTGCAGCTTGTTCCTTCAAGATGAGTTGCAGCAGGACGTATATGTTGGGATGTGGATGAGTCAGCTGTTTTTTTTTATCTTGTTGTGCCATCCCTCCAGGTGGTTTGTAGTTCTTGGTCCCTCTGTGGTGAAATGGTTCCATATGGTGCGATCGCTCTCCACCCAAGTCTCAGTTACATAGTCTTTAAACTTCTCCACAGCATCCCCTTCATCTTCGTTGTCCTCGAGGGCGAAGAACCATACATCCTCAATCCTTTCCAAAGGAACCAGTGGCAACACAGCTGCTCGACGAACTAAAGTTGTGAGAGAGCCATCCTCACGGTACTTCCCAGCCAGTCCACATGATTGTACCCTCCTCCAAATAGCCTGTGTAAAATGAAAGTAACATCCCTTAACATACACACGCGGAAACAGAGAAATCAGCGCATTCCTCGGTGCTACCTCAAAGTCCAGCATCACTCTGTTTGGGTGCAGATGTATAGCTCGCTCTCCGGCCTTTCGCATGAGCAGACTGAAGAACCGGTAATACGTGGCTTCTGTCTTGTTGGGGAGCAGTCCGTACACCAGCGGCATCATGGTACCATCGATCATGCAGTGCACTGTGTATATCTGGTAGAAATGGCTGGGGCATGAATAGAAGGTTCCATCCATAAACCACTCAGTTGCTTCTTCCAGTATCCTCAAGTTTCCGTCAGTGGCGAAGATAAGGATCCTGTCTTCTGTTCCATCGTCAGCCAGTAGGAAGCGGTCTCCAGTAGTAGACTCTGTCCACTGACCCTGCAGTTCCACGTCTGTGAGAGATTTCGGAAGCTTCGGATGAAGATTGGCCCGTTGTCGATACAGCGACGACTTAGCCTCGTAGAATGTTGGCAGTTTTTGGACCACTTCTTCCGTGTAGTCGTCCCATTCTGCGGTTCTCAAACATGCTAGAGATTCGTCAAATATTGCAGGAATGGGATGAGCCGACTGCCGACATTTCTCTCGAATCTTTGCCATCACCTTCACAGCTGTGGTTCCTGCAGCATCTCTATCATGGTTATGTTCGCCGGCCATTTTCGTCAGTTGGTCATTGAAGGTATTGATTCGGGCTGGACATGATGCCTGGACGCAGTACCAGTAGGACCTTTCATTTTTCTTCGTCTTAAGTCGGAACATGTACTGGTTGTGTACTAGGGTTATGGGTAATACACAGGCCCGGATTCACCGGGGGGGGGGGGGGGGGGGGGGGGGGGGGGGGGCTGGCCTACCAGCTGCTCTGGTATACATTTTTTCTAGGCTATAAAATCCATTGATTACATAATGTTTGAGCTGTCTAGAGGAAATCCCCATCGTTACTGATACTTACCCATACTGAACCAACCGCATAATCACCTGACCAGCCAGACTCCTATTGTCTTATGGCCCCCTGCTGTTAATGTGTAGGTAATCCGAATCTGCAGTCATCCATGACTTAGTGATAAGCATGTGTTTAAGGTACTGTGTATGCAAATTGATTTACACCTTCACTGATTCACAGGCTATTGTCGAGTGACACCTAAGGACATCTCGTCTGCCGAACGATCTAATGATTGAAGAAAAATAGGCAATTACAAAAACTTTATATCAGTAAAACTATTCTAGACAGGTGATGTTTAGGAAATAGCATAAAAAATCGATTAGTATAAAATTAGCCACTAAAAACAACAACTAAGTTGGACATTAAAATGTAATTGCTATCGAAATATTTTCACTAGAGCCCAAACAAATTATTGATTTAACAAATAACTTTTACTAAATCTAATCATCGAAATTTTAAATTCACTTTTCTCTACATCTATAACATTTTAAATCTTGAATTAAAGCGGGCAATTTAACTGCCAGGTTGATGAACTTTCAGGTATAAAAAATTGCCGTTTTTTTTTTTTCGGAAAAAAATTAAAAAGCTATTCTGCAGGGAAGATGCATACCTATCGCTAGCCATGTAAATTAAACTTTATCAGAAATGGGTCGTGTTTCTAAATATCACCAGCTATACTATTTTTACATAACTTGTATTATTTTAACGAAGCAGTTAAATTCTTCTTAACTAACTCTCTCAATATATAAATACAAAAAGTAGGTCTATACATCATCATGTTCACTTTTCTTATTATATACGAATAAAATAATAATAATTATTATAAAATATGTGTATTTTAGATTTATGAATATAATTAAGAAATGAAAGAATTTGAAAATTGATAACTGCCATATTTTGGGACAATGTATGTGTAGATTGTGATTACTAATTTAAATCTAATCTAGGTAATCAGTTATTGATCAATGTTACTGATAAGTCAACGAATACTAATGCACAGAATACACAATTTATGTGCAAAATAAAACGGATATTGAAGATTTTATATTAAATATCAACATGTTTGTTTTATCACTGATTAAACACTTAGAAAAACCAAAATGTTTCAACTAAAACTAAAAATGTACACACAAAAAAAAAATGACACACAAAAGGGGCCCAAACCTACCCTATAACGTGCGCCTGATTTTTTTTTTCTGAGAATTTCTGTGTGAAGACTGCTTCCAGATCGACAATTTGACAGTCAGTATCATTAAGGTCGAACCTATTCCCTTCCACATTTTTGACAAAATGATTATGTTTAACGTGAAAATTGATTTTTTTCTCAGTCTTTGACAAAACTGTCTTTTACACTGTTTAGTCAAAAACTAATGATCACAAGTCACTTTTTGTGGTTCAGGAAACCCTTATTAGATATTTTATGCCAGTTTGTGAATGAAAATACAAGATAAGCCCGTATTTCTTACCCGGAAGAAGTAATGCCCTTTCAGTAATATCAGTGTCCCCCCACCACCACCAGCGCTTCCATCTCCCCTATCGTTTTTTTTTTTATCGGGGCCTGTAAATGCAATTGTAATCAAATTTATACGATTGCACAGCAGTTATTCAATAACATGACTTTGCGCCGGTAAAAGATAACATTATATCGCTCAATGCTTAAGGCTCGGTCCCACTTGGCATTTTTTTTTTTTGCCTCGGGGATGGGATACATACGTACTCCCGATGGAAATAGCGTCGCGAGCCATGTGGAGTCATCGGGAGGCCTCGGGTGTACTGCAAAAAGAATTCATTGAATTTTTCCCGATGTGTTCTCGATGTTTTATCGGGAAAACAAGCCGGGGAAATATCCGCAGAGAAGCTCCGGTCAGCTTCCGCGATTTTTTTTCCTCCGATGAATCCCCGATGCGTCTGTGATGTCTCGCCGAAGTATCAGTGGGGGGGGGGGGGGCATTCGGGGATATTCGGCGGCTTTTCTGTGACACATTCCCGATCTTATGGTTGAATCTCATAATATTTGCAAAAAAAAAAAAAAAAATGGCAAGGGTTGAAAAGCGCACCCAGAAATTAGTTTCTGTTTTGGCCAGTCTTAGACTGAGACGGTCAAAAAGGCCATTGGACATTGCTTAGGGCATCCCCTTAAACCCCCCAAAAGTCTTCTCTTGACTTTGTCGCTTAATTCCACCATCAAATTTTCATACTCTCAATAATCTTCCCCGAGACACGTAGGATGGTTCGCAAGATCCCCTAATCTACGGGGATATTTCCCCGATGATGTTACAAACTCAGTGAAACTCCGGGGCACCTTCGCCGATCATCGGAGGAGGTCCCCCGGTGCTTTTCCGAACATCAGGACTCAAGGCTATTGTGTCATAGCCGAAACAACAGTGAATGTTCAAGAGACCAATCCCGAAGCCTAATAATTGTCATTTTTCAACGGACTGCTCAGTCTTTTTTTGGCTCAAACAACGGGAGCCATCGGAAGAAAAAAAAAATGTTTATTTCCACATCACCAATTATTTTTTTTCCCAGTGGGACCTAGGCCTTCAAGTTTCAAAAATATATATCGGATTTAAAAACAAAAACAACAACAACAACAAAAACCTTCACCTTTATCCCCAGATACCCTTCAGAATGCATCTCCATCACACTAAAAACTTTTTTTCCGGGGGAGCATGCCCCCGAACCCCCCTAATACTCCTATCACATTCGGATTTTGCCCCCCCAGCAGAAAATTTCTGGATCCGGGCCTGATACACATATGTGGATTACTACTGACCACAACATTTACTCAATCAAGGGAACTTCATTCACCTAGGAAATTGTATGATCATACCAGCTAAGGAAGGGGGGGGGGGCTTGTAACACAATAAAAAACAAAAATATGCATATAACCACAGGGCTTACAAATGTCATTCTATTTAACGTTCAGTTTCGCTAATTCAATTACATTTCGGAAATAATATATACTTGGTTACTAATTTTGTTCAACATCAACAGACGCTTATGAGAATGTGCTTCTGCTTAAGCGTTCTCTGAACACCGACGAAATTGTTTATTTTCATGCAGATCTCGTGAAAACTATTTCGCAAGTAGAGTGTAGATACCGTTTCGAAATAACCTTTTTTAATTTGATTGCTTTCATTATATGAATAGAAATGAATAAATTGAGACAAATTCTCCCGAAAACTCCAACAGATACTTTTGCGTTCTGGTTTTCTTTGCTTGGGATCAACCTCATATATTGGACGGAACTGCTGATCGTTTTACCGTGGGTGGCCGAGAATCAGGACGGATACAGCAGTGTCAAATATTACTGTCATGTGGTTTTAGGGACTTTTATTTACGTTAATACACTTGGCTTCTTTTGGAAAGTGATAACCACAGACACAAGTACCGTCGGAGTCATGCTTCCATCTCTTTTAAAGCCTGGTGTGTTTTTATCAATATATTTATCTATCTGTTTGTCTTTCTTTTTCAATAGGGTAGAAAATAGTACCCAGGTACCCGTGGATTGGGTAGAAAATTGCCGCTACAAAATTATCATCCCTAAACAGATGTTGAACTTTTCTATATATACTGTGGGCCACGAATCTCGCGGTAATAACACTTTAACGACGAATAAATTATGAAAAACAACTTATCAAATCTAATTCTCTTCAAAAACTGTGACTTTCATCTAATTTTTTCAAAATGACACATTTGTGCAACAAAGACATCACTCAATAACAGTTTAATTAGGTCACCAATTGTCATACTGTGGCAACCATTTGTAATCAGGGGAGGCTATTAAACTCGCGGAAGACTGGTATACAAGGCCAATTTTAATTGAAAATAACTAGATTAGATAGCAATGATGGAAAAATTAGTGGTTTCAAAGTCTAATCAATTTGCATAAAATATAGTACTTCAAACCTCAGTTTGACAGTTCAAAATTTTGACAGACGACGGATGTCATTGTGAAGGATTTAGGTTATTTTAGGAATATGTGAGTGAAAATAATGCTGTTTTTAGATAAAATGTTAAAATTATATTATTTCAATATTTAATTACCCAAATTGGTGGCATATTGTTGGAAAATATTTCTTTTGTAAACGTGAAGAAATTGGGTCACGATTGTTTATGTTTACAAAGGCTAGGGGCGCTTAAATACTGCGAGTTTAGTGATACCGCGAGATTAATGGCCCCAAGTATAATATACATGTATATGCACGTCAGTAGGCAATTCGTAATGATATTCTTTAACATAATTCTACTCAAGCAAGTATCTTCTCATGCCTTTTAGATAGACGTATTTTGTATGTACAAAGTCTGTATCATTGAGTACTTATTGAATTTGAAATGTATTAAAATCAGCAACTTCAACAATTAGTTACTACAGGTGGTAACATTTTTTGTGTGTGTGTGCAATAATTACATATGCATAGGTACCTGCGTGTAATAGTATGACAGGTACCTGGGTAACAAAAATGGACTAATTTCAGCTCTGTTTCTCACTTACTTTCTTTCTACAAATTAAATATTATATTTATAAACTATTTAAATGCCTGGCTTCTACCTGGTATTTGAGTTTCGAGTTTACCATTACTGTGACAGTATTCCAGTGATGCAGCATTGAACAATGTTACAGGTGGAGGAAGACACTGGTTGTACAAAGGCAACTAAACCACAGACCTACAAGAACTTAAGCAGCTAGATGGCTATGATACCTCACATAAAAATCTGAATGATCCAACCAGAATCAAACATAAGGCTAAATGATTGTAGATCAGTGACTATAAGCATAACCACTTGTCCATAAAGTCCCATTGTCTGAGATGGCTAGTGCATAAGTATAACATTATCAATCTGTAACTGTGAGATATTTCTGATGTGGCTGCATCCCAATCACTGTAATACAAATTATGTTCATTTTATATATGTGACAGGTTGAGAAATATGTGCAGCCTGATCGGGACCTAAGCCGGGGGCCTTTTGCTGACAGGGCGAATGCTCTACTGACTGAGCTGCATACACATTTTTCTCCCCTGTTGTGAGTTCTCGGTACTGTGACATTGGTGACACAAAGGGGTTGCTGTGACATTATTCCCCTCTATTCTAGAATTTGTCCCTGAATTCTAGGAGTTCAGGGTGAATATGACCATGTGCAGGTCTAGTTAAACAGACCAAACACCTATGCCGCAGTCCCATGTTGGGTGCCAAATGTCAGAGGGTGAGAATAACATGCAGCCTTACTGGGACTCGAACCTGGGGCTTTTTGCTTACAGGACAAATGCTCTACCAACTGAGCTACCCAGTGACTTTAACACACTTCTCCCATATTGTGAGTTATCAGTACTGTGACATTATCACCACTGCATTATAGAATTTGTCCCTGATTTCTGGAAATTATAGTTAAATATAATCATGAGCAGGTGTCATCAGACAGACATAGCATCTTTCGCTTACAGGGCGAATGCTCTACTGACTGAGCTACCCAGCCACGTACACATCTTTCACCCCTATTGTAAATTATCAGTACTGTGACATATATCAAAATACTTCATGTTACTTTTTTATCATATAAATGTTTATGTATACTATTGTGTGTTTTATTCCCTGCTACAAAATTTCAATGTCCTATTTAGTCTTGTTGTTTAGTTCTGTAGATTTTTGACAGTATATTAGTAAGAGCTAGCAACCTGATAAGCTCAGAGTTCTCATACCATAAAGGTATTGCATCAAATGATTTTTTTCCCCTGAGTTACTTAAAATGTTGGTCATTTCATGTATGCATTCATCATTAAATTCATGAATATCATAATTATTTGTCAGAAAGAGATCTAGTCTCTATATGACTAATATTGTCATTTTACCTAATGATTGACAAGAATCATGCTGCCAACATATTGATATTTTCTATTCATAAATTATATATGTGGTACTAAGTGTTTTGGATCTGACTTGAAAAAAATTCACGATCATGACTAACTGATCAAAAAGCTGTTTTAAGTTTAAACTTATTTAATTTATGTCATTTGGGAAACAAGTTCTTACAACTTATTCTGATCCCTCTTGATGGTTCCTGGGTTGGACCAGTACTTGGTGCTTGAGAAGATCATGAAAACCCTCCAACTAAGTTAGAACCCATAACCTTTGGATCCGCAGTCAGGAATGTTACCACTGAACCATGGATCCCTGAGTAAGAGTCCTGATTGATTCATAAACAAAGAAAGTAGAAACAATTTTGCTCACAATAAACTGTTATTGAACTATCCATTTTCTAGTAACAAATTTAGTATACCTCTTCAAGTTTTGTGTGTGGCAGAATTTGACACATTGCAAGTGAAAGGTTATTATCAGTGCAAGGTTATTATTTTCAGTCCCTTGTTGATATAGTGTTTCATAACTTTACATTGTATGATACTTTATTAAAACAAAAGAATGTTATTTACAATGTTAATCAATTAATACTTACATCCAGTTCAGACAAGTTATTCAGGAATATACACTTGTGGTACTGGTAGTTACATTAGGGTTACATTATGACAGTTTGTTTTGAAACTTTATATCTTTCTTTTAAATCCTGCTCACATTATGAGTCCTAAAATCCAATAGTAAACTACACTGCACACAAACTCAGTGTGGGTTTGAATCCCAGCAGGGTCATTCAGATTTTCATGTGAGGAAGCCCTCCAGCTGGCTTGCAGTAGGTTGGTGGTTCTTCCTGGATGCCTCCGCGCATACAGGGTCTTCCTCCACCTGTAATTAGCTGGACGTCGCTATATGACTGAAATACTGTCAAAGCGATGGTAAACTCGGATAGTCAAGTCAAACACAGTAATTAAGTAATTCTATGGATAATAAGTAAATGCAATTTAAGTTTTGAGTAATGACCACAGAAGCTCATTGCTGCCAAGTCCTTTCCACAGCTACACACACAATTCACTAAGTTCCTAGTGAATTGTATATATATATATATGTGTGTGTGTTTGGAAGGGTCATGGCATTGAGCTCCTGTGAAAGTTACTGTTTAGCTAAAATTGCTTCAACAATCCGATATTTTTTTTTTCTATATTTCAGAGTGGAGGTACTGCTATGTGTGTGAATCCAACTCCCCGCCTCGCTCATACCACTGCCACACCTGTAAGCGTTGTATCCTGAGACGCGACCACCACTGTGTTTTCACCGCTAACTGTATCGGCCTAAAAAACCATCGCTACTACCTCCTTCTTCTGGCATACTGCAGCGCTGCTGCCATCTACGCGAACATCATGAACCTAGACTACATGTGGTTTGTCCTTGATGGTGTCTCCGTGTGGTCCTTACTCAAGTTGATATTTCCCTTCTTCTCCTGGGTCCTGCAACTGATCAGCCTGAAGAAAATGATCCTGTCCGGTATCCTGCTGCTGTGTATTGCTGTGGCCCTCATGATGAGCTCTCTGCTAGGTTATCACTTGAGAAATTTATTTTTTGGGCAGCTTACGCATGAAAGAACTTATAAACAGTTCCAGTATAACCTAGGATGGAGAAATAATTATGAGCAAATTTTTGGGAGAAATTGGGCTATTGCTTGGCTGTCACCATGGATATCGTCAGAGTTACCCGGAGATGGACTGAGTTTTACTAAAGCTAAAGAATATGAAGATCCCAAAACTATGTGATGGTCTACATTTCTTGAATGTGGAATTCAACCATTATTGTTAGGGATTAGCATTGCTTTTATTATTTAACACTTGTAACAATGCTTTCAGTTTAAAGTAGCATATACATGACTGTATAATTCTTATCAATGCAAACAATTGATATGGCATGCTTAGAGTTTATATTTTTGTTCAGATAAGTAGATAAATGGCTTTATTTTAATGATACTGCAGCTTTAAATAATATTTTAATTTACTGTTGTTGTTTTTTTATAAATATGTGCACAGTGGATGTGATTTTTCTGTCAATTGTAAGAGATAAATTATTACTTGCTGACTTCCACTGTTATAGTGTATTGTGTGTGTGTTAATCTTTGGATACCCTGAAAAGGTCATAAGGGAACAATTTTAAGTCACTTTTATATTGAAATTTTCCCTCTCTTGTGAATGTTTATCATATTTTTTTTGTTATTGTTCCTTAAAGATCAAGTTCATTGAAATTTTTGCTTTGGATATTACCTTGAAATAGAAAAGGCTTAAATAAAAGTAGGAGATAATGATTCAATCATAGTGAATATTAACCTTGGATTTATGAGCTATCAAGACACAAAGTATTGGTGCAATCCAGGAACCATCACTAACAATAGTCATATTAAGTTGAAATTTCACTAAAACTAAGTGAAAAATGATATTGTTGTTGATCTCTTTACAATGATCTTTTTTTTTTTTACTTTTCAACCAAGGCCATCAACCATTTCTTAAGAAATATTGTTAGTTATTAAGGTTAAAAATTATAATTTGTGTCAATTTAATCATGTACTTGGATATTTTGGAGAACAGGAATGGTGGATTGCATTTCTACCTATTTACAGAATTATGTTTTACTTAGCTCTATGTATTAATGGTTTAATTTTGATCCAGTATTATCCCAGAACAATATACAGAGTGTCGTTATTTGTCATGTAACATGATGTGTTTTTTGTTATCTTCCTTCCTAGGCATTGTTATCCCTTTACCTACTTTAGACTCATTTTGAAAATTTGACACATCAGCAAATAGAGCAGGCGAAGATCAGATAGATTCTGAAAGAAATGGTTTGATCAGGGTCTCCTCTGTTGGCTCATACAATACATTGGGGCTTGGATTTTATAGAGTCTGCACAAAAAAACATTGTTTCATGTGTAACATTTAAAGTTCACTAAATTGATGTTCATCAAGTCATTTGTGCATGAATATTCATGAGGTACAGGATTAACAAAGTGGTTTGATATTATTGACGCCACATGGAAATGCGGCGTCAGTGTAGAATTGTTTTGTTTTTTTTTGCAAATGGAGCCGCATAATCAAAACAGGGAGCAACCACTGAATTAACATAAAATAAAAATATTTAATATGTAAAAAAAACACTATGAATCAATTACTTGCATTAACTGATAAAAAAAAAACAAGATTCAAAATATGCAAGTTTTCTATTGCTATCATAAAGAAACTGGACACATTTAATGTGTATCTGTTGACTTCCCCTTAAACTCGTAGGCAACGGGTTTTAAAACTTGGTTAACGGACCTTGCAAGGCAACCTGATTCATTAAAGCTCAGAAAAACATTTGGAAGATGTTTTGAGGTCTTAAGATATTCAGATTTTAGATACAAACCGTCAACTTGAAAAATTAATGAAACAGCAGTTTAAAAATAAGTATTACAGCATAATGTTGAAAGTGTAAAAACATACAAACACTATACATATGGCCATAGCGGACATGTCTAATTTATGGCCCCAGGCCCAATATGCGGTCTCAGTATGTATAGTGCTGGAAATTGGTTAATTTAACTGAATGTTACATAGCTTATGTTGTAAAGCCTTGTAAACATATATTTAAATTTACACACATCATCAACACAAAACGAATGCCATACTCCTACGTCAAGCTACGTTATCAAGGGAAATAATAACTATGGGGAAGATTGTTAATTAATACCGGGACCTGTACCTAAATCCCTTACCAAATAAAAACTTATCTTTGCTGAATTGTTTCTTCATCATTGTCCTTGCTGTTGCTGATAATGATGATTTTTTTTTTTTTTTTTTTTTTTTTTTTTTTTTTTTTTTTTTTTACATTAATACCGCCTTAGTAGCTTACTGTCAGGAAATTTCATGCATCTTGCAGACCCTAACTATTCCAATAATTATATAAAAAAGGAATTTCCTGTTTCAAAATGTATCTTAATTGATCTATAGATTACTATAGAATCATTAATATTCTTGGGGGACTAAATTTCGTTGTTTTGTGGGTGGCTTTATCCACGAATATACATCCCCACAAAAACTGTTTATTTCATAGACCTTATGTTTTTTAGTACATGGTTCCATGGATATATGTACCAATGAAATTGATTAAATCACATATTCCATGAAATTTATGACAACGAAAATAAATGACTTTACAGTAGTTAATTTAATGGCATCTCAAATCATTATCACATAATGTGTCTATACTATGATTTAAGTATGTCTGTACTTTTTTGTTCTGTATTTCTGAATATTTGATAATATAAGTTTTTTGTTGTTTTTGGACCTTTTCATTATGGCTTTGATTTAAGTCCTGCTTCAAAAACATGTGCAGCATCTTTGATGCTTTGCATCAAAATTAATCTTGTTCAATATTTGAACATTTATTATTTTTCAACCATATGATCAAAATTATTAAAGTTGAATACTCATAATTTCATCAGGTGACAGTTTTGTAACTTTTTAGCAATGATGTAATATGCAATTTTCGGCTGAAATTCGGGTATAGTATTGTATATATTGGGTCATCTAAGGGTGGTGAAATTGGGTAAATTCTCCTACAGTTGTCAGGGCAGAGTTTCTACAAATATTCTCTCTCAGAACAGCTAGGGAAATGGCCAACCTAACCAAAATTTCAATTGGTGATCAATTTCTTAAAAGCTAATAACAACTTTAGTCAACAAAACAGTTAGAATAAACTATTTTTTACACACATTCACACCCAAAACATATTTTGCTAACCATACAAATGTGCATTGTTGATCTGTGTTAAATCAGTGTCTATTTATATACAGTGGTAAAAGAGACCCATAATATTATAACAAATGTTGGCCAGGTTTTTATATTATGATTATGACCTGTAATTCATACACAGGTGATGTTTTTTCTCTGGAACACATCATTTTAAGGAGTTTACAAACTGTGTAAAAAAGTGTGTAATTTTATTATAAGTAATGAAATGTGAAAGGAAAATTATTTGAGTCTTGATTTGAAAATATTTTAGACATGTTATACTAATTGATTACAATAGATGCATAAATATAAATGACTTGATTTTGTGATTTTGATTCTTAAGCCTTTCTCTCATAGAGGACACCATGAAAAGATCTATGCGAACAGCATAAAACAGATCAGCCTGCGAGTAACTCGCAGGCTGATCAGGTTTTATGCTGTTCGCTGCTCCTCAGTGGTCTGGAAATGAGGATTTTGTAATTAAATTTGGTAAGGTTTAACTGTGGTTTTCTGCAGATCAGGCTTTATGTGATACCTATTGAGTGTGTCAAAATGAGTCTCTATGAGGGAAAGGATTAAGATATGTTCAACATTTTGAGTAAATGTGTAAAAATGTTTCAGTCATCAGGGCTCAAATCTCGTTGGGGGCAAGAAATTTTCATGATATTCCAGGCAAAGTACTTGTCCAACCCAGGAACTTTCAAGATAGATTAATTAATATAGGTTGAAAGAACTTGATTCCAAATTGGTGCAAAATAAGCTTCAGTTGTTTTGTCATTTGAAAACTGTCTTTAGTTTTAAGTGAGAAATTGGCGGTTTAAGGTTTGCAATTTATCTGTAAAAAGAAGAGTCAGAAAACTTTCTGATAGTCAGCATTACGTGATTGTCTGCAATTTACAGTGACAATTTAGAAATTTCAGATTCAGTTTTGGTCAAAGTTTCATTATGAAATGGGAAATGTATTTTTTTTATCCAAACGTCGTGGTCACATTTATGTTTTGAAAATAATAGTAAAGAATCATTGTACAGTTGAGCCCATGCAATGAATGGAAAGGATTGGAATACATTAGTTTCTAATATCAGACATGTGTAACTTGATTTTCTCTTGCAGCTGTCATTTCACGACTGCAGTAACAATAGTTCAATATTTCAAGCAAAGACGCTAACTTGATTTTATTAATTATTTAAGGGTTTTAAGACCCTCAGATATTATTGTTCTTAGGTGCTTGGTATTATGTGTAGTTCAGTCATTTTGACAATTAATTTTCAGTGCCATATTATTTTTGCTTATTATACTGATATCAATCTTTTAAATAAGTATAATTCTGCATAATGATTTCATATTTGATATTATGAATAATTATTTTATTCCATTTTTCTGTTTTTGATTTGATTGTGTATATACATGTCTTTGTTTTAATCAAGGGAAACAACTTTGTAATTCAGTTGATCAGACCTACTTTGGAAGTAATATTATGCCAAATTTTAAGTCATAAAGAAATTTAGACATGAAATACATGTCTAAGTCATTGTAAGAAATTAAATACACAAGCCAAATATTATAATTTTATATTTGGAAAGAGGCAGTTAAGATGTGAGTTGTATAAATATGCAAATGAATGTTAGTTTCTTAAAAAAAGAAAGAAAAAAATTAGGTGCTGACCTTCAGAAGGAAAGGATTATGTGAAATGTAAAGGAATTTAAAGGGGAAATTAAGGAATTTAGTTACAAAATAGGATGCATGAATGAGATATATTTGTGATTAATGGTTAGTAAAAAAAAAATAATGAATTGGGGGAAAAATTAGTGAGTATGAAGGTGTGGAATGATGATACAGTACAGTATGAGTTAGTGAGTATGTCATGAGGGTGGAATGATGATACAGTACAGTATGAGTTAGTGAGTATGTCATGAGGGTGGAATGATGATACAGTAAAGTATGAGTAAGTGAGTATGTCATGAGGGTGGAATGATGATACAGTACAGTATGAGTGAGTATGTCATGAGGGTGGAATGATGATACAGTAAAGTATGAGTTAGTGAGTATGTCATGAGGGTGGAATGATGATACAGTAAAGTATGAGTTAGTGAGTATGTCATGAGGGTGGAATGATGATACAGTAAAGTATGAGTTAGTGAGTATGTCATGAGGGTGGAATGATGATACAGTAAAGTATGAGTTTTAGTGAGTATGTCATGAGGGTGGAATGATGATACAGTAAAGTATGAGTTAGTGAGTATGTCATGAGGGTGGAATGATGATACAGTAAGTATGAGTTGTGAGTATGTCATGAGGGTGGAATGATGATACAGTAAAGTAGGAGTTAGTGAGTATGTCATGAGGGTGGAATGATGATACAGTAAAGTAGGAGTTAGTGAGTATGTCATGAGGGTGGAATGATGATACAGTACAGTATGAGTTGGTGAGTATGTCATGAGGGTGGAATGATGATACAGTACAGTATGAGTTGGTGAGTATGTCATGAGGGTGGAATGATGATACAGTAAAGTAGGAGTTAGTGAGTATGTCATGAGGGTGGAATGATGATACAGTAAAGTATGAGTTAGTGAGTATGTCATGAGGGTGGAATGATGATACAGTAAAGTATGAGTTAGTGAGTATGATTATATTCTATATATTTTAATTGTCAGTCTTTTTTTTTCTCTCTTTTTTTCAAACATGGAAAAAGGAACTTTTTTCTTTAATATCCTTTTCTGCAATTTATTTTCAAGGGGTGAGAACTTGATGTGAAAATTCTGAGAAAAAGAGAAAAAGGTCTTTTGATTTTTTCAAGAGAGAGAGAGAGAGAGAGAGATTGGGGG
The DNA here is from genome assembly GCA_021229015.1 of Solen grandis. Taxonomy (NCBI): domain Eukaryota; kingdom Metazoa; phylum Mollusca; class Bivalvia; order Adapedonta; family Solenidae; genus Solen; species Solen grandis. The sequence continues at coordinate 37,062,897 of CM037793.1, forward strand.
TGGGGGTGAGATGGAGAAGAGAGAGAGAGAAGGAGCTAGTTAATTGGAGGTTCAGATGAGATGTTATACTTCTGTTTTTAGTTGCGAACAGTTTATACTAGAGTCAGAACTGCTTAATTTCAGTGCTGGACGTATGCCATTCCATGATACACATCTCTGTTTTACTGTTACTTTAATGGTACAAGTAATTGGTCTTTTGGATGACAAGATAAGTAGATGCCAAAATTGCTCACAAAATAAACTCATTATATCAAATTTAAAGGAACACATGCATTGTAACTGTTTTTATCAATAGATTTTGTTCATCAGTTTTTGTTTTGATACAGTTTTGTTTAAGGAATTTTAAAGCACTTTTGAGATCTTTATTGGAAGTATATTGAATAATTTAACCAATGGCTTTTTGCTCTTTCATGGCCACTAAATAAAATGAAGAGTCTATGACATATTTAATACAGCTTGTGGTCTAGTTTGATACTGATTAAAAAAAATTGAAAAAGCCCCTCTAGTCATTTAAATATGATTATTGTTCATCTTTAACACTATTTCTTAATAAGAATTAATTAAATCATTTTTTTTGTTGCTATTAAATTTCTTTGATTGTGCATTAAAGGCATGACCATGAGTACATTTATTTGTGGATTCTTGAGTTTGTTAAATGAACAGTGTCATGGGGACTGTTGTAATATTTGTGAATAAAATCATCAACAAGATATCGATCCATTTGGCCGAGTGGTTGGAATGTCTGCTCTGGAACCAGGTGGTCATGGGTTCGATCCCGAGCCGCGGCATACCAAAGTCATAAAAATGAATCAGGTATAGCTCCCTGTCTTGGCGCTCAGTATGAAAGGGTAGTTTAAGGACTTGTTGGCCGGTGTTAGGATCATTTGACTGGGTGTGGCATCATGGCAGCGGCATGATATTGCAGTGTGGAAGCACTATATCTGTCTCAAGTACACATAGCCTATTTATGACTGAAAAACAATTGGTGGGACGTAAACAAACACAGATCAACACATTCCAAGATGATTAAGACCGTATTGATATTTAAGTGTTATACAGTATATGACATTTGTTGAAACTCGATGCTGTAATGTTGGATAGTACATGTATAATAGTATAGAACTAGCCCTAACCCAGAGGCACCCAGATAGGGTGATCAACCTGTCATAGGCCAAATTTAAAGGCCCATTATATTACATAATGATTCAATTTCATGACAAAGAAAATATAAAATTACATTGGCATATTGTAGATTAGTACAAATGGTACCTAATGTACAAATATATGCTGTAAAATAACATTTAAACATATTGAATATGTTGGTCAAATTACGCAATTTAGTATTTTGGATGGATGTCAAAAATTAATACTCTCATTGTTTACATTTTGCATTGGCGAGTATTCACCGAAGACAGTCTGTAATCGGAAATAATTTGAAAACGTCGTCGAATCACAATTTGTTTATCTGCTAGGTCATCAATTTATGCACTCGTGATTCGTTAACGGAGACAAACGTAATGTCTTTGGAAAATTGAAGAAGATAGGCGGAATATGCAAATTAGTTATTTTGTAAACAAATGAATAATCTTAAGTAAAATGGTCTTTCTTATCTATGCATTGTAGTAACGTCGTCAACAAGTACAGATTGCATCTCGTGATAAATCTGCAGCACACATTTTGCTGTTCAGTCCAAAGAATATACACTGCTTTTGGAAACATAACGGGCCTTTAAGACTTTTGGCTTCCTCGCATGAAAAATCTGAATGACCCTGTCGAGATTTGAACCCACAGTGGTGAGGATCTCTGTGTGACATTTATGGTCAACGGCTTTATCAGGGAGCGAGTCAAAACGTATCCAAACCAAAACGTACCCACTTTTTGATGTCAAAACGTACCTAAAGTTTTTTGGGTTTTTTTCATTTCACTACTGATATTTTCATATAATATTTCAATCAGGTTATAATTTATGATTTTGTTTGAAAATATATTATTATTTTTAGCACATTGTGCTCAAGGTGAGCTATTGTGAACGATGAATGTCCGTCGTCAATATTTAACTTAAAACGACATCTCCTCCTAAACCACTGGGCCAATTTTAAGTTGCAGCCACGGAGGCCCAACAAAACTATTTGTGTAGGTTAGAGTCAGTGACGCAGGGTTCATTGTTCCAGGGTCCCTCTTATACATGTATATATAGAGGACCCGATTACTCGAACAAGAGATTGATCATTTGTTTCTTCCCCCTTTGTTACACACATCCTAAATTTTGCTGTGCTCTATATTTATTATCAATAAACGTATAGGACTATACTTGTTTTAACTTATTACTGCTGTGTAATATATTTTTATGTATTTCCATTAATTGTTTCATACACGAATGACGGTACTGTGTTATGCCCCAGGTCGTCTGTCCGTTAGCAATTTTGTGTCCGCTCTGTATCTCTTGAACAGCTAAAATAAATTTGAAATTATTTGACAGAAATGTTTACTAAGAGGATGTGCAGAGCGAATGTTTTCGATGATTTGGTTGGAGGTCAAGGGCACACCTGAAGGTCTTGTAGCATACTGGTATAATGTTAGACTGTTTCTAGTCCGCTGTTTATATATATTAATACAATATACATGTGTATAGAGTTAAGTAATCAGAAGTTTGAGAGCACAAGTCATCTCAAACTACTGGAGTTGACCAGTTACATGTACAGAATGTCTGTGTCTAGAGTTGTGGCCCTTGATCACTTTTCATATACATGGTTCTGTAGGCAGAATTTAATTAATGCAACTCCTCTTTACAGCAGGAATTTGTTTTGAAATTTACTTTATATATTTGCATAATGTGCAATTTTGCATGTGCTCATACATCATTAAGGAGTTAAGGCCCTTTGTTACTTATACCTACACAGACTTAGTATGGGAAATCCCTTACATAGAAGCTAGTTTCAGCCCCAAGTGTGGCTCTGCTTGTGATAGAATCAGCAGTATACAAACCACAAAATGTCGATAATGGTTATGCTTTCTCATTGATGGTTGACAACAATATTGTACAATAGAACATACAAGGGTTCTTTACATTGCAATACCTTCACGCCTATGATGTCACGCTTTGCGGCACTTTCGTTTTATAATAGTAGTAGATTTAGTGACTAGGGACATATTATATAACTTGTGTTAATCATTTCGAAATAAAACTGTTTCCGAGATTTTTTTTTCCAAATTGTTTGCAGGTATTAATCTGATATTTGTTAAGAGGCTCGACTATTTGTGTCATTTTTTTGCGGAGTTACTGCCCTTTATCCTAAAATAAAAACCAAAATTATGCGGGTGACATAAACGTAAACAAAATGAAATTGGTCATTTAGAAACGGCGATTTTCATTGTAAAACGCTTAGTGTCTTTCTAACAATTCACCAGTGTGTGGAAATATATATAAGTGCTTTATGTTCCAATTAGACAACGCCTCCATCTCCTACCCATTTGAAATTCCCCCACGGTAACTTTAAACTTTTTCAAATTTCCCTCCACGTGAACATAAGAACGTTTTCAAATGCCCTCCAACGATTTAACTTTTATCCCCCCACCCCGGACTAAAAATCGTTTACAAGTGACCCACCCATTTTTATGCCGGAAAAAACGTAAAACTTAAACACTAATATTCTGAACAAATATGTTTCATATATAAATTTCAGTAAGATAGACTGGAAAATAAGAACAGTGGTGATTTAAAAACAGCAAGTATTCTCAATTTTTTGTCTTCATTAACTTATGCCCCTACAGATGGCTGACAAAAGTGTCTTATCAGTGCCTATGGCATCACACGGAAACTATGTGTTGATATTTCCGGGTTGAGCATTTGAAAATGAGGGTGTTTGTTTGTGTGTGTTGGGGGGGGGACACAAAATGTTTTCAATATGAAATACATAAAAGCGTTTTAAAATTCAGACAGGCAGTTTGAATTCCCGTGGGGAACTTGAATTTGGAGGTTGCGTTATTCTGTTACATCGATATTAATCTACGTAGAGCCTGTTGTTTTGTATAGGTCTTAAACCTTTTGATATGTATGTAGGTATATAGGTGTTCTGCTGCATGTAACCTCAGGAGCGGGAAGTCGTGGGTTCGATCCCCGGCCGCGACATACAAAATCGTAAAAAATGGTATTCTTATAGCTCCCTTGCTTGGCGCTCAGCATATAAGGGTAGTTGCAGGACTGGTTGGCCCGGTGTCAGGATAATGTGACTGGGTGTGGTATCATGCCACATGTCTACGGCGTGATATTGAAGTGTGGCAGCACTATATATAACTCAAGTAGACATCGACTTCAAATGACTGAAAAACTGTCGGTTGGACGTTAAAGCCAACAAACAAACAAACTAACAACTAACAAACAACTACACGTAACAAGGAAATGGAAATATAGATATCTCCCCAGACAGAGACAACTCCATCTCTTGCATTCCATATTTTCGTTGACATTATTTTTTATTGATTCTGTAAAGAAGCCAAATCCATGCTTACATATATTCGTGGCTCCATTTTCTAGAAGGTCGTGGAAATATCCATCTAAAATAAAACGAAATTAGTCCCCAACGAAAATTTGTGATAATATACCTGTAAACCAGGAAATTATTTCGCGCATTTTAAGTTAGCGAGTTTCGCGGTCGGGTTATTTCCGCGAAAGTAAAACGCCGCGAATCACTCTCCTGCTATAAAAACGCGAAAATTAGTCGCTACAAGAAGTTTGATTCAATTTCACGTGTGTTACTTCAGTTCTTTGTGAACGGGTGTGGATTTCATCAGCCGAATGTAAATGGAAGTGCTACAAACTGCAGACAACTGTGTCTTTGTGTGCATTGTAAACTGTGAAATTCAATACTTGACAATAGGTGTCGGTACACATTCTAGTACATGCCACCACAAATTAATATTGTATTTATTAGGATAAAGCTTATGTTATGTTATGTTATGTTATAGTATGTATGTATGTATGTATGTATGTATTTCTTCATTTTTGCTTGATTTTTGTGGTGTTAAAAAATACGTATGGACATCTTGCTTTACTAACTATTTATACTAGTATACAAATAATTCGTTTAACCAGCAGCTAGTCTAAAAACTACTCAAACTAATAACTCAAAACTGTTGACCGATAACTAGAAAAATAACCGTTAAGTGTATTGGAATGCCGTGTCATGCTATTCAATGAATACATTTTGTTTGTAGCGTGTATTATTTCGCGGGATTCGCGGTTTGGACGCATAAAAGACGCAAAAGTTTCTTGACACGAAAGTTTCCTGGTTTACAGTAGTATCTATTTTTAACGTCCAACCGACAGCATTTCAGTCAAACTCCGGCCACCGAATACATCACGCTACGCTACTTTAACCATTGCCACCACACAAGTCACGTGATGATAGTTGAAACCATGTGACTAACACTCATAATTTTATAAATTAATGTTATTTGATTTTCTTTTTTACTTTTCTCATAATCATGAATGTTATTTTCGTGGAATATAACGAAACTGATATGATATATTCAAAAATAAAGTCAAAAGTGAAAAAAAGTCAATCCGGCCTATATCAGCCGAATCTACTTGTGGTGGCAGTGGTTATCGACACCTGTAAGGGGATGTAACTACTGCGGCGGAGTTTGGGAGACCATATGTATAGATGAGACAGATAATGTGCTGCCTAACTGCAGTATATCTTTCCGTAGACGTGACATGATACCACACAATTTCACATCATCCTGACACCGGGCCAACCAGTCCTGCTGAGTGTCAAGCAAGGAGCTACCAATACCATATTTAACGACGATGTCGCGATCGAGAATCGAACCCACGACCTCCCGTTCCCGAGAGACACGCTCTCTACCAGCGTACAAATCCAATAATGACAGTTTCCAAGTATTGCAAAGCCAGAACACGCGGGTCAGTGAAGCAAATATGCTCCGTGGCTCCATGCAACGTAGTAACTGTATCATTAAGTCTACATTTAAGCTATTTTACACATTTTATGTCGTATCGTTTGTCAGCTTGGATTTGCATTTTCATCGACATTATTTAAATCATTTGTGGACTGTTTTTCTATATACCACAAGACACCGTGGACGAGTGGCATGATACCACACCAATCATGTTATCCTGACAACCAGCACTGGAACTATATCTTGAGCATAAGGGAATTATACAAGCACACTTATAAAAGCCTGGGATCGATCCCATAGCCCCCAATAACGGAACACCAACATTAAATTCGTGCACCTCTTACAGAGCAACAGAGCAAATGCTCAATGAGAAAATGTATTTCATAGGAATTCTATTGACAAGCTTACATTGCGATCTTTGTTGGGTCGACAATGCGACATTAGGCGGACACTCCACCCTCTCGGTGACATGACCGATATAATCTAAAGAATACAGTGGATTTATAGTATCATTTACAGCTATCGATGTCGATTAGAGAGCGTTTTAAAGATCTTGCCAATGTTCTTTTCCTTCTTTTAATTAACACAGTAGATGTAAAAGTATTAAGGTAAAGTCCCTGGAATGTTTCCGCTACATTTCGGACATCGTGGACTTTCATGGTTTCCTAATGTTTCATTAAGATACCTTGGTTATCTTGGTAGAGGTTAAGTGGTTCAAGACATAGCGGAACCATTTCAGGGGACTTTACCTTAAGTTCCAGTACAGCACAGCAATGATAATTTATTTAGTTCAACTACACTCATCAGCTGAACTTTACTGAACAGAAAAACGCAGGTGAGACTTGTATCGGGTTTACATGAACCTTTCCAGTTTTCAGAAGTGAAAATATAAGCCCCGCCTTTTCAATTCATGACTAGGTCGCCTAATCACAAATAATAACACAAACTAGCCAATGTGTTCTATTGTACAAACCAGGTCGACCATTGACTTGCCAATATTCCGGCGTGGCTATTGAATAGCATGTAAGTCAGTTTGAACGCCTCTGCAAAAACGGGAAATCTTCATTATTTTGATAAAGGTATTTGAAGACGCGAGACGAAGGATCAAAACGAAATGGGATTGGCCATATTTAGTTAACAACTTGATATGACTACTGATCATTTTGATATATGGGGTAAACATTTTGTAACCCTGCTTTTCTTTTTCCTTTCTGTATGTTTAAAGATTGATTGCAAGTCTTTCAACATTGTTTAATCATGTACTTCTGCCATATTGCTGTAGAATAATACTTTAAGTCGTGGCTGAATGATTATTGATTCACGCACAGAATTTAGACCAAATGGCATGGTGTTTTATCAAATTCAAATTAGTTTTATTTTATTAATGAAATATACATGTACGTGTGCCATATGATAAGGACAATGGCGATAAAAGTCAACAGTATAGAATTTAAAAAGAAAACAATATAATACGGATAACACTGCATCTAAAATTCTGCAAAGTTACCGTTTATTTTCTACCACACTTAGTGAGATCATAAGGCGAACTGTTGTCATAGTGACCTTTAATGTCAAAAGTCGGAGTTCTGTCAAAATAATTGTACGGCTTCAGAGTGAAACCCCTGTGAACTTGCAGCGTCATCGGAACATCCTCGGCTGTTGGCACGTGCATAAACTTCTCGGACACCCACAGCACGAGGTCTTCATTTCGGATACCTTCGTTATCCAACATTTTTCCAACCCCACCAAACGCACTGTTTGGATGAGATAGATCGTACCACGAGGAGGAGACATAAGGTTCTGATTCCTTCCTCTTTGTGATCGCAAGATTGTATTTCATATGGTTCCAAGCATTCAACATCACGTGATCTTTTATGTTTTCCCCTACTGACGAATGTGGCATGACTCTATAACCCCGTTTAACCCCCCAAATATTTCTTTCGCCCTCGTTAACAACCGTCCATACTTTTGGATTAGAGGGGTCTGCGACAAAGCTTTTTTCTGTACCAAGCAGTTCATGAACCAAATACCTTGTATTATTCAAATAAAAATAACCAGGTTTTTCAGTAATATTTGTTTGAGTTTGTAATGCTTCTAACACGGGACCACCTTTCCAATGGTGCATTTCTAGGCTGTTTTGTGTGCCAAGAATATCTAAATCCACTTTAAACGCGAAGGTATGGTCATGTATTGGACCCAGTAATATGTCTGCAAGTCTGAAACCGAAAGGAGTAGAAGATTTGTCATTTCCGACAAGGGGGTCGTCCGGATCCCAGAATGCACCGTACAGATAACCGGAAGCGGAAATGACAGTCTCAATACGACCGTCGTAATGAAACTGCCATTCTAGAGAATAATCGTAGTTTCCTAGATTTAATGGAGACCTTAAAACCAGGTAATGCTCCTCTAAGCCGAAATTACGGTGTCGCCAAAGTGGCCTTTGTGCAGTTGCTTCAAATACACAAGCTGCCTTGTTTATTCGAACTTTTGAATCCCGATACAGTGTAGATGACAGCTCTGATGCGTGAGACGGACAATCTAGCCCAAGTCTTGGAGGGTTGTAAGTTCCAAGATAATAATGCGTGTCTGACAGAGTAAGTGGTCCCGCACCATTTGACTGTTTTGCATACAGCAGAGTAATGTCCTGTAGAGATATTTCATACGCAATTCTGTCTTTTTTAAATCTGACATCAAACACTGCAGGACCTCTTAGAGCATCGGAGGCAAATTCGAATTGCCATCCCATCCAAAAGACTTGGTTTCCCTTGATGGTGTATCTAGGCCCTTGGTGCATGTACGTTAGAGGCGGGGGGAGGTTAGAATGTGTCCTGGATGGCAGTGACGTATTAAGAGTAAGGTTGAAGTCTGAGTAGTGGGCCTGTCTAAAGCGCTCTGGTAACCTCATAGTTCGAAGTTGTCCTGAGGTAAAAGCCGCCATAAGCTGCGACCCTGAGGAATATGGACCCTGAGAGAGATAGAAGAGATCCGAAATGTACCAGGTAGACGAGTCAGTACCCGGATGATGCACAAGACACGTGACCGGAAGTAGACGTAATGTTAAGCTTTGTAATTGTAAATGCAAGTACATTTTTGAAATTCGGTCCGATGAATTTTGGGACTGTATAAGAACAAACTGAGCAGATATACCGTTACCTAGAAACGCACCGTCAAAACTCTCTATGAGTAACCCAGAAATTGCATTCATGTGCCCCGTAATAGTTCTTCTCAGAAAATAGTGTTCCAAATACTCAACAGGCCGCCGATTTATACTAATTTCTCCGTCTTCCCGAAGCTTCGTTATTTTTATGCTGTCATTTGTCTCATTTAGCGGACCAACTCTGTATTCCATCACATCCGGGGACAATTCGGCTCCACGTACGACATGCACAAGGGCGTATCTTCCCGGAAACGCACCATTGTTGTCAAGGTAACTTAATGCGTTGGTTTTCTCAATTGGATATAACGTAACATGAGTAATCCGATTTCTGTCTAGTCCTGCTGAGAATATTGCATATCTTCGATCAACCATTATTTGCGTCACCCGCGTGATTTCAGCGTGTGTTAATGGAGCAAAAAGAGATGATTCGTCCTCGCTTCCGGTCGTCTCATCGGGGTTTCGGCTTTCGCAAATTTCGTTCGAAGTTGTTGGCAACGTTGTTCCAGATCGCTCATCTCTTATATTTTTCTCATTATTCTCCAACACGTCTTCATTATTTTTTATCGCAAACCGACCTATCACAATACCTAATGCGATTCCCACTATGATAGTAACAAAACACAACGCTACAACAACATAACATGGTACACGGGTCCGACTCCAGTCGCTCGAACCAAACGTTACACCCGTTTCCCTGGTAACACGGTGGCTGGAATCTGCTCTCCCGCCATCCCCGGACTCCGATATGTCACTAAATCCATTGGTTCCTGGCGGTTTTTCATCTTTCATGGTCCCCTTTGTTGTTCTCGGCTATCTGAAACGAGAGCAATTGTATTATATCATTAATTAGTACAAGAAACATGTCAGGAATAGAAAATGATTTCACATTTAACAAAATGATCAACCTAATTTACATGACGTTGATATTCATATACTTTATCTGAAACATTCACGTTAACCTTGAAACAAGTAATTAAGACTTGCGGAAAATGAACAGAAAAGAGACAAACTGTCCTTAATGAAGGAACTTCTGTCTTATCCCACTGCTTTATTAGTTGTGGCAATGGGAGTTAGGTACTTTCAATTCAAAGCCAGTTTATGATTATTCATAAATGTTACTGAAAGAGAAAGTATCTACACTGCAGACGTGTAAATGGAAAGAAAAGTCCTGTGGTTTACAAGACGTCACGTTATTTGGATTTGTTATCTATTTCGATGCAAAATCAAGATCCAGTGGTATTTCCGCCATTGTGTAGGTAAATCGGTTCACAGTTAGTTGTGAAGTAAAGCCAGTGTTACCGATAAGAATGTAAATGACGTGGTTTTATATATTATTACATGGGTAAATGGATTTTACAACGATTTCTGAACAAGTTCTTAAAACTTCTAATTTTAATTACCATCGATGGCTCGGGTGGTCTCGTATGTGATCATTACATTGCGGGGAGTACAAGGAGAAAACCTACATGTCTGGACGGATGACTACAAAACCTTATCGCTGAAGTGACGGGGAATCGGGCCGGAATAATTCAACAAGAAACGAAATGCGTTACCACGTCTTCATCTGGGTACTTATCGAATTTTGATATGAAATAAGCACCACACATAAGCCTGGCACAGATATCCGTTTTGTTAGAGTGAAAGTCTCTCAGAGAAGGTCCAGGGTTCGATTCCCTGACCAAGGTTTCGCCGAAAGTGGGTCTGACCGTAGCAGCGATGTAGTTTTCATTCTTGAGGAACCAAGAAAGCTGAATGTTAATACTAGGGTCCATCAGCTCGATGTCTGATTACACCAGGGTGTTGTATTAAGTCACTTGGTCGCGTCATGATATCATAGTCGGGTGTATTAAACTTATCTTACGGAAAAAAGTATAGGATGCTCAACACTTTCAGCGGACCGTAACATTTCTCACACCACCCCGACTCTACACACGATTCATTTCAGTTACGAGTAGCTACGCATGCACGAGCAGTCAACAGTCAACTGTAAGATATATTTGTATTCAGTCAATACACCTATGGGGAATCATCAATGTCTATAATTGTACATTTATAATGTCATTTACTTGTGTTACATTTTCGATAGACTTTTCAAGTGATTACAGAGACTAACAAATTGACTAACATACTATCTAATGACTACACCGGGATAATAAATAGTCAACAGTTGACCTGGTTTATGGTTTACACAATAAACATTTTGTTTTAGTGAAACTATTTGTAAGCAGTTAACCTAGGCAAAAATGGGAAAGGCGACGTTTATACGTATATTTAAAAAAAATGAAATGTGCCTACTGCATTTCGTTTGAGTATAGAAAGTCAACGATAAGGGGAGTTAGCGAAATTCGAAACTTAGAAAATAGTTTCATAAAAGACAATGTGATGTATGACATTTGTAAAATAAATGAACAATTACCCACGTGTCCACATTTGCAATAAGCTTATAAGTTCAAACATATATTTGCAGTAATTTATACATGTATACAAGGAACTACAAAAGAGTATGGCATATAAATGATACTATAAACACAGAGTATAAAGCTGACTGAAGGCGTTTTATTCCTTGGTGTTGTGTTGATTATATTCATAGAAATATGTGAAGAAATGACTATAATGGACGTAGAACTGGTGAAGCCATAAGAACCCCACCGATATATGCACGACTTAATATCATACCTTACTCGTTATACACGACTTAGTATCAGAATTAACTCGTTATACACGACTTAGTATCAAACTTAATTCGTTATACACGAATATCATTTAGTATTTCGCTATAACGCAACGTACTCGTTTAATTTTTAAATTTCGCTATAACCTAACTTAATAGTAAAAATTAGTATTTCGCTAGTTAAACATGACTAAGTATCAGAAGTAACTTAATGTCTTGTTATAACGCTAATTCAACTCGTTACACACGACTTAATGTCTAATAATAACGCTAACTCAACTCGTTACACACGACTTAGTATCTCGCTATAACGCTAACCTAACTCGTTATGCACGACATGTTATCTCTACTCTGAGTATATGTAGTGTTATATAATAACAATTCAGGTTCAAACCCAAATCATTTCATAAAACACCAAAATATATGGACAAATGTCAACATCTGTGACCAAAGACGTGGTTGATGTAGAAAGTATCTTCTTGCTGTTAATAGTTGCAATAGGCTTACGAAACTAAGAATTTTCATGCGCTTTAACTTATCATTTTCTAATTGAATGTTCAATCTTTAGCATGAGTGTGAACGTACTGTAAGTCAGTAACTCTTACATTCTTACATGTAAGAAATATTCACATATAATGTATCCTGATACATGTACTATATAACATAAAATATACGGTCATACATTTATTATATTTTAGTGTTCGAAATATCTTGCCTGCAGCCCGCGGGCTATCATATTTTCCCGCCGGGCTACGAAAACAAAAGAAAATGCTCGTCGGTCTACCGTTAATGTCACTCTTTGGTAGCCCGAAACTTTCTATTTTAACCATAGCGTGTCAAATCTGTTAAACATATTTTATTTAGAATAAATAACACGAAACATATTTATAGCTGCAACAATACAGAACAAGCATTCATGGATGCAAATACTTATAAATTAATTGCAAAATGTGCATAATAACATAAATGTCATTCTTATTTTATTCCTTATAGTTTACCATAACATACATGCATTTATTTTTTTAACGTAAGTAATTTCGATGAAAATTTTATCATTAATATACACGGCATACGTACATATACAGATAAAGTACATCTTATTTTTCAATTTCAAATATTGTTTTAAATTCATATACGCAATCAAACGCGTGTGAAATCGTTCTAGCTCACCCCTGTCATACACCCTACTGTTACTGTTTTCTAGCTCCCGCTAATCAAACAGTCCAAATAATACCATATTTAAGGGAAGTTATTATATATGTACAAATAGTCTTGCAACAGAGAGAGAGAGAGAGAGAGACAGAGAGAGAGAGATGCATGTCAACAGAGGCATATTCAAACAAATAAAACAAATGAAAACAAATTACCTCTAATTAACTGTTAAGACTATCCATGCAAGTAGATGTAGGGATAGTAAAGAAACAGATATGTATATATGCATATGGACAATTATTTTAGAGAGAGGGGGGAGGGGGAGGGACAGAGTTCTTACCTACGATAGTAAAGTTTAACCAACTTCGTATCTTCGTGACATCCTTATGAAGGCAGAAACATAAATAGTTAAACTGACGTCTATAATATGCATGAGTACAACACATACACAGTGTACACACGGGGTGTATTCTTACGCCACGCCTCAGCGAACCAAGATACACATTAAACGGTCACACTCGGCGGCTAGTATATTAAGCGGTTTCCGGACATTGATGAGAAGTTGCGATTGTGTGTCTTACACTATGTATATCGATGAAGATCACAAATAACCTGATTAGCTTTTCGTTGTTGCAGTTTTTGTGTCCAAGATGTGTTCAAATCAATTGTTAATAATAGTTACTCTTCAGGCCGGGGTTTGAAAGAAATGTTCTGTTTTGTAAAATTGAATAGTTTATACCTGACATGTGTTGTATTTCTGGAACAGATAATAGTTTAGAATTATTAGAATCAAATAATATCAAACGCCTATTAAACAAAAATTGGCAACCAGTCTAAATCTCGCAAAAGCACGCAGCACATTGCCAAATTCTGGCTAAGCCACGTTTTCAGAGATCTCCTATTCTAATCTAGATATGTGAAAGTTAAGTATATCTTACAATAAGACATTACATTGCAATCAAAATGATGCCTGATTTATTAATATAAGTCAAGATATAAAAAAATATATATGCAAAATATAAAAGTACAGGTCCGCTTGCAAAGGACTATGTAAATTCCGCTGTTTCTCTGCAACACTGGTTTAATCTATAACACAATTCAAAAGAATTTTGTTAGTAAATCAAGCTGAAAATAATTCTTTGCAGTGATAAGAGATCGAAATGATTATTGTATAATATGGTTACATATTCCTCTGTGATTTTGCCATACTTTTTTGAAAGTTTGCAAGAATCAATGTTCTGTTATGTGCCTACACAATGTTTTTTTCTGTCTTTTACCGTGATGATTTTCCTATCTCTGTTTAATTTTATGTTTGTTTGTTTGCTGGGTTTAACAGTATTTCAGTCATTTGGAGACGATGTCTACTTGAGACAGATACATTGCTGCCACACTGCAGTATTACGCCGTAGACATGTGGCATGATACCACACCCAGTCACATTATCCTGACAACGGGCCAACTAGTCCTGCAACAACCCCTACATGCTGAGCGCCAAGCAAGGGAGCTATAACAGTGCCATTTTTTTATGAGTTTGATTGAACCCACGACCTCCCGTTCCCGAGGCGGACTCTCTAACCACTCAGCCACCGGGAACGGTCTGTCTCTGTTTAATGAGTCTTTGATAATATTAATTTAATATAAGTATTAATATTTGAAATGAAAATGTATTTTATACAAAACAAATAAATAAGATGTTCTGCCTGTCATATAACTTGTATCTTGTAATTGAGCGACCGATATCTTGATTGATTGTATGGCTGTTGATAACGAGGCCTTCAGACGAAAGAAAAAATAGCAGAAGACATGTCTAATTGTTGGAGTTAGTATCATCAGGGCTTCCGTAACTTTAAGAGGATAATTTCTTTTATCCAGTCCATCAACACTGTTGTTTCGAGTTCTGACGTAAGGACACCTTCCGGAGGACTTGTGGCACATGTATTACGCTATCCATTGATTTGTTGCCTCCCGCAATCTCATTTAAACCATATGTTTACTGACTCTTTCTGGTTAGCGTGGAGTATCAGATTTTAATGAAATTGAGGCAACCTCGACACACGTATAATTAGCTTGACCGTCGCAGCGATAGTTTATTCCAGAACAACAACAACAGCTATAACTCTCATCATCATCATCATCTTTCATGTCAAGAAGAGCATCTTTACATGATTTCACTCATTTAAAGAGGCCGTAATAATAGCAACTCTAATATACTAACTAATATGACTGTACACGGGTGAAGGTATTTTACGGATGACCGAGTTAAATTTCACTATACCGCGTTGTATGGCCAATACAGCACATGCTGGTTGCGGTGAGTAGATTTACCAACATCTCGGCTTTTATCATCTACAATGTGTGTACCTCATGTACAGAAAGTACAGTACATACGCTTAACAAAAACTTGTAAGTATTCCGATTTCAAACTTGGAGGAAATCTATTTTACAAAATATATACCCAATCAATTCACCCGTATATAACAAACTTGCAAAACCATTTATCGCGGACAGCTATTGAACACCGAAAATTAGTTATATAAATTCTGGCACGAGATGTACATAAATCATTAGTCGGAGCACTTAAAAGTTTCGTCTAGTTAATATCATATATAAATATGTAAAATTCCCCCTCCCCCTTCACAAAAAAAAAAAAAAAAAAAAAGCCAGTCCTTCCTCCACACGTTTAATCGCGCGCGCACACATATTCGTTTCAACGTTGACATTTAAATGCAAAGGTTTTTTAGTGTATTCGCCCTCAGCCTGATGTTAATTGTGTAGTAGAAACGTATTATGATTGAAATATCTATATATACTGACACCATGAACTGTGTAAGAAAATTGGGGAATTATTCGAAATGATATTACTGGCCAAGTCAAAATCGGCTTAATTTCTTTTAGACTTCCAAGATATACACAGGCGCTGTTTTTTTAACTGAGACAATGTTACATGGAGGGCATCAAATGCATAGAGGCACAAGGATACGCCACCGATCTGCCACAAGCCAACTGGAAGGTTTACTCACGTCAGAACTCGAAACAAAAGTGTTGAAGGGCTGTATATTTCCATTTTATCATGGAACGTACATGGATTAGTGAAAAAACTATCTGACCCAGATTTCTTAAATTTTATTTCCAATTATGATGTGATTATTTTTACAGAGACATGGTTATCCGAAAATTCCCATTATAATCTAAATGTTAAAGGTTACGAACATACTCATCTTTATGGTAACAAGGCACGTACCGCACGTAAAGGACGTTATAGCGGCGGAATCTCAGTATACTATAAATATGAACTGAGAAATAAAATTGAAATAATAGAAAAGCAACAAATTGGAATACTTTGGCTACGTTTATGTAAAACACTTTTTCCCTTCAATGAAGATGTTTATCTATGTTCTGTATATATTGTCCCAAGTAATTCATCTGTTTTAGATAGGAATAATTTAGACTTCTTTGAATGTATTGAAACTGGTATTGAGAAATACAAACCACTTGGAAAAATTATTATAAATGGAGACTTTAATAGCCGAACCTCGGAAGAGATTGATTTTATAGTTCCAGACAAATATTCTGACAATTTAAATATCTTTGATGAGATTAACACATTTACCATGATTAGAAAAAACAAAGATAAAATCACTGACATGTATGGCAGAAAACTCTTAGACTTATGTAAATCAACAGAATTATTAATTACAAATGGCCGTCTAAATAACGGAAATTTTACATTTTATAATATAAATGGCTCCAGTACAGTTGATTATATTCTTATGAATTATCACGACTTTAAATACGTGAAGGAGTTCTCAATTCTTGAACCCAATGAATTTTCCGACCACTCACCATTAAAATTAGTCATTAATAGAAACGCGCCAACCCAATCACATGACTCTTATACAAACATAACGGACACAACCAGAATACGATATGACGAGTCATCCGCCACTGATTTCATGAACAGATTAAATGACAACAAACACACACTTGATGAGATCACATCAAACTTAAACCTCACTCGCTTAGACGACTCCGTTCAAGAATTCACAGAATTTCTACAGAATCATGCTTTAAATGTATTCGGTAATCAAAACAAAAAAGAACATGTAAATGGTTTAATAGCGAGTGTCATAAAGCACGCAAACAATACAACATATCACGTAATCGATTTCTCCGAAATCAAACAGAGGAAAACAAGAAACAATTTATGGAAAATAAATCTCATTATCTCAAAGTTAAAAGAAAAGCAAAAACTAAATTTAAAAAAGATGAAGGTAAACGTTTAACACAGCTTGCTAAAAGTAAACCAAGAGAATTTTGGAATAATATTAAAAACCAATATAAAAATAAATCTCCGATGTCAAATTCATTAACAGTCGACGATATCTACGATCATTTTAATATAAAAAATTTTTACAATTTAAGAAAGAATTAAAACAAGCAGTATTTACACAAAATAACAACAAAAGCCCTGGTACTGACCTCATTACAGCTGAGATCTTTAAATGTGCATATATACAACTATCCCCATTTTTATTAAAACTTTATAACAGCCTATTCACAAATGGAGCTTATCCCCAGAAATGGGGTGAGGGAATCATTACGCCAATATTTAAGGGAGGTGATCCGGATGATGGAAAAAACTACCGCGGAATCACACTAAACAACATCATTGCTAAAATTTATTCACAGCTTCTTCTTAATAGGCTTACAAAATGGTGTTTAGAGCGAGAAACAATTATCGATAACCAATATGGGTTTCAAAAAGGAAAATCAACTGAAGATTGTATTTTTATATTACACGCTATTTTATATGAAACGTTGAAAAAACACAAAAAATTATATGTTGCTTTCCTTGATTGGGAAAAAATGTTCGACAGAATTGATAGATATTATCTCTGGCAAAAACTTTTTAAAGAAAATGTCAGTTCAAAAATGATAAATGCAATGAGATCTATGTACACCACTATTACGTCATTCGTTAAATATAAAGGAAACAAATCTAACATAATTAAT
This sequence comes from Solen grandis, assembly GCA_021229015.1. Classification (NCBI taxonomy): domain Eukaryota; kingdom Metazoa; phylum Mollusca; class Bivalvia; order Adapedonta; family Solenidae; genus Solen; species Solen grandis. The sequence goes on from CM037793.1 coordinate 37,080,809, forward strand.
TCGAAGATCGGTGTAAAACAAGGGGACCCTTCCAGTAGTCTATTGTGTCTTTTCTTTCTCAATGACATAATAAATAATATCAACACTACACTTAACGGTATAGTTACCCTAGATGATGTTAAACTGTTTATTCTATTATTTGCTGACGACGCCGTTTTATTCGCACAAGACCCACGATCATTACAATCCATGCTAAATGACGTTGAAACATATTGCAATACATGGGGGTTATCCATCAACACTAAGAAAACAAAATGTATGATATTCGAATTAGGTAGAGCAACCACTTACAATTTTTATATCAACAACACAGTTATCGAATTAGTAGACTCATTCAAGTACCTTGGCATTCACCTATACAAAAACAACAAATGGAACAGAACACAAAAGAACATTGCATCACAAGCAACACGGGCACTTCATAATCTATTCATTGTATTCAACCAACTTGACCTTGAAACATCGCAAAAAATAAAATTATTTGATAGCCTGATATCACCAATACTGAACTACGCATCTGGTGTATGGGGGTATTGTAACTCTAAAGACATTGAACTTGTACACACCAAATTTTGCAGAAAAATACTCTATGTAAAAAAGTCTACCCACCTTAATACTTTGTATGGTGAATTAGGTCGTGCTCCCATGCATATTTTAAGGAAAATCACTCTGATAAAATACTGGATAAAAATACTTAAAAGTAAACCAACATCACTTCGTTACAAAACTTACCAAATGTTAAAAGATGACGTAAACTTGGGCTGTACCGACAGTAAAAACTGGGCCTATCAAGTTAAACATATTTTTGACCATATTGGTATGTCATATATATGGATCGCACATGATACTGCTCTTATTGATTTAAAATTCATAAAGAATCGTATACTAGACCATTATCACCAGAGTTGGTATTCGAATATAAATAATACTAAAAAGCTTGACACATATTGTATATTTAAACATGATTTTATTTTTGAAAATTATCTTGACAAAATAAAAGACAAACGATTTAGAATTGCCCTAACTAAATTTAGAGTTTCATCTCATGACTTACTCATAGAAACTGGAAGATATGACAACACTCCTAGAGACCAACGGCTTTGTAAAAATTGTTCAATGAATATACCTGAAACTGAATACCATTTCTTACTTGTATGCCCCAAATATAGAGAACTAAGATCTTTTTTTTTCAAACAATATTTCTGTCACTGGCCAACCCTAAAAAAATTTGAAATTTTAATGAGTAATAAATCAAGTAAAATTAAAGAATCTGTTGCAAAATTTATTTTCTATGCAAATGAGATTAGAATCATAAATAACTAAAACTCATTATTATTATTCAACACTCGTATCATTGAAAATAGTTTTTACTTATTTGTTCAATTCATTTATTTTTGCATATTCATATATGCTCCTTGGTAAATTTTCTTGTCTTCGTTGTATAAATATTATTTTGCTATAAATGTCATATGATATTTAATGCAATAAAATGTATGTTATGTTATGTATGTTATGTTATGTATAAAAGAAATTAAGTATTCTGTCATAATTTGATAGAAGAAAGGCATTAAAACGCGTCCATATGTGAATACGTGTTAGTATTTTTTTCTTTACCGTGTGTGTAATTATTTAATGGACATGAATGATCTAGAGGGTGTTCATGTCACGTGACTCAAACAGGTAGTTCAATGCTTTTTAGACGCAATACATTTTATGACCTGACTTAGTTTTTAAAAGTTTATTTATTTTACATCGATTACGAAACAAGTTATCACAACTTATATTAATCACTCTCAATGGCGTCTGGAGTTATTATTGTAGGAGGAAACTAGAGAACCCGGAGAAAACCCACGTCTATACCCTCTAACGTACGTGACCAGGATTCGAACCCAGGACGCATTGGTGAGAAGCGATGCGTCTTACCACTACGTTATCCAGGCACTCGTATATATCTCCATCGAGATAATATAATGTGAAATATCTAGTTATAAAATCCTATTCCTGCACATCCAGACGTGAAGATTCCACTGGAGATAAAGGCTCTTTAAAAAGTGAATATAACATGCCAAACATACATTTTAGGTGTAAGTTGCGTTGTACCCAGTCACAATAATTTGGGACGGTGATTGAACACGTTGTTCTGTTCATTTTGTATACAATTGTTTTTATTGAAAAGGGTAGCATACAGATTACTTTTTCATTCCCTCTGCACAGTGCTATTCAGCCCAAATGACGGGGATGCTTGCTCAAGAGAGGTCGTGTCAGAGGACACGACAGGGCTTTAAAAAGCATGTAAACACTCAATACTGTTACTGGGTCAGGGGTCAAGGACATTTATGACACCAAGACCCATTATAGTGGCGGATTCAGGAATACATGATTGGGAGGAGCACAAGGGGTAGGGTGGTTCTAGCTCCAAAGTTACTAAAGTGACTCAATGAGCTTAAGGGCGAAGGTCACCATTTCATTTTTTTCTCATTGCTTCTAAGTAGCTAAATATACGAACGTGATTTTATAACTTTCCAATTTCCTATACATGTAATTAATAAACCTTTGGTTGTCATTCAACTGGGTTGAGTTACTCGCCCTAGGTGCACAGGGTAAATCTGACATTGCCGAGTGTAATAGTATCACAAGAGGACGAACTGGTCCCAGTGATCGACTGATTAGAACGTACGTCCCTCAACAGTGAGCACATGGATTTGATCACCGGTCGAGACATTTAAATATCCTTAAAATGGTAATGGCATCTGACACACAGAATAGGCTTACTTATAATTGTAGTGTTCTAGGACTGGTCCTCCTAGTGTCAGGATAATGCATCTGTGTTTGATATCACGCTACCTCGGCTTGATATATTTGTATCTTTCTCATGTAGACTGTAACTGAAGTGGTAGTGGTGGGGCAGCAGACAAACCACAAACCACATCAGATTCATGTAGATGAAAGTTCCCAAATAATCAAAATACTGTCGACTGGACACTAACGGCAGGTTATAGGCCTTTGTAAATTATCACCATGGTATAATCTTCACCACACAAGTTTGCTTAATTCATAGATTCGCATTCACAACAACAATAACAACTACATGTACTATTACTACTTCCATTACTACTACTACTACTACTACTAACAATACGTACTATCACAATTATATAATTTGTTTCTATCTTGGTTTGAGTACATATTGTATTTTACATTCTAGTATAAATATTATATATATGTATTATACCAACAAAGTCTCGGGATGACTGGGATAGGAATATAATTGTCTCAATGTAATAAAACGGCATTTCGGTCTGTTTTACGCAAAATATTATGAACTAGTGTATAATAATAATAATAATAATAATAATAATTAAAATATAATGCTAATGATGATAATGATAATGATGATAACGATGATGATAACAACGATGATAATGATATGATGATGATGATGTTGATGAAGCTGATAACAACGATGATGATGATGATGTTGATGAAGCTGATAACAACGATGATGATGATGATGATGATGATGTTGATGAAGCTGATAACAACGATGATGATGATGATGATGTTGATGAAGCTGATAACAACGATGATGATGATGATGATGATGATGATGAAGCTGATAACAATGATGATAATGATGATGAAGCTGATATTATTGATGATAATAATGGAAATAATTTTTATGATAAAAATATTATTGAAAAAATTATATCGACGACGACGATGATGATGATGATGCTACTATATGTAATACGGCTGTCGATCTATAGAACATAAAACGATTAGAAACAATTCGAACGAAACAAAATCATTGTTTCCAATACACTAATACTTTGCTATTTTCAATCATTATTTTTTCCGTCCAATATTTATCCGTTGTTAATATTCGCTTGTGTGCGTCTCATGATGTTGCATGGTGTCATTACAAGAACAAACCCGGGTCTCTCAGTACTATATATAGAGACCTAGGACAAACAAACAAACAATCAAACATAACAACTTTTTATTAATACATTATTATGTTAAATATATATAATGAATATGTAAATATATATATATATATATATATATATATATATATATATCCCCCATTCTCTCTCTCTCCCCCTCTCTCTCTCTATCTCACACACACGCACGCGCGCGCGCGCGTGATTATAAAACATAAACACAGAGTGGAAAAGTATTAAACTATTTATAAATAATTGTATTTATTCATATTGCACATTTCCAATTCAAATACTGTTTGATTTATTAGTAGAAATACGTGTATAAAACATGGAACAAATTAAACAGCCCGCTGTTATATATAATACAGATCAGTACAGATGTCTGCCGATCCTGTCGGCAATTGACAGACTTACTCATTATTGCACACGTCCAAATTATATGGAGAATCTACACCATAGTGACCTTTAATGTCAAAAGTCGGAGTTCTGTCAAAGTAATTGTACGGCTTCAGAGTGAAACCCCTGTGAACTTGCAGCGTCATCGGAACATCCTCGGCTGTTGGCACGTGCATAAACTTCTCGGACACCCACAGCACGAGGTCTTCATTTCGGATACCTTCGTTATCCAACATATTTCCAACCCCGCCAAACGCATTGTGAGGATGAGATAGATCGTACCACGAGGTCGACACATAAGGTTCTGATTCTTTCCTCTTTGTAATCGCAAGATTGTATTTTAAATGGTCCCACGCTTTCAGCATCACGTGATCTTTAAGAGTTTCGCCTATACTTGAATGTGGTATGATTCTATAACCACGTTTGACACCCCAAACATTTCTTTTGCCTTCATTTACGACTGTCCATACTTTTGGATTGAACGGATCTGTAATGAAGCTGTTTTCTCTATCTAGTATTTCATGCACTAAATACCGAGTGTTGTTTATGTGAAAGTAACCCGGTGGTTCCGTGACATTTATTTGTGTCCGCAGAGCATCTAAGACAGGTCCCCCTTTCCAGTGATGCACCTCTAAACTATTTTGTGATCCTAGAATATCTAAATCTACTTTAAAAGCAAACGTGTGATCGTGAATAGGACCGAGGAAATAGTCTGCCAGTCTAAACCCGAAAGGAGTCGAAGATTTGTCGGTTCCGACAAGAGGATCATTCGGATCCCAGAATGCACCGTACAAATAACCGGAAGCGGAAATGACAGTCTCTATACGACCGTCGTAGTGAAATTGCCATTCCAGCGAATAATCGTAATTTCCTAGATTCATGGGAGCCCTTAACACCAAGTAATGTTCCTCCAGTCCATAGTTGCCATGGCGCCACAGCGGTCTTTGTCCCGTTGCTTCAAAGAGGCATGCAACGTATCCTTCCTTCACGGATGAAAACTGAAACAGTGTTGAACTAAGTTTTGTCCCATGTTCCGGGCAATCTAACCCATATCTAGGCTCAAAATAATTCCCAAGATTAAATAAAGTGTCAGACAATATGGGTGGACCCGCTCCGCTAGACTGTTTTGCATACAATAACGTAACGTCTTGCAAAGATATTTCATATGCAAGTCTATCATTCTTGAATCTTACATCAAAAACTGCAGGTCCTCTGAGAGCATCAGACGCGAACTCGAACTGCCAACCCATCCACGTGATGTGATTGCCTCTGACTGTGTACCGCGAGCCTTCATGCATATATGTTAATGGCGGAGGAAGGTTGGCATCTGCTCTTCCCGGAGAAGTGGCATCAAGGCCAAGACTGAAGTCCTTTTTGTGATTTTGTCGGTAAGATTTCGGTAAAATAATCTTCCGCAATTTACCCGCGTCATATGCATCCTGCAATTCCTGTCCAGAATTAAATGGACCTTGAGATAAATAATAAATATCAGACAAATACCAGTTCCGGGCAGTAACGCCAGGATGATGGACGAGGCAAGTCACTGGGATAATACGCATGGTTGAAATGTCCGACATGCTCAAGTACAAGTACACAATAGAGACTCTGTCTGATGTATTGAATGAAGGGACTAGTGAAAATTGCGCCATGATGCCTTGGTCGAATTCGGCGCCGTCAAAACTGTCGCGAAGAAGCGGATTAATTGCGTACATTTCCTTCTTTATGACGTAATTCAAATAGGACCATTCCACATAGTCGTAGGGTCGGCGATTAAAACTTATTTCCCCTTTCTTTCTCAACTCCTGAACCACAACTCTATCACTTGTTTCATTTAAAGGTCCAATTTTATATTCCATAATGTCCGGAGGGTACACTCCTCCGCGATACACAATTGTCCGAGCATATCGTCCTGGGAAAGGCCCACTGTGGTCCAGAAACTCGAGGGCTTGCTGTTTTTCTACTGGGTAAAGAGTGATACGGGCGACACGGTTTACATTCTGTTTCTGTGTAGTTATAACCATGCCATATTTTACCATTATATCTTGCACCTTATCCATTTCTTCTGCAGTTAATGGAGCAAAAAGGGAGGTAAATGATTCATTTCCAAATGACATATCTGGGTCCCTCTGTGGGCAGGATCGGCAAGATGGAGGACTAGTTATGTAGCCGTTGGGATTTTCTGTAGTTTGTGAGGGACAAGGTTCACACGTGGTGGGTGGTGATGTGTCGGAAGGAAGGTCCGGACAAGGCTGACACGTTGATTCGGACAGAGATGATGGACATGGTTGGCATGTCAGCGGCAACATGACCGTGCTGGTCTGCTCAAAGGCATCTTTACTAGTATCAAGTTTTACTAATTTATGGACGGTAGAGTTATCACTGTCTCTCCTTATAGCAAAATGGCCTATGACAACACCCAAAGCTAGACCTATAACGAAAACAATGGTACACATTGCAGCGACGATTAGATAGGAGTTCTTAGGCAGCTTTCGTCTATCAGCAACCTCGTGCCTCCGGACTTTGGGTGAGTAGGCATCCGGGGTCTCAAGCCAGGGTCCCCCTGACGTCCCATGGGTACTGTTAGGTCGTGTGATCGTGTTTACATCCGACAGGGAGATGTCCGTGTGGTCAGTCCCATCCTGAATATCCCTGATGGGCATTCTGTCAAGACTTCGTACTTTGCTGGAAATACATAATAGATAGTTTTATAATCATGATCAGTACATTACACAGAAAAGTATTTAGAAATTATTGCCCGCTTGTTTACCTCTATGTCAGTTTATTACCGGTGTTGGGGGACTTCGAGTGTACAGAGGCACCCTGGTGGAATTACCGATCTACCGCTAGCCAGCCGGAAGGATTTTTGGGAAAACCCGGGTGACCTTGCCGGGATACGAATCCAAAAATGATATGTCTATAATTCCGAAAGTCACCGGTTTTGCGTTGTTCTTTATTTTGTTCCTTTTTTTTGTCATTAGATTTACGCTTTCTTCTCCGACAGTATTTTAGTAATTTGGAGCCTACCCATATGTCTTTAGTTGTAGAATCAATGTAAAAACCTTATAAACCAAAGAAATTGAATTTATTATAGATTCCGCGAAATTTAATGTGAACGAAAATTTATTCTTTTACAGTATAGTAATGTCACACTGCAGTGTCACGCTATAGACATGTGGCATGATACCACATCCGGAATTTAAGCTACATATTTATACCCTCTCTTTGCCGAGGCTTCAGCACAAGATGGTTGATAAGTCTTATTCTTTAAGAGGGTATTTCACAATAGAAGTTTTTTTACTATATAGACAAAGAAGGAAAAATCAAAACTAGCGAACAGAATTTTATTTAATCTTTGTATGATTATAGAGAATCACACTAGAAACAAGTTTATGGGATAAAGAATGGGGGTCTCAACGCTACTTTTTGAGTCATCTGCCCCTGATAGTGAGTTTTAAAGCCTTTTTTCTGTCATTTTCAAGGGCAGATCAATTCAATATTATGGGATAGCAACACTGTTGGCACTATATCCCCTGTCACTGTGCAAACGTTGCAGAAATTCTATTCAACAGATTCTATACTTTAGTCGCAAACGCCAATATATAGAAATATTTTTTTCAAGAAAAACGCAGTATGTCTATTTGCTGAAACATTGTGAGAAATCAGCTAATGGAATTGTTTTAAACTTTGCATAATGACTAAGAATGAAACGACAAAAATAATGTGAACTAAAATAAAGTATCGATAGTCATGATTTTGAGTTGGAAATGACAGAAAAGAGCATACAACTCTTATTCAGGGGCAGATAACTCAAAAAGTAGTGTGGAGACCCCCATTTTTTATATCATAAATTTGTTTCTAGTGTGATTCTCTATAATCATGCCGAGTTTAAAAAAATCTGTTCGCCAGTTTTGATTTTCCTTCTTTGTCTATATAGTAAAATACCGCAATTGTGAAATACGCC
>CM037793.1:37089209-37139209 GCA_021229015.1 Solen grandis
GGGGACTTTAAAATTCAGTGAAAATTTGAGTTTGATAAATATTTGAGTCTGATGTGGTACTTAGGTATTTTCAGGAATATGGGACCACATTCAAATTGCTAATTTCTGTCTGTATGTACCAGTATGTCTGATGCTGCAGGTTATTGGCATAGGAGCTGGACAGCAGTCAAGAATCCACTGCACGCGACTGGCAGGTGACAAGGCCAACAACTGGTGAGTTTTGTGGATGTTGATATTAAGGAGAGAAGTCTTTCAGTATTTTAAGCTTGCCTCAACTCAAGGAGAACTGTTTAGATCACGCTGAGACCGTTGTTATAAAACGATATCGTCAATATTTTGCTTTAATGACATCTCCACTGGGCTTTATTTGTTTGGGTTTACTAAAATGAATCCCATTTTAAAATGCATTTTAGTTCAGTGGAAAACTGCAAGTTAAAAGAGATAATAGGTATTACACAATTATTTCATGAGGAAAATTTTAAGCAATAATTACATTGTATTACAGAAGCTTAGACCGTTTAAATAAATTAGGTTATAGGTTAGGTTTTACTGGTGTCCTTGGCCATTTTCTTGTGGTAAAGTTGTAAATTGTCAATGCTGTGTGACAGGTGGCTGAGGCAGCACCCCAAGGTGTTAAACATGAAGTTCAAAAAGGGGACAAAGAGGGCAGAGATGGCCAATGCTATTGACCAGTATGTGCTTGGCACCGTCGGAGTGGTCAGTATAATTTTTTCCTGTACTTGTCTAAAGCAATATTCTATGTACTCTCTGTATCCATTTTAAATGACAAACGCCAGTGCCTTGGGATAGGGAGTTCATGGGTTTGATCCCTGTCTGCGACATACCTAAGTTGTATAAAATGGTACTGGTATAGCTTTCTTGCTTGGTGCTAGTTCCAGGATTGGTTGACCTGGTGTCAGGATAATGTTACTGGGTGTGGTATCATGCCACATGTCTATGAAGTGATACTGCTCTGTGGCAACACTATAGCTGTCTCAAGTAGACATAGTCTCCAAATGATAGAAATCCTGTTATAAATAACAAATGCAAGAAGCAATTTTTGAGAATAGTCTCTGATAAAGTAGTTGAAAATGCACCATATAGGAATAGCACAACAACAGAAAGTTTAAAATATTTTTTTTTGTTGAATCAATGCAGAATACATGTAGTGGGAATATAAGTCACATAGAGTGATAGCTGTAGTTCAATATTTACTCTTATACATATGTGTAAACATGTTATGTCAGTGACGTCATTTGTCATAATTAGTCCCCTACCGGTGTTTACACCGGAGGGGACTATAGGTTTGCCCTCCGTCTGTCCGTCCGTCCGTCTGTCCGCTCAAATCTGGATCCCGCGATAACTTAATAACTAAGCAAGCTAACTTGATGAAACTTGGTATATGACTAGATGGCAATGTGTAGATTATGCACATCATTTTATTTTTGTTCTTCGACTAAAATTGTGGTTGCTATGGTAACAGAAATAGTGAAAATATGGCAAAAATGGGATCCCGCGATAACTAAGCAAGCTAACTTGATGAAACTTGGTATATGACTAGATGGCAATGTGTAGATTATGCACTTCATTTTATTTTTGTTCTTCGACTAAAATTGTGGTTGCTATGGTAACGGAAATAGTGAAAATATGGCAAAAATGGGATCCCGCGATAACTAAGCAAGCTAACTTGATGAAACTTGGTATATGACTAGATGGCAATGTGTAGATTATGCACGTCATTTTATTTTTGTTCTTCGACTAAAATTGTGGTTGCTATGGTAACGGAAATAGTGAAAATATGGCAAAAAATGGGATTGATTACCATATTGAGTCAAGGTGGAGCCGGTAGGGGACTTTGTGTTGCATACAACACCAGTTACTTGTTTTTTCAGACTTGAAAAAATATGAATCAGAGTCTTGGACTGCAGTTTTTTAGTTTGTTTTTGATGTTTTCTGTGAAACTAGTTCTAAAATGACCGTCCCCAGTGGCCAAGTGGTTAGAGCGTCTGCCTTGGGAACAGCCCCTTCTCAAAAAAAAAACACACTTTTTACCAAAACGCACTTAAAACGCACTTTAAACGCAGTTTAAGTGTGTTTTTCCTGCGTTTTTTCACAAAAGTGTGTTTTTTCTGTATCTTTTTCAGAAAAAGTGTATTTTAAGTGCGTTTTTTTGGCAGAAGTGTATTTTTCCTGCATCTTTGAGAATAGAAGTGTATTTTAAATGTACCTTTTTGCCAATAAGTGTGTTTTTGTTTCCAAAAGTGTGTTTAAAGTGTATCTTTTGCTGCTCTTTTAGATTTCTTTTTTTTAATAAGTGCTTTTAAGTGTATCTTTTTTTTAAGTGTATCTTTTGTGAAAAAGTTCGTCTTTTAGTTTCAGTTTATTTTCTGACCATCAGTAAGTGCGTTTTAAGTGTATCTTTTGTGAAAAGTGCATCTTTAACTTTCAGTTTAATTTCTTTTTTTTTTTTTTTTTTTTCATCACAGATTTATTTTACACAGATTTTATTTTGGTAACCATTGGTTAATTCTTCATAAAAACAAATTTCCAGATTTTTTTTTTATATATATTAAACGGAATGAAAATTCATAAAGACCAAATAATAAAGAACCTTTCTAATTGATTCTTCCCTTCTGGTAGTGTTCTTATAAAATCAGTACTGAATTTTTTGAAGTTATTTTTGAAGATCGGACATTTATGAAATTATATATTTTCAGATTTTCCAAGTAAAACAGTTATATAGATTACAATATGAGCATATACCTTTAAAACCAGAAATATCTGTCACAGGTTCAATACTTGATATCTATAAAATTACTTTGTATAAGCTGTTTTTTAAAGAGAGAGAGAAAACAGATTAGATGATTTCACATATTGGCTCAATTAATTTTGTTCAGGATGTTCAAGATGCACCCCCCCCCCCCCCCCCCCAAAAAAAAAAGTGGAAAAAAAATGAGAGAGAAAGAGAACAGGAGGCTAAAAGTAATTTGTGTTTGTATCAGATCTTGTTAGAATCATACTTTACCTCAATCTATTCTTAAAATAAAATTAACATGTCCTAAAAAATGCTATTAAACTTCACAAATCATTAAAAATGCAGACCAAATCAGGCTTATATACTTTATACTTAATAAAAAAAATGTCTAATCATAAATTCACCAACAGTTTCCCTAATGAGTTTCTTCAAGTTAAAAGTCTTTTTGTTTTTTGTTTTGGCTTGCTTGTGTACAGTACAGAACATGTGTGTTTACACAGGCTGAACTGTCAACTTCCTGTCTTCCAGACACGCTGTCTGCACAGTCATGTGATCAATTTCATTGGCTGTTATGACATCACATTGTTTAAAAATGGCTGCTAAAAACAATTGATTAGTGAAAATGGACAATATGAATTAGAATTACCGTAGGACCCTGGTATGTGTTTATGAAAACAATCATCTTTTTCAGATATATATAAATAATTGGAAACTTCAATTAAAATTGTGATATACTAAGAAATTTAGAAAACATTTGGTTTTAAACTTTGGATCTGCTATGATCGATTTTATTTATGCTTTACACAGGTGTTCTAAACAATGTAAGTTAGCAAAAGTGACAAAAAAGTTTGGACCCCTGGTCATGATAAATGTCTTTAATGGTCATTTTTTGAGAAACATGTTGGGTTTTAATTTGCTAAAATATATCTGAATTTAAATTAAGCATCAGAATGGATTAAAATTCATCATAACTCTTCAGTAAGTCAAACTTGAGACAGAAATAACTGATGTAAAGCGAGAAAGTCCATTGGATAAAACTGAACACGTGATCGAGGTGCGTCATTACAATTTGAACTGTGAACCCGCCATGAACCGTAAAATGTAAACATAAACAAAATCATGGTTGATTGCTCAACGTGTTTGCTGTATTAATTTAAACGTTTACAGTCATATGTATAAAGAAAATAGAGATCAGCAATTAACCTACGTTGTGAAGTCAAATTCCAAGGGAAACTATACAGAGCTCTAACATTTACAAGATCGGTAAGTTAGTAAGTAATTTATTACGTAGATTGATCATATTCTGCTTCATAATGAAGTCTAATACACATGTGTAATACATAAGTATATACTTTGATATTTTAGTTCATAAGTCCAATACACATTTATATTTATAATACATAAATATATACTTTGCCTCGATAACTAAGGATAAAAACAATAACAAAACTGCAGACATTTTTTTGATTTACAAAAGCTACAAATTTGTGAATTTTATTTCAGAATTCCTAAAGAAAGATGTGTAACAAGTGATGCAAGTCCAGCTTAACATGTACACTCTTGGACTCTTGGCTTATAGCCTTCTGAAGCAGGTATATATGTAATTCCTCATTATGACTCCATCTTTTATTTTGAAGTTAATCAAATCAACCTGATGAAATTTTATGTCAGCTTATAATTTTTTTTTCTTAAGTATTATTTTCTAAAATGATTGACTAATGGTGATTATTTGACATTGCATGAGGGTTGTGTTTTTTTGTTGTTGTTTTTTATCCATTTACAAAACAATTGTGCATTGATTCTCTTGCCTATAAGACGAGTTTCTAGCTATAATGAGCCATCATTGACTGTTTTTTTTTTTATGTTTTTTTTTTTAAACCAATAAAAAAACATGAGTCCCGCTGCCACATCACAGATGACGTAAGAGCAGCCGCCCCTGCTACAGACCATGTAACAATGGTACACCATGACACAGCAGCCCCTGTTGCAGATCACATCACAGAAGCCCCTGTCGAAAACCTCATCACTACAGCCCTTGTTACAAGCCATATACACCTGCACCCCTGTCACAGACTAGTACACTGCTATTTGAGGTAAAAGGCAAGGAGGTCATCATAAATTCCTTGAATTTTAATTTTCCAAGATTTAAATATCTGTGTATTTGTTTTCTTTTTCTCTTTGACTCGCTATCATAGTCAAGGTCATCAACGTCTCCTAGTACTATAACCATAGCTCATTATTAGAAAATTGTTTGAAGTATTAGAAAGAAACTAAATTAAGGTCACTGGTCACCATCTCTCCTTTTCTGAATGCTGGCTACTTCTTCCATAATTAAAAACTGTCAAATGAATTCATCTGAAAGCAGACACCATTAGTGTTACTGCTAGTAATTGATCAGTATGTTGCAGAAGAGAATACATGATCTTGAGTCATAGGTATTACTTAAATATTAATAAAGTGTACCTATTTGAGTCCAGATTATTTTGTAACATTCTTTTGACTACCCTAAGGGTATGATTGATTAAATAGACTTGATTACAATATTCAAACAATATTTGCAAGTACATGCACATTACTTGATTTGACATGTTACTTTAGTGGCATGTGTCTGTTTGATCCATTTTTGAACAGATGAAAGCTGACTACAACAGATTCTATCATCCCTCAACAAATGAACAATCATCTACAAGGTCAGGTTACTGGAAGTGAAGATCTGTACAGTGTCCATACTTTATGTAAGTACTTGTTGCATACATACTTCATCAACGTAAATAACTAGAATGTCCCATAGTGTGCTTCTGTGTATGCTTAGGTTTTATCCATTTTTTTTATGCCTATAACTCATATGCAGGTGTGTGTGGTTTGGGGGGGGGGGTTTAGATTTTAAGTCTCTGTGTCCGTCCATCACACCTCAGGTTTGCCTTTGCTTTTTTTTTTTTTAAGATGGTATCACATCTTCATGAAAATTTTTACAAATGAACATCTTGATATGAACTATTTAATTTTCAAATGCTTTTGGCTGTGACATATATTAAACAGTTGAATGAACATGGTGAAATAAGTTGTCCTGCTTCAGGTTTAACTTTGTGTTTAAGCTTCTTTTTTTTTTTTTCGATGTAGATGAATTCACATCATCATGAAACTTGATACAAAATGTACATCAAGATAATAAGCTTTTAAATACACAAGCAAATACTATGTTGTGACCAACATTATGCAAGCGTGGCATCAATGTTGCAGAGACACATTTTCTTGTTGTCAAATGAATTTTTGTTTGTTGAAATTTAAGAAACCTGATCATATTATATGTGTTAGACAAATATACTACTTATCTTTTGAGCTAATGTAAGCTTTTCCTTATCCTTCAGGACTGACTGTCAGAAGCAGTACAATATGAGCATCGACTACCCAAGGCTACTTCAAAACTTGAAATATAAGTAGATGGTGAGATTGGGAAATGCAGAAACCAGGAACTGTAACTTTTACCGAGACCAATTTTTGAATTAGCATGTCTGTTTCAAAGAAAAAGTCTATTATGATCTCGCTATTGTCGTTGTCATGCAAAAACTTTAATGAAACTTATTTCTCAAAGACTTTTAAAGGTATCAACACGAAACTTAGAATACTTTATTATCATGACAAGGTGCAGTTTTTAACCAATGGGCATTATTCTGCAAGCTATATTTTCTGAGTTACGCCCCTTTTAAACTAAGAATTTAGGTCAGAATTGCTTAATAAGTAGGAAGTCTTGAAAACTTTGTTATCAACACAAAACTTGGAAGGCTTGATAATCATGACAAGGTGCAATTGTAAAACAAGGGGCATTATTCTGAAAGCAAAATGTTTGGAGTTATGCCCCTTTTTAACTTAGAAATTTTATTGAAATTGTATGTTCAAAGCAATTACATTTCTTCTACATCTATCTATCTATCTATCTATATATACTGCACAAACTCCCCTTTCGGGTATTACTGGCAGGTGCGCGTCTGTGCAAGGATAAAACTGTTAAAATAAAAAAATTTTGTTAGGGTGAGAAAATTTTCTGAAAAAAAGGTGAATATGTTAGGTTTAAGATCTGGTAAAAACATCTTTTTGTTGATTCAGGGACGGTCTACTATCTGAAACGAGAGGAGCTTTTGTTTAAATGCTAAAAGATCATTTTGTGAGACTATATTTTCTGGTAAGCTGTTCCAAAGTATCACTGTATAAGGAAAAAAGGAATATTTAAAGTAGCTAGCTGGAGTATGAATTTGCCTGTAAGATAAAGAGTGTAAGTGGCGGGATATCCTCGCTGGTCTTTCAAGATATGCAGGTAATGGGACAGCAACAAGGTTATTTACTATTTTGTAAAACATAAGAAGTCTGGTGACATCACGTCTGTACTGAAGGGTTTGCCAGTCAAGTTCCTTCTGCATGCTGGTGACACTGTCGTAATAAGAATAGTTATTATTAACCCATCGGACTGCTCTGCGTTGTACTTTTTCTATTTTATCTATATATGTCTGTGTATGAGGACTCCAGACTGTAGAGGCATATTCTACTTGAGGTCTAACCAATGCTTTGTAAGCTGCTTCTCTAACTTCCTTATTCTTTGTCTGGATGTTTCTGTGGAGGAAACCAAGAGTTTTATTAGCAGAAGAAGTAATGTTGTCAATATGTTTATTCCAAGAGAGATCTTTTGATATTGTAACTCCTAAGTATTTGGCATTATCCACTGTTTCTAAAGCTTGTCCATGTAATCTGTAATCAAAGGAAAGTGCTTTCTTCTTTTTAGTAATATTTAAAACAATGCATTTACTGGGATTAAATTCCATTTCCCATTTCTTTTCCCACTGCACCAGCTTGTCGAGGTCTTTCTGAAGTGTAATACAGTCCTGCTTGTTGTTTATAGCTAGGTAAACGGCAGTGTCATCTGCAAATAAACGAACTTGAGAAGTTATGGTATCTGGAAGATCATTTATATATAACAGAAAGAGAAGTGTAATTTTTTTTTTTTTTTTACTCTTTACACCTTATGGTCTTCTTACTTGAAATCGCAAATATGGGCCTCTTTTGTTGACATGTAAAACAGACAAGCATTTGTGCCACTCTGCTAAGCTCTAGTTTGATATTACAATGAATTTAAGTCCAGAGAATAAATTTTTACTACATACTTGAAAACTATTCTAAGGCTTTGACTTTGAATTTCATATATAAGAAGACAGCAACTGTGAAAGTGCAGAAACTAAATTTCTTAACTTTACAGTACCTCGTCCAATTTTGTATTATTTCCCTTGATTTCATATCAAAATAACTCCCAACTATTCAAGGTAATGATTTTGAAAATTAAATTAAAAATAGATTGTGAGTTGCAGTAGTGATTAAAAATAGATTGTGAGTTGCAGTAGTGTAATGATAATCAGGGTTACTTTTTAATTGTCTCCCTTAAGTGTTTTTTTTTTTTACACTTCTTGTGAACAGAACAAATTTTTAAAAAAATGACACATATATCTTTTTTTCTTCTCAGTCCTTTTTCTGTATAATCTTTAGATTTATTTAGCCATATTTTTTGTAAATTATTTACACATTTTTTTACCCATATACACACACCTTATGCTGGAGTTAATTTATTTTTAAAATATTGAAGATATTTCACAGGACCTTTTTTTCCTTCCTTTTTTTACCTTTTATTAAAGCTTCTATTTGAAAATAAAACAGTAATTGCATTCAAGAATTAAATGATGTGTTTCAAAACTGATTTCCATGATTATAAATCACATTTTATGTACATCAAATAAATGGTTGATCTTTAAAACTGTATAAATGTGTTAAATAAAAATGAATTATTATACATGTAAATTGTTTATGTACTTTTAAACCTTTAAACAAGAAATAACATCATGATATAAAAAAATTCTTTCTTTACAAAGTGCATCTTTTCTGCATTTTAAATACCTATTTTTGTGCTGAAAAATGTGTGTTTTTTTCTGCAAAATAAATGCCTTCTTTTGCTGAAAAAGGTGTTTTTGAAGCAAATTAATTTTATTTTTCTGACTCAAAAACATCTTTTGAAGGCAGAAAAAATATGCTTCTGATAAAGAAAAAATATATTTTTACCACAGATAAATAGGTGAAGTAAAAGATGCACTTATTAGGACAGAAAACATACTTTTACCGCAGTTATAACACACTTAAGTGCGTTTTTAGTGTATTTTATATGATCAAAAAACACGCTTTCACCACAGTAAAAACGAACTTAAGTGCGTTTTTAGTGTATTTTATCTGATAAAAAAACACACTTTTAACGCAGTTAAAACGCACTAAGTGCGTTTTTAGTGTATTTTATCTGATAAAAAAACACACTTTCACCACAGTAAAAACGAACTTAAGTGCGTTTTAAGTGTATTTTATCTGACCAAAAACACACTTTTAACGCAGTTAAAACGCACTTAAGTGCGTTTTTAGTGTATTTTATCTGATAAAAAAACACACTTTCACCACAGTAAAAACGAACTTAAGTGCGTTTTATGTGTATATTTTTATCTTCATAAAAAGAAAAAACACACTTAAGTTCGTTTAAAGTGAATTTTTCTAGATAAAAAATGCACTTCTGAACAGAAAAAACACACTTTTTGTTCATTTTTATTCACTTTAAACGCAGTCGGTAAGAAAAAACGCACTTAAAACGCGGTGCCAATACCGCAGCGTTTTACACGGATAAAACGCGCATAAAACGCGCGTTAAACGCATGTTTTCCACACTTATTTGAGAAGGGGAGGTCCAGGGTTCAAACCCTGGCGGCGACATACCAAAGTGGTAAATAATAAAACTGGTATAGCTCCCTTGCTTGGCGCACAGCATGTAAGGGTAGTTGCAGGACTGGTTGACCCGGTGTTAGGTTAATGTGACTTGGTGTGGTAACATGCCACATGTCTACGGCGTGATACTGCAGTGTGACAGCACTATATCTGTCTTTAGTAGACATCGTCTCCAAATGACTGAAATACTATCGATGGGACGTTAAACCAAACAAACAAACTAGTTCTAATAAGCTTGCATGTTACCTGCAGGACTCAGACCGGGCCAGTTGGGAAGCTGTTTATGAGGAGATTCCACAGATGCTGACACAGGTAACTTACTCTCAGTACTATGATTTGAGTATTTTCTCAGTTTCTCTGCTTTTCACAAATCTCTCTGGTTTTCCTCTACTTATATATCTCTAATTCTGTGTTTAAGAAACCCTTATTGAAATAAGGAAATTTGCATGTAAAATCATCATAATTAGAAATTTGAAATTCAAATTTGAAGAGAAATTTCTGTTAATTTTTTAAAGCAGTTTAAAACATTAAGCTACATTTTTGTATTAAGCTTCATGCAGAAACATTTTAAATGGAATACATGTATATTTAAATTCATTTTTATTGAAAAAGGTATATTTAGTTGAAATTTACAAATATCCCCCATTTCTTGGTTACCTGGTACCAATCATGGATTGGTATTTCACATACTTTATTCTTCATTAGGCTGAAAGGGAAGAATGGATATCAGAATTGAAGGGTGTGGCACTGAGTTCTGACGCTTTCTTCCCATTCAGGGATAACATCGACAGGGCTGTGCAGGTAAGGCTTTACACCCATGTGTTGTTTTTACATGCTGGTTATTTAATTGAATAAAATGAATTCATGATTGAATAAATAAAAAAATGCATAAAAATCTTATCAGATTTTTCATTGTCAGACGTGATAATAGACATTACAAAAATCATCCTTGGTTTAGTGATGGTACCTAATATTTGGTTTGTAATATTTGTATTCAGGTTTTTTGCCTGCTCCAGTGATGATTGGCATGTGTATGTAATCAGAGGGTGTGTGTAATGACATTGGATATCCCTATTATTACAGAGTGGGGTGGAGTTCATAGCAGCACCGGGAGGGTCCACTAATGACGAGGGGGTGGTGAAGGCGTGTGACGAACACAAGGCTGTCATGATCCACACAAACATCCGTCTCTTCCATCATTGAGGTGACACAGTGTTTTCACAGATACAGACACTGGCAGTGTGATTTACATCAGTACTCTTCTTGAGTTTCCACTCAGACTTAACCCTTTCCCTCATAGAGAAAACCATGAAAAGACCTATGCGAACAGCATAAAAGTAACTCGCAGGCTGATCAGGTTTTATGCTGTTCGCTGCTCCTCAGTGGTCTGGAAATGAGGACTTTGTAATTAAATTTGGTAAGGTTTAACTGTGGTTTTCTGCAGATCAGGCTTTATGTGGTACCTATTGAGTGCGTCAAAATGAGTCTATATGAGGGAAAGGGTTAAGACATATACCCATTGTCTCATGAATATTCATGTATAAATTTGTGACTTCATGAATATTAATTTACTGAAATTAAGATGATATGTACCATATATGAAACAATGGATTTTTGTTTGCCATACAGGCAATAGAATCTGATTTGCAATAGTTTATGAGCAAACAGAGGAGACCCTGAACAGATCGCCTGATCTGGGTGTGCTCTATTTGCCGAAGTGTTTTATATCAGGTAGTATAGCGTTAAATGAAATTTAGCCTGCAAAAATTCCTTAAAGGTCACTATTTCAAGTTGGTAGCTTCAAAGATTTCTAGATGTTGTAAACCATTAATTAGTAAGTAAGTAAGTTCAGTCTTTATTTAAAGTGTATAACATATTTGGCATAACCAATCTCCCATATGGTCCACATAAATGAAACAATTTTCACGACTTGTATAGCAGACATTGGCCACTTGGTCTGAATATTCATATCAACCATATGGGTTGGCTTACAATTTTGTTTTCATTAGTCCTTGTGTATACGTGCCCAAACAAAAACTTGGGCCTATCAGTCCTGATTGTAAGTTGGTAGAATCATCTCAATTCAGATAATGTACTTCATAATACGGTGAAGTTCAGTATGTTTTATCTAACTTAAAAAGTTAAATTCAACTGAATAGGAAGGAAATTAATGTAGTTCTAAAATACTTCTAAAATACAGAGTGTTAACTCAAGATGGGTACATCTGTATGCTACATTCCAAATGTTTAGATGTATTGGGACCATTTCATGAAAAGTTTAAAAAGTCAAAGGTATAAGTGAATATGTCATATTCTGAAATATTTGCTTATGAAATGAGTGTTTGTAGCACTTCAAAACCGATTGCTTCAAAGGTTATTAAAAAAGAATGAACCTTAATAATGAATCTTAAAGAGTGTATATAGTAGTGCCATTCATATGAAGCTGCATTTTTCTACTGTTCTTTATTGCACCAGTTGGATTTTTAACTGTAAAGTAAAAACGTCCCAATGAATATAAATAATACTCGAACCATGGATTATAAAATACTCCTGATAGTGATATTTGGACAATTGCATAATATGTTTATTCTTTTTGTTATATGTTTGAATACTTTTTTACCATGTAGTTTTGAACTTTGATAATACATTTCACTCTAAAGCGATCTCATTTTTCATAAATTTGTTAAAACACAAATTCTTTTGTGAAAATAATCAAGGTTGTCTCCTTTTTTTTTACATTTTTTTTCATAATTTTTTTTTTTTTTAATTTAAAATTCTAAAGTTGTGAATTACTTTCTTTATTTTAGATGCATTATACAATGTAATAGTTTTTTTTCCTAAGTGCCCTGTGGGTTAGAAATTCATAGCTATTCCTGTAAATCATGAAGAATTTAACAACTTAACAATTCATTCCAGGATTTCTCTACCCACTTTGGACCTTTTTTGTGAATCTTTTACCAGTTATGTGAAAAATATTCATACAGTGAAATTGCTATAGTCCGTAGGGCATTTTTCTGAGCATTGTGCTCATCATTATTCAAGATCTGTGCCTGGTATAGAGAAAGACAAAAAACGTGGAAATTTTAGAGCCTCTTGATTACCTTAGCATTTCAGTTTTTTCCCATTAGTCCTTGGATATTTTAAAACGTGTACATTTCATGACTACTTCTTCCTGTGTCTCAAACATTTCTTATGAACAAGTGCCATTTTCATTTATGGGATCCAGTGTAATTGCATCAGAATTCAATGTTGTCAGTATGTTATGCATTGATATACTAAGATGAAGGAGGAAAAACACCAGCTCACCTTCCCTGCCATTAACAGGTTTATCAATCGGTCTAATTTTTTAATCCCCATGTGCTATTCTGTTAATTTTATACAGTAATACTCAACAATTAAAGAAAAAGAGTGCATTTTAGCTCACCTGACAACAAAGTTGTTAGGTTTGGTATTGAGGATTATTTAATGCCCCCATTGTTCACAGTAAGACTGCTTACGTTCCTAGCATCTTTATTTCTTAAGCAGTTATAATTCAAAGGCAGTTTTATTAGCTGTAATCTCACCTTGTTTGATAATGGCTGATGACATACCATAGGGTCATGAGTTATGGGGGAAAAAGCAGCCAGATTTCACTCTAGTATCTGTATTAATCTTGATTAAATGCGGAGACAGATGTTTATTCAAAAATCTCTTGGGTTAATTTTATATGGCTGGGGTCAGATGAGCGAAATAGGTCCATCCTGGTTCTCTTGTTTATTTTGTTGTGATAGTTATACCCCCCCGCAACGAAGTTAGGGGGGGGTATACTGGAATCAGGTTGTCCGTCCGTCCGTCTGTCCGTCCGTCTGTCCGTCCGTCTGTCCGTCCGTCCGTCTGTAGACACAAAATTCTGCGGACTACTCCTCCTAAACTTCTGGAAGGATTTTGATGAAACTTGCTGGCAATGATCCTTAGACATTGTATTAGCGCGTTATCTATATAGCATTGAGTTACCTCCCCTATTTACCAAGTTATGCCCCTTTGATGATTTTTGCATTACAAACTTCTGCGGACTACTCCGCCTAAACTACTGGAAGGATTTTAATGATACTTGCTGTCAATGATCCTTAGACATTGTAGCAGCGCGTTATCTATATAGCATTGAGTTACCTCCCCTATTTACCAAGTTATGCCCCTTTGATGATTTTTGCATTACAAACTTCTGCGGACTACTCCGCCTAAACTACTGGAAGGATTTTAATGATACTTGCTGTCAATGATCCTTAGACATTGTAGCAGCGCGTTATCTATATAGCATTGAGTTACCTCCCCTATTTACCAAGTTATGCCCCTTTGATGATTTTTGCATTACAAACTTCTGCGGACTACTCCTTCTAAACTACTGGAAGGATTTTGATGAAACTTACTGGCAATGATCCTTAGACATCTATATAGCATTGAGTTACCTCCCCTATTTACCAAGTTATGCCCCTTTGATGATTTTTGCATTACAAACTTCTGCGGACTACTCCTTCTAAACTACTGGAAGGATTTTGATGAAACTTGCTGGCAGTGATCCTTAGACATTGTATAAGCGCGTTATCTATATATCATTTGGTTACCTCCCCTATTTTCCAAGTTATGCCCCTTTGATGATTTTTGCATTACAAACTTCTGCGGACTACTTCGCCTAAACTACTGGAAGGATTTTGATGAAACTTGCTGCCATTATCCTTAGACATTGTAGAAGCATGTGTTAGTTATATAACATTGGATTACCTCCCTTTATTATAGTTATGCCCCTTTGATTTTTGCTTTACAATTTTCTGCAGACTACTCCTCCCATTGGATTACCTCCCTTTTTTATAGTTATGCCCCTTTGATGATTTTTGCTTTACAATTTTCTGCAGACTACTCCTCCTAAACTACTGGAGGGATTTCAATGAAACTTGCTGTCATTCAACCTTAGACATTGTGTAGCGCTTTTTCAATTCCCCCCCCCCCCCCCCCCTTTTCCCTTTATTTTTGTTTTAAATTTTCTATTATGTTTTCAGTGAATCTTACTGTTATTGATCCATAGACATACATATACCCATATGTATGTAAAACATAGGATAACTAGATTTCTAGGTAGTTGGCACATATGTCCTCTGTATATTAAGATGGAGTGTTGCATACAAGAATTCTGATTTCATGCTCCAAAGCCATGTTTGACAAAAACACTTGCGGGGGGGTATTAGTAAGCCCTTAGGCGACAGTTCTAGTTTTACAAGTTTTGACAAGACTGATGATAACTTAAAATTGGTATAAAACGAGAAGACTAAGTTAAAAAGAGTTTTGAACCTCTTTCAGGTATATTTGAGTATTTTAAGATCTGAATTGCCGAAATTATGCAATTTTTTGGTGCATATTTTTTGTTATTTACCTATTTATGATCCTAACTTTCAGCATCATTGAAGAAGTCAAAGGTTGTAAAATGTTTTATGTTATGTTTTTTGTTTTTTTTCAAAAATGAAAAACAGATGAAATTGTTCAAATTTGGTGCCACTTTTTCTAAATAAAGATTTTTCATAGTATAATGTGTATGTTTATTATGTTCGCATCCTCTGAAGTAAACACACACACATCTGAATAAAATAGCAATAGCTCTTGAAGTGATCAAATGAGCCTCATGCCAAACCAGTCCTGGTTCTGATAAACGGGGCAGGGGGAATATTTTCTAGTCATTCAAGTAATTTTCCCAGCAGTTATTTTTTTTCCTTATCTCAGTTGTAGATATACTGTATTTGGATTTGTATTATACAAACACTTATCCCACACAACTATTATAACTAGTTCAACCAAGTTAATAGGGGCATTCCGTCTGTTGACACAACCTTGTCCTTGCTTCAGCTCCATAACCGCTGGCTAGGGTTGGATTTCAGATGACGGGAATAATTAGTATCAGACCTAGTTGTGCGTTTTATCCGCATTTTGCGTAAAACTAGTTTTTGGCTGAGTTACGGCCCTTATTTTCATCAATAAGGTGTGTCCAGGTATCTCCAAAACCTCTTTCTGGATTGGATGTGGCTCGTCTACCATCGATCATGTTTATGATAGATAACTCGTGCAGTTGTCTATGTAAAATAGAAAAAAACGAGCGGAGCGATTTTCTGTTTTACGTAGACAACTGCACGAGTTTATCTATCCGACTAAGACCACGTGACTCATGACAGCTTTACACCATTATCTCGTGCATGATCCATAGCCAGCACTATCTTGTACTGTATCCGATATATTCCTGTGATGTACCTAAATGTAAGAAACTGTTATAAAATTTTGCAAAACGTATTATTGTCCCAATTTGTGGATTTAAATGACAAGTCTATTACACAACATTTTTCAATTGGTAAGCGAGAAGTCAATGGCCATACTATCAATTTACCAGAGATGTGACTTATTCACGTGATCAGAGCGCGGTAGCGTTGAAATTTTGCTCTCGATAAAATTGATATCATTGCTTTATTTTGGAATTAAGACATAAGTATCAGGAAGAACGTGTTTGTTATTTAGTAAGAAATGACTTAAAAAGGATAGATAGAAGCAGTGGTAGTTATTCAAACAGTAACAATAACACAGCGGTGTTTTTGTTTTCATTTTTTTTTTTGCGTGAATGTTAAAATTTAGAATTGTGTGCAAAGCTTCCTGACTTTCCTAGAATCTTTGTATATGAAAATAATTATATATATATATTATTATTATATATAATTATATATATATTAAATAATGTTCTGATGAAGTATGCGCCCTTCCTTGGGTTCCGGAAACAGCTTGACATTTTGATAAAAGAACTAACGAATGAAGGTAATGATAACATGTCTCAATTCTTTGTCATTTAAGGAGTGTATATGGAAACATACCTTGATTAGTTCGACTGTTTAAATAAGAAATATATATATAGGATCTGACATGAATTGTTATTTCATATCAAGTTTTACTAAACGAGTGCATGAAAATGTTATTAAGCGAGCCTTTTGCGAGTTATAGCATTGTGAAACTTTCATTCATTATTGGTCAATTATATCCAAAAGGGGAGGCGTTTCTCATCTGTCGTAACATGAAACCCTCATTATTGTCTGCATAGAATGCAATCGTCTATTTCGATGTCTAGCAGTTTATCTTCCCGCCTGCCGCCCAGTCGAGAAACATTTGAGGGTAATATGAGTCCCGGCTTCAGTGCATTGGATTTTAGTATAGCCGGGAAACTCTATCCTATACTTATGAAACGATATAAAGTGTTATAATGAATACCAAAAAAAAAAAGATGTAATATTTATAAATGTATATATTTTAAATGCTGTTATAAATAAATAATTAAATAAATAAATAATTGAATATGTAAATTAATTACATAATTTGTGAATTAAATAGAAAAACTAGTATATAATAAAAATAATCGCATGAAATAGGGTGTATCTACTGTTCACCCTCCACCATCGCCTTCACGCACTCTGCCCACGGGATTTTTTTTTTAAATCGCATGTAATAGCATGCTTCTACTATACTGTTCGCCACTACCCCGCTTTCATGCTGACACTGCACTCTTTTCACGGAATTCCCACTTCTTGATAGAAACACCATCAGACCACGTCTATACGAATATTGGCCTCTGATTGGCCAACGACGGAGGAGAGTGGTCTAATTTCAAATTTGTTTTCTTTTTTTCAGTGTCAAAGCACGGGGATGGGGGGGGGGGGGGGGTATTTATTACCATAATTAGTCAACATCATAGACTGGACAATTGCTTTTGCGTTAATAACAAGAGAAATTGGGCGACTGTTTCTTATAGAAAATGATAATTTAATTTATTGTACCAGCACTCCGATGTTGGACAATTTTTTTATCTCATGATGACTTCCTCTTTTATATTAAAACATTTTTGTTATCTTGCTATTATCTAACCAAGCGCAGTGTAAAAATATGCACAAAGTGAATCCTAAAAAAATTACAGCTTTTCAACGAGACGTTGCTATCAATTAGTGTAGCTTAAAGAAAAAATGCAATTGTAACTTTGTCATGCATTGAACTATTTTAAGATAATCGGTACAATTCTTTGGTATGATGAGACAGCGTGCAGGCCACGAAGCTACATTACATTCTAGGTAATTCAAATTTCTGTGCAGACGCATGACTAAGATCAATAGGTTTTTGGTAAAGTCACGCGTAGCGGCACATTATGGGTACATTATTTCCACATAGAAAACCTGTTTCTCTTGTTATGAATTATTTTGAATGTACACGTATTGTACTCTTTTCTTGTCCCAATTTTTAAAGGGGGTATTATAGAATTACCCTTGTCCTTCTGTCTGAAATTTTGTGGGTATGCATAATCCATAATTTTCTCTGATTTCATTTCCGCGGACTTGGATATTAAACTGGGTCAGTATATGTATATGGTTGAAAACATTGTACACATGTATATGTCCATCATGCATCTATTTTAAGCCAAAAAAGATAAGAACATCCTGGGTCTGACATTTAGGATGCCGAGAGTTCACTGCAAGCAACTGTAACAGCATTCACGGAGCCGACAACCAGTGTGCCATTGGTTGAAATGGCAACAGTAGATGCTTGAATCAGGTAACCGTCATCTGCAAATATCTCCTCGATATCACCGACCATGGAGTCGCGGATTTTCACTTGAAGAACCTAAAACACAAGCGACATGGAAAAAACATCCCAAATTAATGATAAAAGAGGACATTTAACACGAAAAGCAGTAAAGTTATACTTCTGAGAAAATTCGTCGCCTGCTAGATTCCTTCAGCAGTTTTCGTTTGTTTCAATCGTCGTGGTACGGGTATACTTAATCAGACACCATGGCATGTTCTCGAAAATACTTATGTACGATTTCGGCTCAAATTTGAGTCCCTATTCAAAGCAAGGGGCATATTTTGAGTCTGAGTATGAAATCATCTTAATTTTTGAGAACAAGGGACCTGGACCCAGTTCAGAGTAACGGCGGAGTCCCTCGGATTTTTCATGTGAGAGAAGCCTTCCAGCTGGCTTGCAGTTGGTCATTGGATCTACCCCGGTTTTTGCTGTAAATTGGGGGCCTTTCTCCATATGAAAATAGATGGACGTCGCTGTATGAATGATAAACTGTCGCGGCGGCGGTAAACTCCATCATTGACTTATTGTTGATAGAATTTTGTCTTGTAATGGAGTTTTTAAGCATTTATGTTCGTATTTTAGGGACAGAGGAAAAATGGACAAATGAATTATGAATATGACCAAGAAATTTTTACCAAATTCATAAGTAATTGCTGTTGAGAGACGTCGTAAAATCATAATGCCGCCGTTAGTACAAGGTATGTGACTGAGGGTACAACAATGCATAGTTCCATGACCCACCTATTAGCATATCTTAACAATAGATTACAGTTAGATTTTGTCCCACAAAACACGATGTTAACAAAGGAGCACATGTCATTGTTTGTGGCCAAACCTATTGTTATTCAAATAAAAGTTCGGGTTAGGGAACTATCCATTACCTGTGAAGGCGGTGTGAAGTGAAAGAGGTTGTACATGTCGATGACCTTGTAGGTGAGTGGATGGGAGCCGATCAAGAGGTTCCCAGTGTCGGGGTCTACGTCAATGTTATCCACCGCGGTCTCCAGGTTTTGTTCCTGTGAAATAAGGACACGGACACTGTTTTAGCTCCCCTGGACACAAAGTAGGTTTTGTCAATCGTTCGTTCGTTGTTAACAATATCTTAGGTGTCTGTCGACAATCAAACCAAAGAATAGGCCAGACCCGGTAAATATAATGGGCGAAGTGTTCGATGTCTTCAAGCTTCTCCTGTGAAAAAAATAAAAGGTCGAGGTGTTCCGAATGATGTATTTCTGTAAAAACGAAGAAGTGGCAACATACGGAAGATTCCGGAGTATTGCGTAGTAACACGTAGTATGAGTATTTCGATTCCTGTGTTTTAACAGATTAATAACGAACTTTAGCGACTGCCATACCCATGCATGGGCCAGATTGTTGGACGGGTCCCGACGGAAGGCACGTAGCTTCTTCTGGCCGAACTCGGCCACATAAACTGTTCTGAAATATAAATGCCGAAGTTCAAATGTTTCAAAAGGGCACTGTGGTCCAATGGAAGCGTACATAACTGTAGAAAATCAGTCTATATCTGTTGGAACACCGTTCGGGGCAACAATTGTTTATAACTTTCCCAGGTGCAAAGTACTGGTCCAACCCAAAACCGTCGAAGGGGGTATTTAAATGCAAAACTTGCTTTCCTTTCGATGTAAAAAGAAATAATTTAAACAGAATTGGTTTCATATTGTCGTATGCTTTATTCGTAAATCTTATTTTCATTTCAGGTGACGGGCTAGGTCACGTACCAGGAAGATATTATTTCAAATTATGATATACAATATACATTTACTTACATTCTCTCACAGAGTGCAGCCGATTTCTGTACCTTTTCTAGTCGAAAGAATGTACAATTTTGTACATAGGTAAAGAGCTAACAATGATTGACAAAATCGTAAGGTCTCGAAATTTCACGCGGCCTTAACGAGATTTCAATGATCTAGATCAGTTAAAATATTATCATTTAATTGGATAAATGTTGGCTATACTAGTATCACAGAAATGAGTTTAGATCAAGATAAACGACAAAAAATATTACTTCATATCAGGGGAGATGTTGATCCCGTTTGGAAAGCGAAGGTCAGTCGCCACCTGTCTTGCCCTGTGTCCGTTGTAGAAGAGGACCTTACCCAGTCGGAATGGGAGAAGGATTTCCAGTTGTTGGTACAGCTTCTCACGCAGGGACCAGAACTTGGTGATGTAGAACTGGTCCTTGCCTATAGCCACCAAGTCGTTCATGCTGCAGAGGGATGTCCAGAGATGTTTTAAGAAAGAAAAATGCATCTTTCCCCTTTTTTAGCATTAAACATTTAAGCCATGTCTTTTCCATTCATGTCTAGATCAACTGCTCACATACAGTATAACAAAATAATAAATCCATGTGTTTTTGTGTAATCCAGGTCAAACATCGACTGCAAAATACCCCAATGTTGCCACTGGTTAGCACGTTAGCCTAACAGTGGAAAACACCATTACGATATTTCCTTTTATCGATGTGTCCACAAAAATGCATATTATCGGTAGATTTGAGCGAAAAGTTAAGTGTCCGCCATCTTATGGTGGCTGATTTCATACATTTTGTTCTTTCATATTGGCGCGAACATTTTTTTCTTCCGATTTTGTGTTTTGCCGTCCAACGACAGAACGAAACAACGACGTCTAAGGGAAGCCGCACGCAAAACGAGGTCTAAGTATCGTTTTGCCGCGTCCATAGTGTCCTTGTTTCGTTTTGTCGCCAATACGAAACTTCCAAATTAATATCAAGCTACTTGTAATAAGGATGACTTCTTAAAAAACGAATACAATGTACCTCATAACGAGCAATACGTGCTCCGGCCTGTGTTTCTCCAAACACCTGAAATTGTGATTTTTCTCAATGCAAGAATATCAAACTCTGTATCACATTGAAAAAAAAAAAAGACTCTTTAAGGTCAGGCTAAATTTATCGAGCATAAAAATTTTCTTCAGGTCAGGAATTAAGGAAATTCTTGTTCTTGAAAAAAAAGTGTGGTTTGAGGAAAATCTAAGTACTGTTCCAAACTTACAATGTAAAGCTAGGGTCCGTGATGGTCTTCTGGTACACCAGATGGTCTGGCCTAACAAACTCGAACACCTCCACGCGGTCCTCCTTCTTCGGGTGGGTCAGGACATAAATGAACAGCTGACCTGAAACAATGAACGCTATGGTAACCACTGCCCACAGTAAGTTCATACATGCACAGGAACCACAAACAAGCATTGAATATCGAATCAAAGCACACACTGTGCTGAAAGATTGCCGGAAGGATAGCTATAAAGTCAGCTTAACTCGCTCTTCGTTTCATGATAACCATGCCATGTCCATGGTCTTCACCATTAAAAAAAAGATTCGTGTACATACAATATGTTAATCACTCTTTAAAATTGGTTTATTCTAATAGAAATATTTAAAATACATTTGTAATAATAAAAAAGCTTACGTAGACATCATGCGGATACTTTTGTCTGAGGTCAATGCAAACTAATTTACATGTACTCGTTCAAATTATTGCAGACATTCGACGATTTCGTGCACTATTTATTATACAAATTATCCTATTAGATTTAGTATTGTTATGTATGTATTATTATCATTTATATATTAAAATTACTATATACATCCGACTTCAAATAGTTTTTTTTATCTTGTATCTGTTACCTGTACTAGGGTCGGTCCATGACGTCATGCCGTGTGGGGCCGCCAGGAAGTCGTCACGCTGAGGGGCGTGTTTGATATTTATTGCCTTCGCACTTAACGTGTCCTCATTCAGGTCGAGGATTCTTATTTCTCCGATTACATTATCAAAGTTCATTCCCTGAAAATGTTTTAAATTTAAAGTGTATCTATACGTACATGTGGGTGTATTTCAAAGTTTAATTTAGTTAAATATTGCATTTTAAAGGGGAATTACTGAGCCAAAGATAAAACTTAAACACTGACCTCGATCTTTATCAAATAACAACCACCTATTACCCACCTTTTATATACGGTACATGAACCTCGTCGGGAAAAAAACAAAGAAAAAGAAAAAAGGGACTTTAGGATACTTCATCACACCCAAATGTGTCAAGATTGTTTGACCAGCATGCAAAATACATCTGCTCATGGGAGTCTCCGTGGCTAAGTGGTAATATCTGTTTAATCCCTCGCCGCTCTAGGTTCGATTTTCAAGCAGGGCCGTTCTTGTTTTCCATACGAGGAACCATTTAATTAGGCTAACGGTAGGTCGGTAGTTCTGCCCGGATGTTTCTTTCTTGGGTCTTTATTTACATGTTATTTATTGGCCTTTAATATATGGCTGAAATCCTGTCGTAATGACAGGAAACTCCAGCGCAACAACACCCAAGAGAGAGGTCATTGCTGTCAATTTCACATACACCAATCCATTTATCCGGCACTTTTTTCTAAGAATATGACCCCCATGTATACGTAAGAAATGTTTAGTCTATGTTAAAGAGACGAGCTCTAAAATTTAAATATTTAATTTCTTCTTTAATAATAAATGATTAAAACACCATGAATTTGGCTCCTGCTCTCTCTCAGTGTGGCCATACATGTATGTATTTTATTTCTTTATTAATTTTGATGGTATATAGAGCATGCGAAGCGGAAAATTGTGCCCTTTACAAAGGTCCCAATGGTTCTTTTGTCAGATGTACAGATGTTCCTAAAATACTGAAAACCTTCCGAGTTCGTGAAAGACTTTACTTGACTTGACTATTTGAGTTTACCGTCGCGACGTCCAGCTAATTACAGGTGGAGGAAGACCCCGAATGCACGGAGGCATCCGGGTAGAACCACCGACCTACCGCAAGCCAGCTGGAAGGCTTCCTCACATGAAAATCCGAATGACCCTACCGGGATTCGAACCCACGCGGTGGGTGGCTAAGTGAGTGTTAAAGTCAGCGACTTTACCCTCTCAGCCACGGAGGTCCCTTCGTGAAAGAACTGCAGCATTCGAGATAACTTTTATTTTCTGAATTTCACTCAGAAAAAAACAACAAAAAAAAAACAACACTTTTTGTAGTCATTTTTTTCTTCAAATCACCAATATTTAGAGAGAACGTAAATATTAATATCCATGATATTTTAAGTGGTAAGTGTTTGCATACCAACACACATAGAGAGAGAGAGAGAGAGATGGTTACCGATGAGATGAGGATGGTTCCGTTACCGATGTGTATCATATCCTCTGATCCCCCGGGACCTGTAATGCATTTTCATAGACCTAAACCAAGAGATGCGTTACCTAAATAAGGCTATGAAGGAAATCTCGCATACCCTCGTCGCTACCGCGATAAGTGACGTCATTTTGATTTTTAGAGCCTTTGGGGTCTATTATGAAACGTATTTTTAACATTTTTTTATTTTTCAAACAGCATTTAACGTCAGCTTTATATCCATTCGGAAAGTAGATAATCTTTAAATATGAATGCATTTTCTTGGTAGAATGTTATGGTAGTCACTGTAGAAACAAGTCCTCGAGGATTTTTAACAAAGCTTTTTAATTTGTATGCCAATTTTGGTGCAATAAGCTTTCCTATTTTCAGTAATGATGCCAGTGTTAAGTTCATGTAAAACAACACACACATACCTAAGCAAATTCAAAGGCTCAGTATGTTTTGGGGTTGAATAATTACTCTCGTTCTAATTGCACCTCCGAGAATCCACGATATCTCCCCGAATAGCGCATCCCTTGGTTTTATGCCTTTGGCATTATATACATGTACAGTGAAATCAATCAGGCTTTATAGGATGGCCATAAAAAGATGTTGCTTCTACTAGGGATTCGAACCCACGACTTTAGGGTCCAGAGTTGGTGAACACTACCACTGAACCAAGTCACCGGTATAATTATTGAAGTACTGACATTAAATTTTGTAGATATGTTTATTTATGCATGTATGTCTTATTTCATCGTCGGAAAACCCACGTTCGCTCAATACGCTTTGCTTCTTAATTTGGTTAGCGAAACTTCTTACTTTACTAATGAATTATTGATTAGGCATTTCATTGGATCAGTGGCAGAGACAGCGCGGCGACAGAAGGGGTCAATGAAACGGCGCGGGATTTTGAAAGTTAGTTTCGTTCTATCATGTAGAGCTGACGTCACGCTTCTCGCAACAATCAGTCAGCTTTTGTTTTTGTAAATTTCAACGAAGATTATTAAAAGTACTATGCGTTTTCTCATTGGTCAGCAAGTAGCTAATTAATATTCATGAAAACGAAGTTTTGCACGGTGCATACATAAGTGATAGCGAAATATATACCATGGGTTTTCGATGATGGTCTTATTTATTTCAATCTCCAGTTGTTTTTTTTTATTACACGACAATATACAGTTTGATTTTATGCGTACAATTATTTATATTATTGTTGTTGTTTTTTTGGATGCTGATATACTTTTGATATTTATTGTAACATAGATTGGGAAACAAAGTCGCACAACCTATATTCATCTATTTATCATTATCATGGGGCCTCGAGTTGGCGCAATACTTTGTGCATTGGAATTTCATTAATCACTCTCTCCCCCAGCCCCAACCCCAACCAACCCAATTCCTACATAAAAACGCATTCACGCACGATTGCACACACACACACGCTGGTACCAAGATATCATACCTGCCTGGACCACTTGGCACGGTCCGGGCCTGACAGTGAACTGCAGGGTCCGACTGAAGTCCAATGAGTCCCTAGACAGCAAAGATAACAAACAAAGATTGTACGTTTAAATGATACAATGATTTTATCAAAACCTTCGTGAGAATCAACGGTGGCATAGAGGTGACATGGTATTTTTTTAAGTTGCACTATGTTGTGGGAACGAGATGGGTATCTTGAGGGAACGAGAAACTATCTTGCGGGAACGAGAAAGTTATCTTGAGGGAACGAGAAACTATCTTGTGTGAACGAGAAAAGATCTTGTGGGAACGAGAAAAGATCTTGTGGGAACGAGAAAAGATCTTGTCGGAACGAGATAGCTATCTTGAGGGAACAAGAAAAGATCTTGTGGGAACGAGATAGCTATCTTGAGGGAACAAGAAACTATCTTGTGGGAACGAGATACTGTCTTTAAGTCGTTCCCCCAAGATAACTTTCTCTTTCCCATAAGATAGCTATATCGTTTCCACAACATAGTTTGTTGTTCCCTCAAGATACCCAATTATCTCGCCCCCACAAGATAGTAATCTCGTTCCCACAAGATAGTATCTCGTTCCCTCAGGTTACATGCCAAATATCTAAACCCATGATCTTGTGGTTTCTGACAAGGTTATCTTTTAAAAATCTTTCATAATTTAATTAAGTCTTAGTAAAAATCAAGTGACCCCTGGGGCGGGGCCAACTTTGACCCCAGGGCCATGATTTGAACAAACTTGGTAAATGTTCATAAGGCAATGTTACACACCAAATATCTAAACTCCTGCCTTATAGTTTCTGACAAGAAGATTTTTCTAGATTTTCCTATTTATATGCCTTTGTAAAATCAAGTGACACTGGGACGGGGCCAATTTTGACTCCAGGGCCATGATTTGAACAAACCTTGTAGATGTTCATAAGGCAATGATACACACCAAATATCTAAAATCCAGGCTTTGTGAATCCTTAAAAAGGAGATATTTCTAGTTGTTATTTTTTTCTATATAAGTCTATGTTAAATCAAGTGACCCTCGAGGCGGGGCCAATTTTGACCCAAGGGCCACGATTTGAACAAACCTGGTAGATGTCCAAAAGGGCAATTTTACACACTAGATATCTAAATTCCTTGCCTTGTAGTTTCTGAGAAGAAGATTTTTCTAGTTTTTCCTATTTAAGCCTTGTAAAATCAAGTGACCCCTGAGGCCGGACCAATTTTGACCCCAGGGACATGATTTGAACAAACTTTGTAGAGATCCACTAGACAATGCTACACACCAAATATCTAAACTCCAGGGGCCGTATTCATAAAGCTCCTAAGGAGAAAAATTCCCTTAGTTTCGAAGATTTTCCTTAAATTCACATAGATTTCCCTTAGTTATTAGAGATTTCCTTATATCTTATCTATAAAAATCCTTAGGAGATTTATTCCAGTTAAGGAATTATTTTCCTTAAAAATTAAGGAGCTTTATGAATATGGCCCCAGGCCTTGTGGTTTCTGAGAAGATTTTTCTAGTGTTTTTTTTCCCTATATAAGCCTATGTAAAATCAAATGACCCCTGGGGCTCTATCTAAGCTCTAGGCCTTGCAGTTTTGCAGAAGAAGATTTTCAAAGTTTGCATTTTTAAAATCTATTTTAGCTCCTGTTACCTACTTTTTCAACCAATCAAAATAATTTAAACAATCTTGATAGAGGGCATCATAAGGGTGATTCCTGTGGAGTTTGGTCAAAATCCATTTAGCGGTTTAGGAGAAGATATTGCTTAAAGGAAACTGTTGACTCCGGACGCACGGACGGACGCCGGACAAAAGGCGATCACAAAAGCTCACCATGAGCACGCTGTGCTCAGGTGAGCTAAAAAAAGAATGACCATGTCACCTCTACGCCACCGTAAGAATCAGAGAAACGTGTTTGTTTTTTGTGTTTGTTTTTTTCCTACAGTGTATAGATGCTGTCTGTAAGAAAAAAGACAAAGCTACAATTTAATATGACATCAAAATCACCATCATGACTGAACTGGATTATGATCATCATCATCAGCATCATCATCATCATCATCATCATCACTACTACTACCACCACCGGAATTATCATGATCACCATCACGATAATCAAAATCTTACCTGAATTCGAGAAAATAGTGTAAGCCTATAACGAACATAACAAGCGGAACTGCCTTGAGCAGCATCCTGGTGTCTCTCGGGCTACGGTACTCCACTGTAGGTAATGCCAGTATCGCGCCACCTGGCCACAGTCGTAACAGATGGACCTGCCGAGTGATAATATCGCGAGAGGGTCAAAATGTAAGCAGTTTAAAGGTTCATCATACTTGCGATGCTAGGCGAACACATTTAATTTTTTAACTGGTTCCCAAGCTTTGCGCTAAGCACAGACGGGAGTCCCAGAACTGCATGATTGTCCTGTGTCAGAATGATGTGACTGTGGTCCATGCCACTTGCCTACGGAGTGACATCGTTGAGAGGCAATTCTATGTTTGTTTCATGAAGAAAGTCTTCAAATGACTAAGATACTGTTGATGGTACGTTAAACCCATATAAACAAACAATACTTCATCTTAAACATAGTGGTGGACCAGCTTGTTAAAATATGACAATTATTTTTTAAATATTTGTGTCAACACATTTATTGCAGTACTTTTGGAACTTAGTCCTGCTTCACTGCTGTATCACACTGTAAAAAAGTGGCGTGATACCACAAGGATTCGGCACTAAGTATTTGTGGAAAAAAATCTATAAATGTACTATACTATGTGCCGAATCCCTGTGCGTATTACCACATCCATCCACATCAGCGACACAGTCCTGAAACACTCCTGACCACTTGCTCAAAGTTGTTACACGACAAATGTTATGTCGCAGCTGGTGTACGGACTGGAAAACGGTCCGTGATTCGGTGTGTTGTCACATTTTGTGTTCCACGAGTTAATGAAGACCTCGAGTGCACAGAGACCTTAGGAAAAAACATTAACCTACCGCATGCCAGCCCGAAGGCTTCCTCACATGAAAAACCCGAGTGAACCTGAAGGGTCTCGAACCCACAGTGGTGAGGGACTGCGTGTCGTAACGACAGTGTTAGTAAGTCTGGGATTATGCATGTTTATGTAGGGCCATGTTTTAATTATTTAATTCATATGTTTAATAATCATTTCACATTATACAACCAGATTTGACAGTAAAATTACAGAATAAAGCAGATGACATGGTCAGCCAACAAGAGGGTGTTCTGAGCAAAGCCAGTGAAATGGTTCACACGTATCATCCGGGCACCTCTCCCAACCATCCAGGCAGCCATTGGCTTGCAGCGTTGTGGGAACTGAAATTGGAAAACAAGGTAATGATGATGATGATGATGATGATGATGATGATGACGATTATGATGATGACGATAGCGATGCTATTAGCAATTATGAAGGTGAAAATGACAGAAATGAATATGTTTGTGGTCGGACGGACGGACAGATAGATAGAGGTAGATAGTGAAATGTCTTCAGAACAAATCATAACAAGATAAACTATAATACATGTACCTTTTATCTCAGTAGCCCTCACAAAGTGAGCTGACATGTAAATATATTGAAAGCAACTATTTGCACAAGAGTTGTGTGCGAAAAAGACAATAAATTTGTAATGCATGCTTTAAAATCAAGAAATGACTTTAAATGACTCATCAAATATGTATAGCAGCATTTGATATCTTAAGTATTTTAATTATATCTCAAAATTAAAGTAAAGGACTGTGAGTCCTAATGTTGCGTTAAGCATACACTGGAAAGTGTGACTTGTAATTTGGAACCGTTTTATTGAAATCCCTCATCAAATGGATATTCGGGTTGTAGCTGTGAGGGCCGAATGATATAATTATATTTGCCATATTCGTATTTATAAGATTAACCAAGGACACATTAAATAACTGGCTTACGTCACACAATTTCATTCATAGTATTTTCATTGATAATTTTTCCCGCCTATTTTACCTTATCTAA
The DNA here is from genome assembly GCA_021229015.1 of Solen grandis. Taxonomy (NCBI): domain Eukaryota; kingdom Metazoa; phylum Mollusca; class Bivalvia; order Adapedonta; family Solenidae; genus Solen; species Solen grandis. The sequence goes on from CM037793.1 coordinate 37,118,042, forward strand.
TCAGGGTCTCTTCATACTGTGTATATACAGAGACCCTGATCTAATGTAGCTCAGTTGTTATCCGTAGAAGATAAATGTAAAAGAACAAAATAATGCATGATTTTATAGCTTATTCTCTCTCTCTCTCTCTCTCTCTCTCTCTCTCTCTCTTTGATATCATTTTGAGAAGGGAAAACAAAAGAAAAGAAAGTCTGTACTTATTGAAAAATAAGGACGTTATAAACTTTTGGGGTGTGTAAACCTTAAATACTAGAGACTTACTGTGTGCATGTGTTGTGCGGCGTGTGGTGGTCGGCTGTGTATCTGAAACAAATCATAACACAATATTTCCGTATTTACTAATCATAGTTTCTATAGTGTATTTCAATATTTTACATGAATGATAATATGACGGGTCAACAACTACACATCGACTTAAACCGACTGGGAAACAGTTATAGAACTTATATTAATGACTCTCGGTGGTTGCTGGTTTGGACCTGTACTTTGCTCCTGGAAATGTTTTCTCGTCAACACCATTCGAGTCTACATAGCCAGCGAACACTACCTCAATCCTGGTGTCCTCGTTATATTATAATGAGATGGTGTGTGAATGTGTCAGATATAACAATACATCGTCAGATAATCCACGGTCTCTGATCACGCTACTCTCCATACATCACCCGTGGGTTTTCTTTTTACTACTTTTCTGTCGTTCAGATTTATAAAGCCGTTGCAGGAATCAGAATGGATGCATGGCGTATCTCATATCCTAAAGAATATAACCCCACAGCACTGATATTTCGTACATCTATATGGAGAGTATTCAAAATGTAAACGTCATTTTGATTGGCTACAATATGTTCAAGATAAATGCTAAAAAAACATTGACTCCCACGATTGATGAATGGAAAGTAACGGAATGAATTGAGCGTGGGTGCCCGACGACGAAGAAAAAAAAAAATTCATCAAGTTGAATGCTGAAAACAATATAAAAAGGAAAATACTTACGCGTTGTTGGACGAGTGCTAGATTCTGACGTCATAAATGACGTATGCGCTTGATCCGTCGACAACGTTTTCGGGGGTTCGAGAGTGGTTAGGAAACCTGAAATATCAATTGTGTTAAATCTGAGAGCGTCAATAGGTGGGATCAAAACCTGGCTGGGTCATTAGGATTTTTCATGTTAGGAAGCTCTCCAGCTGGCTTGCGGTAGGTCGGAGGTTCTACTCGGGGGCCTCTTTGCATTTGGGGTACTTGGAAGTCGCTATATGACTGAAATACTGAAACTCAAACATATCAACATCGTGTATCGTCTGTAACAATTACCTGGACGGCATACTGTCTCAGCGACGGCAAACATATCCAGTCTCCATTTTATTTACTTTAATATATAAAGATGATGAAACATGGGGAAAACATGTGTGTTCAAAATGATGACCCTCTGGGTGAACAGGTTTCTTGGTTATAGTTCCGCAGTTCAGTCATTAGATTTTTTTTTACATGAGATCACTTGGTAGACAAGTAGCATGTATTATATCCCATCAAGTCACATTACTAACCAGTTCATGAACGAGCGCCAAAACCAGAACTATTTTCAACAAATTTGGTATGTCGTGGCCAAGGATCGAACCTATGACGTCCAGGTTACAGGACGGACGCTCAGAGCAAGTAAATGAGACGAATTATCTTCTGCAAGCAACTGGCGATTTTTTTCACATGAATTTTTGAAAACAGGAAAGTGGGACAGGGACCTTTATGCCTCTACTGCCTACATACCAAAACAAGTAATGTAATCAACACCACTGGCACTAAAACCGTATGCCCCTGCATACACATAAAGGGTATTGGGGTTCTAGTGTCAGTGAAGCACATATGCACCGATAGACAATTAGATACAAGTATACAGTTGAACCTGTATTAGCGGTCACCTGTATAAAGCGGTCAACCTGTACTTAGCGGTCAATTTTAATATTACCAAACTTTAATTTAGTTTTAAGTTAAATTAAACCTTCATTTAGCGACCTTCTCTCTTAAGCTTGATTTCTTTTGTTCTCTTGAATGACCAGGCAGGTTTGACTGTATACAAAGAGATAGCTAGAGAGAGCGCGTAAATCTGTAAACTTACCATCATCTCCGCATAAGGAAGGAAACGATTCACAACGTCCGTCGATACAGGGGAAGAACCCATCTGGGCACGTCTGTACTAAAATAGTATCATAAACATTATCAAAATGACATAAATAAAGACATAACATAAATATGCAATATACGCATGATCCCTAGGCGCTCTCTCTCTCTCTCTCTCTCTCTCTTTCAGAGTTTTCTTTTAAATAAAAGCATTTATTTTTAAACTTTTTTAATAATATCATGTTTTAACTTATATCAGTTCATCACAACAGTCCCTTGGTTTGACCAGTGAAAAGAGCATTGGAAAGATCCCATTGCTGACTACATTATATATTGCAACAATAGGTGTTATTTATATGCATATTATAAAAGGCACATTATTTCTCAGAAAGACACATTTATTAAAGGATGCTCGGATATAAATTGTTTATTGAATTACGATATTGTTCAGCCCCTTTGATATGAAAATTATTAACGTATATTCAGAAGAAATAACTGTACATAGAAAGCATGTGTAAATTAATGTCTCTAATCCAGTGAGTTCGGGACTGAAATTTTTGTGACCATACCATCTACATACCATCCACATACACATACCATCCACATACCATCCAGTTCGCCGAATCTCATCCCCCCCCCTCCCTCTCTCTCTCCATACAATACATGAGTACATCAAACTTTAATTCTTCTAGATTATCATCAATATAGTCTATCCAAGCATATGCACGTCTGTATGCTCTCGTTTTTCTATGCTTTAACCATTTACTTCATGAATATTAATGTGTAAATTTGTGACTTAATGAATATTCTAATGAATTCTTAATAATATATCTTTGCCATGTAGACAATGTATGATTTAAACTACAATACTGTATGAGCAAACAGCGGAGACGTTGATCAAACAGTTTCTGGAAGGAGCTGTCTGATCAGGGTCTGCTCTGTTTGCCAACGTGTCATGTACGAGATATGAGTCCATGATTAAATGTACATGTATTGAAAATAAGCAGAGATCTAGATACCCGTGGCAGCTGGGCTTGTGGTTGAAGATACTCCCACTGTGCCAGTCACTAAAAAATAAACGCAGATATATCTTTCTCTTATTTTTAGAACAGTCTGAATTCACATTACACAGGTTCGTTTTAGGATATTATTTACTTAACATTTAGATTCGGTGCAGATAATGAAGCACTAAAATCTCTCATTTTCCACCCTTTAACATTGTCATTTCAACTGATTTGGTCATTTTACATTTTTTATGAATATATTTTAAACACAATTGTTCACTCCTGGATTTTTGTCTATATCTATTACCTATTCATTATATAATCCACGTGCTCACAAGAAATTCAGACATTGAGCGATTACTTCAGAGTAAATATATTCACTTGATAATGAAAGCATATTAAATGTTTTCAGTTTAATTATTTTATATCACAAATGCAAAATTAAATCAAAGGCGTTCAGTTGCCACTAAAAGTCCCTAACATTACTAACATGTTACAATCGATGTCCTCCTACAATGATGACCACACTAGCCATCGATGGTAATTAATATAAGTTGTTAGAACTTGTTTCGTAATCGATGTAAAATAAATCAAATTTTAAGGTTAAAAATAAAAAGTTCTAGTGACCTCTTTTTTGACATTACACGACCAAATTTCGAACTCATCCGAGAAATTACGGGGGGGGGGGGAATCTGACTAAGACTGACTAACTCCCCGTGAGCAAATAACAGAGATGTTAACAGGTGTGTGAAGTTAGCGCGTAGATCGTAGATCGTAGATCGAAACTATAACTAATTTTCTTTGTCGATCTGGGTCGTAGATCGTAGCTCAACCATTCAAATTAACCAAAATAAATGGTTGAGCTGGATCGTAGATCGTAGCTCAACCATTGAAAAAGTTCACGGAATGGTTGAGCTGGGTCGTAGATCGTAGCTCGACCATTGAAAACTTTCATAGAATGGTTGAGCTGGGTCGTAGATCGTAGCTCAACCATTGAAAATATTGATGGAATGGTTGAGCTGGATCGTAGATCGTAGCTCGACCATTGGAATAAACCAAAATAAATGGTTGAGCTGGGTCGTAGATCGTAGCTCAACCATTGAAATAAACCAAAAAAAATGGTTGAGCTGGATCGTAGATCGTAGCTCGACCATTGAAATAAACCAAAATAAATGGTTGAGCTGGGTCGTAGATCGTAGCTCAACCATTGAAATAAACCATTATAAATGGTTGAGCTGGATCGTAGATCGTAGCTCGACCATTGAAATAAACCAAAATAAATGGTTGAGCTGGGTCGTAGATCGTAGCTCAACCATTCAAATAAACCAAAATAAATGGTTGAGCTGGATCGTAGATCGTAGATCGTAGCTCAACCATTGAAAAAGTTCCCGACGGAAACTTTTCCGACGAATGAGATATTCCCGACAAGTACAAAGATTTTCGAAGGAAACTTTCCCAAATTTTTTTCCAAAAATTTTCCCGACGAAAATAATCCGCGAAGATAAAAATATTTACAAAATACAATTTTCACCCCTAATAATAAATTCCCGACATATATTTTTTCCCGACGAACAGTAAATTTCCCGACGGAAACTTTTCCGACGAATGAGATATTCCCGACAAGTACAAAGATTTTCGAAGGAAACTCTTTTCCCGACGAAAGCATTTTTTTCCCGACAAATAATTTTCCACGAGTACAAAATACAAAATCAATTTTCCCCTAATATAAATTCCCGACATATATTTTTCCCGACGAACAGAAATTTCCCGACGAAAAACTTTTCCGACGAATGAGATATTACCGACAAGTACAAAGATTTTAGACGGAAACTCTTTTCCCGACGAAAGCATTTTTTTTTCCGACAAATGAATTCCGTGAACTCCATTCCGTGAACTTTTCAATGGTTGAGCTACGATCTACGACCAGCTCAACCATTCCTGAACATTTTCAATGGTCGAGCTACGATCTACGACCCAGCTCAACCATTTATTTTGGTTTATTTAATGGTCGAGCTACGATCTACGACCCAGCTCAACCATTCCATGAACATTTTCAATGGCTTCAAGCTACGATCTACGATCCAGCTCAACCATTCCGTGAACTTTTTCAATGGTTGAGCTACGATCTACGATCCAGCTCAACCATTTATAATGGTTTATTTGAATGGTTGAGCTACGATCTACGACCCAGCTCAACCATTTATTTTGGTTTATTTGAGTGGTTGAGCTACGATCTACGACCCAGGTCGACAAAGAAAATTAGTTATAGTGTTGATTTACGATCTACGATCTACGCGCTAACTTCACACACCTGATGTTAACTGGTTTTACAACTCTTGAATTAAGTGATTGTTTAAGGGTTAAATGTTTTAAGTTAATACTAAGATATTTGCATAGCATGGTTAAACCATTTCTATAATATGAAGAATTGCATATTGCACTAGATTTATGTATGTATAATACATATATACATATATGTGAATGTCAGTGCTGCATAGCAACTCAGAAAAAGATTTTGGAATAATGTTTTTTTGTTTTTGTTTTCCAAACATATTGTATATTTCATTAATCTCTCATCTCGGACTACATGTATACTGTATATTGTATGTATATAAAACTATGTATATATTCATGTATATGTTCACTTGTTCACTTTAATTTGTATTTTCCACTGTAATACATGTATTTGATATGCTCTCTTCATAAGAAGGAATAAAAGATTGAATTGAATTGAATTGTAAATTGGAAGTGTATAATTCAGAGTCACTGTCTTACTCCACACGTTCCTCCCTGTAAGCGGTTTGCCCTTCCTATCCAGACCATAAATCAGTGACGAATATCCATGTTCTTGCTAACCGAACAGGATCTTACTGTGGTTTTAATTGAAATACTGTCGGCGGGACGTTGAACCAAATAAACAAACATAATTCTTATCGGCCACTCCATTTCACGTGCTGTGACATCATAACACTCTTAACCAATTAAAGAAAGAAACTCAAGTTAATAGTAAAATAAAGACATACTTCAAATTATTCGCTCATATTAACCGGCAGTTAATGTTCTGTAACTAAGCTAATCGATAGTTTAAAAAGATTTTCGCAACCTTCCCGTCTTACTCCGGAAATAGGGAGCGGTTACAGTCGTGGACTACAAATCTCTCAGCCCCTCACCGCTGTGGGTTCGAATCCCGGTAGGGATTTCGGATTTTTCATGTGAGGAAGCCTTCCAGCTGGCTTGCGGTAGGTCGGTGGTTCTACCCGGGTATCTCTGTGTATTCGGGGTCTTCCTCCACCTGTGATTAGCTGGACGTCGCTATATGATTGAAATACTATACTATCTCAGCGACGGTAAACCCCAATACAACAACAACAATACAACAACAACTCCGGAAATTGGTATTTGTGGTAGGGGAAGGAACCAAGAGAAAGGATATTAAATAACCTTCAAATGCGCAAAGTACTGGCCCAACACAGGGACCGTCGAGAAGTACTATAAGTTGTAAGAAATTGTTTTCCAATCGACGTAAAATTAGTAAGTTCACATATGGCTATTCATACCGCAAACACGTGAAGGATATCTTGAGTCTTTCTCTCCGCCTGTCTTATGCCGGATATCTACATTTTATCGTATATATATCTCCTCCATGGTTAAACATGTATATCAAAAGCTATATTTCCGCCCTCCAATGTTATAACTGCATGTTTATAAATATGTAAAATATATAATACCCCCTTGACTTGCGCCTGAAGACCCTGCTGGTTGAGTTACTGAAAAAAAAAAATGAAACGCACAATTATATAAGAAGCCTCAGCACAAAAATACGATACTACAATGTTGTAATAAATTATCATTTATTACGTAAGTTAAGATTTACATGCGATCATTATATTAGATGAATCTCTCACACTCTCTCTCTTTCTCTGCATTTTTATCTTAAATGTATTTGTTCGTTCCACTCGTCCCATGTTAATGCTTGTCTGTATTCGTCTCTCTCTCTCTCTCTCTGCTAGTATATACAGATCTAACTTCATATTCATAAATGTGTCAAAGATAAATACATGGTTAGATAACCTTTGCATATGAATTTAGAGCTACTCTTCGTTTGAGATAAAAAAAAGTAATAACAAAGATATATAAATGAGGAATAAATTTGGTTCAGGAAAAAATAGCTCTAAAACGGATGTGTATGGACAAAGTGTTGTATCGTGGAAATGAAAGACCCAATAACCTTACAGAGACCCGCAACTCTGATATAGGTAAAGAGCAAGTCAAGACAAGGTCTCGTTAAGTTACGTGTAGATCATGTGACCGCGAGATAACATGAGATGTCAGAATTGCTCATATCAGTTATAAATAAACTGAGTTTTCTTTTCATTCCAATGCCTATTAAACCAGATATGTATGTCTCTCATTAGATCTCAGACTTCAAGTATGAGTGATATTATAAAGCGTCTGTCTGTTGAGCGTCTGCAAGATGCTAATTGTCTCATCGAAATCTCATTTAAAGCACATTCACCTGCTCTTTCTCTCCCCCCCCCCCCCTCTCTCTCTCTCTCTCGCACATCGGACAGGTTTTAGGGATGCTCGATTTTATTATATGTCTGGTCACGTGTTATGACATCATAACTTTCTTAACCAATAAAAGGAAATTATATTGTGTTTTTTTTAATAGACCCCAAAATATATAATGTAGGCCCATTGTTATTGTACTATAAAGAAAAAAAATATTCTCCCAAATTAAAGATTATGTTCTGCAACTAAACTCATGTGTTTGCTCTCTTTTCTCACTATTTGCATGGAAAAGTTCATGCTTATTGATAAATTAGTCGAATATAGATAAATAGTTAGATACCGCCTGGACTTGCGCTTGAAGATACCACTGTCGGTTGAGATACTGAAAAAAGTGACAAAACCTTACTAACATAATTATCTGATGTGTATTAATACGCAAGCAAACGTATGGCCAGTATTCATTTTTTTTTATTATATTTGAACATTATATATTTTATAAGATATCACTTAAATTTGCAGACTATAACTCTCTCATTTCCCACTACCTGCATGAGCAAGTGCGAGTTAATTAATGATTGTATAAAATATGAATGAGTAATAAGCTACCATATGGACTTGTGTTTAAGGATGCCACTGTCGGTTGAGTAACTAAACAAAACGTGACAAAACTTAATTAAGGTATACGCCCAATAACAGCCAGCAATTCCATCAAAGCCATGCATATAACTTAACAATATAAGCCTTTAAAAATGACAACCAATGGAAATTCATGTTATGACATGTGACAAAACCCTTGATCATTTTGCGTTCCTCCCTTTAAGCGGTTTGCCCTTCTTTTCTAGATCACAAATCAGTGACGGATAACCATGTTCTTGCTAACCGAACAGGATCTTGCTGTGGTTTTAATTGAAATACTGTCGGCGGGGCGTTGAACCAAATTAACAAACATAATTCTTATCGGCCACCCCATTTTACGTGCTGTGACATCATAACCGGATATTTACATTTTAACGCATATATATTTCCTCCATGGTTAAACATGTATATCAAAAGCTATATTTTTTCCCTCCAATGTTATAACTGCATGTTTATAAATATGTAAAATATATAATACCCCCTTGACTTGCGCCTGAAGACCCTGCTGGTTCAGTTACTGAAAAAATATTTAAACGCACAAATATATAAGAAGCCTCAGCACGCAAATTTATATATACAATAATACAATGTTGATATAAATTATCATTTATTACGTAAGTTAAGATTTTACCTGCGATCATTATATTAACTGAATCTCTCACACACACTCTCTCTCTCTGCATTTTTATCTTAAATATATTTGTTCGTTCCACTCGTCCCATGTTAATGCTTGTCTGTATTCGTCTCTCTCTCTCTCTCTCTCCCTCTGCTAGTATATACAGATCTAACTACATATTCATAAATGTGTCAAAGATAAATACATGACTAGATAACCTTTGCTTTTTTAAAAAAAAACAAATAAGGAATAAATTTGATTCAGGAAAAAATAGCTCTAAAATAGATGTGCATGGACAAAGTGTTGTATCGGGGAAATGAAAGACCCAATAACCTAACAGAGATCCGCAACTCTAATATAGGTAAAGAGCAAGTCAAGACAAGGTCTCGTTAAGTTACGTGTAGATCATGTGACCGCGAGATAACGTGAGATGTCAGAATTGCTCATATCAGTTATAAATAAACTGAGTTTTCTTTTCAATTCAATGCCTATTAAACCAGATATGTGTGTCTCTCATTAGATCTCAGACTTCAAGTATGAGTGATATTATTAAGCGTCTGTCTGTTGAGCGTCTGCAAGATGCTAATTGTCTCATCGAGATCTCATTTAAAGCACGTTCACCTGCTCTTTCTCTCTCTCTCTCTTGCACATCGGACAGGTTTTAGGGATGCTCGATATTATTATATGTCTGGTCACGTGTTATGACATCATAACTTTCTTAACCAATCAAAGGAAATTATTTTTTTTTTTTTTAATAGAGCCCAAAATATATAATGTAGGCCTATTGTTACTGTACTATAAAGAAAAAATATTCTCCCAAATTAAAGATTATGTTCTGCAACTAAACTCATGTGTTTGCTCTCTTTTCTCACTATTTGCATGGAAAAGTTCATGCTTGTTGATAAATTAGTCGAATATAGATAAATAGTTAGATACCGCCTGGACTTGCGCTTGAAGATACCACTGTCGGTTGAGATACTGAAAAAAAAGTGCCAAAACCTTACTAACATAATTATCTGATGTGTATTAATACGCAAGCAAACGTATGGCCAGTATTCATTTTTTTTAAATTATATTTGAACATTATATATTTAATAAGATATCACTTGTGTTTGCAGACTATAACTCTCTCATTTCCCACTACCTGCATGAGCAAGTGCGAGTTAATTAATGATTGTGTAAAATATGAATGAGTTATAAGCTACCATATGGACTTGTGTTTAAGGATGCCACTGTCGGTTGAGTAACTTAACAAAAAGTGACAAAACTTAATTAAGGTATACGCCCAATAACAGCCAGCAATTCCATCAAAGCCATGCATATAACTTTACAATATTAGCCTTTAAAAATGTCAAACAATGGAAATTCATGTTATGACATGTGACAAAACTCTTGATCATTTTGCTGTCACGAGTTATCTCCCCTGAAAATTAAAGAAAAGTTACTTTCCCAATTTTCCTACGGTAAAGTTTAGATTTTTTTCCATGAAATTTGGAACAGAATCCGATAATGCATATTTCTACCGTGAGTTTTTCTCTTAAAACAAATTCAGTTTTTCATATTCAAGAAATTGTATATTTCCCAAACTTGGAAAAATCTCGGTGAAACTTTTATATTTGGATGTCATCAAAGTGACAACGTTTCATAGAAACATTACCATCCAGTGACATGATATGGAATATGACTATTACAGATATCCTTTTTTGTTAATTTGAGAATGCATTAATATGCAAAACGAAAGGAAACGTAACGTCAATTCTCAATATTTTTTATAATTTATATTTTGCACATCATATATTTGTATTTTTATTCGTTGCAACAAACAGGAATAAAATACACCAGTTTGTGATTAAATGTTTCGTATTTTGGTGATTTCTTGTTTCTTTCTAGCCACACAACTGTTTTATTTATTTAGGGACGGATTGTTGACTTGATGAAATTGAATCGTATTTTCATAACATATTGATATTTGAATAATTCATTTAGTTCATGGAAGATTTTTTCGATGCTTCTATAGTAAGAAAATATCATAGTTTCAACAATTTGAAAACTATCGAATATTATTTCAACTGCATCAGAACATAGAATTGAAAAGGTACGAGGGGCCTCCGTGGCCGAGAGGGTGAAGTCGCTGGCTTTAACACTCCCTTAGCCCCTTGCCGCGTGGGTCATTCGGATTTTCATGTGAGGAAGCCTTCCAACTGGCTTGCGGTAGGTCGGTGGTTTTACCCGGATGCCTCCGTGCATTCGAGGCCTTCCTCCACCTGTAATTAGCTGGACGTCGCTATATGACTGAAATATTGTCGAAGCGACGGTAAACTCAAATAGTCAAGTAGTCAGGTCAAAAGGTACGATAAATGTAAAAATGTATAATATCTATAACACGCTCGTACGTGCGCGTACACACACAAAGTAATAAACATTTAATTTCTATATTACCATAATTGCTCTTTTTAGTTCTAAACCCTAATCATTTCCGCATGATGTGTATTTGTGATATAGTCGTAACGACATCTACATACCTGAAACACTTGCGCTTGCAACTGCTGGTACGGTATGAGTTTCTAAAAAGTGGAGAAAAAAAGCATGCAACGATAAAACGCTTTTCTAAGATATGAGTTTCTAAAAAGTGGAGAAAAAAACATTCAACGATAAAACGCTTTTCTAAGATACTGATGCTAACATTATTTAAAAGACTTCAAATATTGTGTCTCGTATCACCGAGTATAATTGTGTCGCTGATGAGACATTTTGTCTCGTATCACCGATTTAATTGTGTCGCTGATGAGACATTTTGTCTCGTATCACCGATTTAATTGTGTCGCTGATGAGACATTTTGTCTCGTATCACCGATTTAATTGTGTCGCTGATGAGACATTTTGTCTCGTATCACCGATTTAATTGTGTCGCTGATGAGACATTTTGTCTCGTATCACCGATTATAATTGTATCGCTGATGAGACATTTTACTTCATTTCGCTCGTATCATCGGTTATAATTGTGTCGCTGATGAGACATTTTGTCTCGTATCACCGATTATAATTGTGTCGCTGATGAGACATTTTACTTCATGATCATTCAGCAACAAACTACTTTTCTGTGATTACACTTTAACCTTTTACATAACGATTATTCATGTACATGGCTTGGTGAATATTCATTTACTTTAAAATAGAGTGTATAGAAACCAAGCTACAATATTGTATGAGCAAATAAAGGAGACCCTACATGAGCTGTCTGATTTGCTCTGTTCGCCAATGTGTCACAATGAATCTATATGAAAATAGGTTAAAATAAATAGTTGTAGTTATGGATGTCCAGATAGCGTAGTAGTTAACACGTTGGCTCCCGGATCAACCCCAGGACCAGTGTTCTTCGAAAATACTTAAGTACGATCTCGGGCTCAAATTTGAATATCGTACTCTAATCCCTATTAAAACTAATGGGCATAGTTTGAGTATAAGTATGAAAGTTATACTTAAGTACCATTTTTATTTTCGAGAACACGGGTCCAAGTCGTACGCGAACAGGTATATTTTGGTAACCCAATGAAACATACGAGTTTTCTCCGGGTACTCAAGCTATCCAGAAGCAATATTTGTCCAATCGTTATAAAATAAATCAAGTTTAAATTTGATTTTGATTTTTCAATGCAACATGAATGGACCTTTCCACTTGTTTACAGATGTAAACAATTTGACTTACAACCTACTCAATTACACTGGGTTAAGTCCTATAAACATTCCTTCGCTTTTGTGATATTCATAGGACTGCACAGACGGAATAACAAGTAGTCAATGGTTGATCTGGTTTACACAAAATAACACGCTGTTCTATTAGTGAGTCTGTATGTGAACAGCTAACCAAGCTTTGAATTGGAATCAAGTTCTACACTGGCATACGTACCAGCTATCCAGCCGCTGTCCAGAAGTAGAACCACAACTGTTCCATCTACGAACAATAAAGTGTTCATATTCAGAAATTAGTTTTCAGATAATGCAGTGATATAAGTTACTTTATCTATTCAGATCGCACGTTTGCGCATGCATACATACATACAAACATACATACATACATACATACATACATACATACATACAATGTCCTCCGTCGAGAGTATATAGTTACTGATTTATCACTTAAGCCCCACTGCTGTAGACCCGATCACCACGATTGTACATGTGATGAAACCGTTTGACTGACCGGGTAGGTCGGTGGTTCTACCCGGGTGATATATTGTGCACTTGCGGTCTCCTATACCTGGCCGTCGCTATATGATTAAAATACTGTCTCGGCGACAAAAGACTCAAAACATAATTCTAAAACGATCAACTATGCTATATGAACATACAGGATTTGTGGTGTGCGTTATTTTTAGACGCTCCTAAAGTAGAGGGTAATAAACTGACACATTTGTATCACTTTTAAATCTTTTCAGTCTAGTTAACGTGTTAGAATGAAAATGGAGTTTCGCTTTTCGTGCTATATCGTTGAATAATGCACGACGTTGCGTTCAGATGCACTTTTATTATGCTTACTGCGCATCTGAACTTAACACCGTGCATTAGCGCTTAATTAAGAGGAAACTCTATTTCCTAAATAAATTAGGTAACGTAACGTAACGTTACGTAACGTCAATCACATGCATATAAGAAAATATCACAAACGTACAAAAAAGTCACTATATATAATTATACTTACATAAAAGTAACATTTTTAAGACGTTCAAACGTGTACACTAAGTTGTATACTATGTTAAAATTGTATTCATAATTTGACCAGTACGTCTCTATGCCTGGATGATAAGACAAAAGTGCACTGCACATGGCAACAATGAATGAGTACAGGGAGATAAGAGATGATCTGAAGGTCACTGAAATTTTGTCTGAGATTTTTCCTATTTATTCCTATTAATTATTATGCACTCATGCTGGAGAAAAGGGTGGTGTAACTCGGGAATAAATAAATAAATAAATAAATGGATAAATAAAACTGAATTTGGAAATTTGGAAATAGTTAAACATATACAGAGAGTAATCTCATGAGTCTGAGACTGAATTCAGTATATACCTTAACTTCTTACACAGTAAAAAATATACTTTTTGGCCATTTACAGCCAAAATGGGGATCAAAGTGACTTATTTTGATACAGAATTTCAATCCGATCGTGAATTTATATCCGCAAATGTACTTTCGATTTCAAGGAGTTTTCAATGGATGGGCAATTTGCACGAGTTTTCCGTGAATTATGTGACGTACTATGTATACCGGACATTTGCCATTTATAGTTAAAAGTTGGCTTTTCTTCCTACATATTGTACAAGCGTGTTTTTCGTCATTGTCTAGCAGTCTATTAATAACGTTTATCATTGCTTTGTTTGAAAGGGAAACTTTATGTTGAAGTACTGTGCTTCGCGTAGCTTGAAATAGACATATACGATTAGATCTACTGCATCTTTTCATTTTATTTCAGTGAAAAAGTTATTAGGCAATAAACGATAGTATACCACAGTATATGTATATGGAATTCCATCCATCCATCCATTCATCCATCTCTCTCTCTATGTATGTATGTAGGTAGGTAGGTAGGTAGGTGTCCGAGGAGGATAATCACAGACCCACATTTGTGATGAGGTAAGAAACAATAACGATTACAAATACTTGGACAGTTATTGGTTCTGACCTCACCACAAGCGTAATAAAAAAAACAAACTTGTTTCCACTAACCCGACCGACCCTATGTTATTTGTACCGACCCTAAACTTTTTTTCGTAGCATTCGGACTAACATTATTATGGCTTCAAAACACTGTTTTCCGTCACTTCCTCTAAAAAAATAATATGAAACAATCATAAATAAAAAAACGATTCAGCCGACCTACCGACCGTATTTTTTTCGGAGATGTTAATTAGTGGAAACAAACAACTTATTTTTTTTCGCCTTACTTAAATGTTTAACCAGTCGATATTATACATCAACATGCTGATTGCATGTTTAAATGCATTGCGACTTTTTTTCTAGATCTTATTGACTAGAATGCGATTTACAGACTCAGGCATTACTGTTTAAATTATAATAGCCATCATAAACGGGCCCGACACGGCGATTGGAAAGTGTTTAAGTGCCACACCTTTTTTTGTATACCTCAAATTTATTATGCCGGGCCTTTGTGTGTCCGGGAGTGGTGGTGTCAAATCCGCTACTGTGAATCTCTAGCGTCCACATTACATTTACCTACTTATTCACCTTACGTATATATGTTAAAGTATATTGTACTGATGTCAGGGTTATAAACTCAGGAATTTCACGTTCTTCCTATTTATAGCTCGTATATTGGTTATTACGCAATATCCCGGTACGTGATAGGCACACAGCAAGTGCGCATGCGCGCAAGGCTATAGCAAATGAAATTTGAATGTAGATTGCAGCAGACGAAATCGATTATATATCTTACTAGAAACTCCCATGAAATAATCATAGTTTCGTAAATACCGATTAAGTTTACGTTAAAATCGGAGTTATTTTACTATTTGTAATATATCTACAACTATTTTGGAAAATGACATCAGCCATGCTTGTTCGTTCAGTGTTAAATACACAATTAAAGTTTAGTGGAGTAGTTCAGTTTCGTGCGCTGCCACAGCTGAACGCGCAGGCCCAGGTATAGTCTGTTTTATATGATTATAATATGCTCACAGTGTTAAGATAATGAAAAAAAAAATTCTTTAAGGAGTATTAAATGCGCATTCTTTTTCGTTCAGCATTTATAACATTATGCAATTAAAAATTTCATTTAATAATTTACAAGTCAGATTGTAAATAGAAGATAGGATGTTCCTCGCTGTTACCGCGTTATTTAATCATGTCTTAATTTATTATATGGGATTTAAAATATATATATATATATATATATATATATAAATTATCTTGTTTTGAAAAATATTTTTTGTCGATACTTTAGAGATAAAGTGATAACTTTTAACAAGCTTTGAATGCTTGTGATTGCATGATGTAGATAGGTACTAGAGCACGTGAAAACTAACGAGGATACATGGTAAATGAAGTATCCAGTGAAAATGTTAGTAATTCTAAACGATATGTTTGAAACATTTACGAAAAAATTATTATATCCAATAATGTTCTGATTGAAATTCATCAGAGACATGCAGCAACAAAGGCCGATGTGGATAAAGCAATTACAGAATACAAGGAGGGAAAATTTGAGAAGCTGCCGGATCCTGATCAACTCCAGCACTTCAAGAAAGGGTAGGTCACCTGTTTTGTTTGTTTAGTTTTTTCCTAATCATTGTTTATCATTAGATATTTGAAAACTGTAATTCATGGATTATCTTGTCTGAGTAGAAAAAAAATCACTTGGTGGAAATAAGTGAGAACTTATCCTAATCCAGTAAAATATTTAAGGTAATCCATCTATCATTGAAATGTTACCATGGTTCATCAAGTGATTGTGGCAATTTTATGTTGTATGCAAGCCTTTATATAATTTGAGCAGAAGAGCCTATCACTCCAAGTCAATGGATGCGTGCATCTGCACAGAAATCTTTTCTAAGCATATTAAGACAAGTATTATAATTTAATGGTGGAATGGATGACCTGAAGCCTAATGAATGACTGGTTTATTTCTTAAAATATTTTTTTTCTATTATTAAGCAGATTTCCTTGATATTTCAAGCAAAAAAATGAGCAAATCTCAGGGACCATTGTCCCAAAATGATCCCTGCTATTACATGTTAAATGGTTGCTTGTTAACATGGCATCTTCCTGATCCACTAACAAGGTCACCACAGAAGGTTAAAGTTACTCTATGGTTGTGTATTTTGCTTTTTGGTTGAACAAAAAGGTTCAACAATTCATATTGAGATAGAGTTTGGATTAACGGTCCATCCCTACAGGTAATGTTACGCCTCATGATAAATGTTTTATAGCTATTTCTATTGTGTGCCTCTCCCTATGCAGGAAGCCAGCAGTTGAATTACACCAAGATGTATCCCCGCTGGAAAAGCCCCTTCCTTTGGGATCAAATGCCTTGCCCCATCCCATATGGTAAGTAGCAGATCATCATTATCATCATCATTGTTAACAGTAACATCACTATTATTATTGTTGCTATAATCATCATCATTGTTAACAATAACATCACTATTATCATTGTTGCTATAATCATCATCATCATCATCATCATCATCATTGTTAACAATAACATCACTATTATCATTGTTGCTATAATCATCATCATCATCATCATCATCATCATCATCATCATCATCATCGTCATTGTTAACAGTTACATCACTATTATCATTGTTGCTATAATCATCATCATCATCATCATCATCATCATTGTTAACAGTTACATCACTATTATCATTGTTGCTATCATCATCATTGTCATCAATTAGATATTTCAAACATTTCATACTAGGCTTTTTAGATTTGTGAAGAATATTTTTCATGCAAACACCATTTTAAGACATTTACTTTAATATGAGTAACTGAATGACACCTCAACACATTGGTATATACCAATGCAAACAGGATTAGATTAGAACAGAAATTTCATTGTCTGTTAGATTGTACTAAAACTTATGATGAAATATAGTAACATATCTTTAACTTATGAATAATTATTTAATTTTTAGGTCTCCGGATGAATTACACAATGTCAAAATCACCCATAAACTACCAGAGGGATTTGTTGACAAGGTAAAATTTATCTTTGGATGATAAACAGAAAGAAAATAATTCAAATGATTTGCAGCAATTTCAAAACAATGCTTGGTAATTTGATATTTTCCTTTTTATGAAAAAAAAGATAATGAAAATAATAATAATACGAGATCTATATCATATCCCTATTATGTTATTCAGGGTACATAATCTTCAACATCATAACTGTTAACTTCCAAACAATAAACATGAATCTTGTATATTTCAGGCGGCATATTATTCTGTTCAATCAATGCGGAAAAGCTTTCGATGTTTTCTCTGGGTTCAACCGTGGACAAAGAAATGAGAAAAAATGGCTGCAGTAAGTTACTTCCTTTTTCTCTCTGTCTTTTTCATTATGATCCCCATTCTTTTTTTTCTTTTTTTCTTTCTGATTTTGCTGTTTGGGTTCCTCTTTGGTTTTGATATGTTATGAAATGGAAGAGTTAATCACATGAAATATGATCATAAAAACTGATTCAACAGAATGATATACTACTGCTGCTTGATAGAGTTTATAAATTCATGATTGAATATAAGAAATAATTTACATTGTATTTTACATTAGTTTTTGTTATTAGATTCTCTTGCATTTTTACATTTGTAAACACTTTTGTCAAACAGTTATAAATTCACTTTTACTTTGTTAGAAAATAGCAAACATTTGCAAACATTGCAAGCACTTGTTTTTGTTCGTAGTCGTATAATCTTCCTGGAAACAGTTGCCGGGGTACCAGGTATGGTTGCCGCCATGACGCGACATTTACACTCGCTGCGGCGATTGCAGCGGGACTATGGCTGGATACACACCCTACTTGGTGAGTGAGAATTCTCCAAATGACAGAATTTCTGTTGGTTGGATGTTAAACTCAACAAAGAAAGATAAAAACAAACTTTCTCTTGATTCAAATTTTCAGCAATAATTTTCATATACATGAATGACATCAGTTCATATGGTTGATTGGTTAAAATGTATGCCCTAGGATCAAGGGCTCATTTGATTGATCACTGGCCTGAATTGGCACTTGAAAATTGAAAAGAAAGGTACTTTTATACCTCATTTGCTTAGGGCTCAGAAGTTCCAGGGTTGATTTGTCTGATGTCTGGATGTGGTATTATACCATATGTCTTTGGTTTCATACAGCAATGAAAGAGCACTTAGCTCATTAGCACTCTTGTTTCCCATGTTCCCAAATGACTGAAATATTATTGGTTTGGTTTAAACATATTTATTCAAGTTACATTATCCAATACAGTTGTAAAAATACAATGGAATTCAAAGTGATAGTGCATAGTTCATAATTTATATATGTATACATGAGAAGGCATAAAACTTGATGAGGGTTTCTCCATTGTCATTGGGTTGTTAAAAGTAAACAATATACAGTAACATAAAGGCTGATCAGATTTTATGTTTCATGTCTCAGGTCTGGAAATCGGATTTTTATTAATTTGGTAGGTTTAACTGTGTTTTTGCAGACAGGCTTATTGTACCTATTGATGCTCAAGTGATCCCATATGAGGAAAGGGTTAAATTATTCATGAATGAATAGACAGTACTGAAAAGATGTGAAGATTAAGAGCTAAAAGTACATACTATAAATGTGTGAAGTAAACATGTATTAAGCTGTGCAAATAGATCAGTGAATCATAAAAGTTCAAACACAAACCAAGACTGGTTATCTGATGTTTTGATCTTTTACCTCTTGATTGTATATAGGTTACACGAGGGTTTATGTTTATAATATAGGATGTGTCTGGTCTTCTAGGAAGATACTTGGGGGCATGAGAGGAACAAGGATATAGAGGAAATTAGCTGTTGATATTAAACAGTATTGCAAAATACTTATATAGTGTGATCATGACTTGTAGGTTTTTGTACATTGTTCTTAAACAATGACAGGCCTTTTAATAGCTATTTTCTAGGTATTTTTGGAAATATGAATTTATTCATTTATATGGGTTTTAAACATTCTTGCATAAATCTTAGAATTGGGATTTGAAGTCCTAGAATGAATGAGTAATTTTGTGAATTCTACAGTCACGATTTTGAACAACTTTTAATTCATCATGGTCAAGTATTTCTAGGTATTTTTGGAATATGAATTTATCCATTTAAGTGGGAAATTCTCATGCAAAAATCTACTGGAAAAACCCAGGAACTGTTGAGAGGGATTAGTATAAGTTGTAAGAAATGGTTTCCCAGTTGTTGTAAAATAAATAAATTTTAAGCTAAACTATCTAAATAAGTAAGAGTAAAAATAAGTTGCTACATATATAGGTGAATGGGGTTAAATAAAAAGTAAACAGTTTCTTAGCAGTTACTGATTAAATAATAAAGAAACATGTTAATGGGATTTCCATTAATTCTGTAAATCATAGACCTATTATTTGATAATGGAAAATTTATGCATTTGACTAGCTGTATTATTTTATTTTTCCTTTAATGACTTTTGGATCCTGGCTCTTAATAAAAAAAGAAAATAACAACCTCATAGCTGATATAAATTGATCGACATTATGGCCTAAATTAAATAAACATATTGTGGCTTGAGTACTTTAAGATAAGAGAAGTTTGCAAGTCTGTTGCTAATGGCGACATACACTTAGTTATTTAATTGTCATATTGATTTATAGTTTGCTAATGTTCTCATAGGCCCACTTGTAATTGATGTGTTCAGACGATAAAATGGGAATATTTCCCATAGGCGATGTTGTGATGTATTGAATATGATTTCCAGCAGATGTAACAGAGTGAAGGACTAGTATTGGTGATAGGGGTCAGTGTAGAATGAACTTGGGTTTACAAAACAGAGATAATTGAAATAACTGGTAATGTGACCCAGTTGTAACATACCCGACTGCACATCTGAAGGTTTGGGTTTGAACTCAGTTGTGGATAAGGATTTTCCGTGACCTTCCCTAACCAAAAGTACTGGTCCAACCCAGGAACCATCCAGATGGATAAAATTAAGTTTTACTAAGAACATGTTTCCCAATTAACGTGAAATTAATAAGTTTAAATTGACTTTTAATGTTGGTGCTCTTGTGACAAATGTAACTTATTTATAACTTCCTATGGTACATGTATATATGAAAAATGCACATCTCACTACTTTACCTCCTATAGACATGTTTTGATGCAGCCATGCATTCAGTAAAGGTGACCGATAGCTCCCGTTAGCTAACGGTTGCAGGTTTGTACCCTGCTTACATTCTTTACATAGCAATAAAACAGGGGTGCAACCACTCACATTAGTGACAGTTAGGTTCTGATCAGACATTCATATTCTTGTCTCCTTTGTTTTGTTCATAAAGTACTAGTAGAGTAGCTCAGGTTTCTGCACGACTAAGAAAAATCCATCGTTTCATATGCCATTTAAAGTTTCTCAATTAAGATTCATCAAGTCCTTAAAGTGTGCTTAAATATTAATAGGGTATATGGTTAAACACTTACCATATGACAGAGTGTTTCCGACATCCAATTTATACACATGTCAGCATATTATTTTAATATAATTTCATGATCTTTGAGACACATTGACACAAGTCATGCATTCATT
>CM037793.1:37139309-37189309 GCA_021229015.1 Solen grandis
ACCAGGAGTCTTGAATTATGGGCTGTCAGACCAAGTATTAAAAGGCTGAAAATAACAAGAGGGCCATGCAGGCCCTGAATCACTGACCTGGTAACAATCTAAATTAGAACAATAATATTTGTTAAATAAACCCATCTGTGCCAAAACATGTTCTAATATGGACAGTGGTTTTGGAAAAGATGATTCCTAAAATTGTCACTATGTTGTTAAAGAGCAAATTAGCCCCACTCTTAGTGGTCATTTTTTTTTCATTATTATTTTAGAGATCAAAATAATTTGATATATCATGAGAGAGGGTTACCAAAGAACATCTGTGACAAAATATTTTGAAATCTTGTCTGTGGATTTTTTGGTATCATCTTTCCATTTTCTCAGGGAGTATCCCTATATAGTTTCATCCAAGTTGACATAAGGGATTAGGAGGAGATGTCATTTGTGGATGGAAGACTGACACAGAAAAGTGGACAATGACCAGTCACAAAAGCTCAACTTGAACTCTCTGTGCTCGGTTGAGCTAAAAATGGCATTGGCTAGGTGAGTAACAAAAATTATTTCAAACATTTCCACCACAAAACACTTCAGAACAAATTTTACATTGACAAATTCAACACACTTCATTAATTAATGAAATTTCAAGGTATTGTTAGATGAAGAAAAATCATTTTCTGTTTATGATTATCATTTTAATGAATTATCCTAGGAAATCTATTATTTTTTTTTATCTTGAGTTATTAATACAGGTAAAAAATGGAAGTAAATAACATACTATTATTTACAAAAACTATCTTAAGATAAAAACCTTAAAATACTGGCAGAAGAAAATGAGACAAATTAAGATATTTTGCATCAGATTTTTTCATTCCTGAATACAAATTCAGAGTGTTTTCAACTGTTATAACACAAATCTAAAAGCTTGGTCCTTTTCTCAAGGATATAAGCATATTCAAAATGAAAAAAAATACCTCAAACAAAATTAAAAATAAATACAGTCGACTCTCGTTGTCTCGATGTCGTCGGGACTGTCGAAATTAAGTCGACATATCAGTTTGTTGAGATATCAGTAGCTGGGATACTTTTGGGTATTTTGTTATTTACCTCAACATTCAGCAATAGGAATATTCCTTCTTTCTTTTCTTCTCATCGTTGATTTAAAAACAACTGACATTGAACTTAGTATTTATATATTTCCAACTGTTTGTTCCCTGTGAGTTGTATTAGTTTTCTGGCAGTAAATACTTCATTTTCAATATTTTCACCCTGATGCCGATAGTCTAGATATCCCCCCGGATTGGGTACCAGGTCCTTCTCTAGATTTCTCAGCAGTCGATCCAGATATCCTCCCGGGTTGGATACCGGGCCCTTCTCTGGATTGTTCGACAGGCGTTTTGGGTTCTAACATTTCAGACATACATGTAGTGTAAAAGTCATGAAAATTGACATTGGTTTAAAAATCAGAACTCTATTTATACACCTTGTAGAATTGCTCAAATTTTGACACGAGACAAATAACATTTTAATTACATAAACACCTTTTGTTTGTTAAGCTTGGGTATGGACACAAACAAACATTGAGTAATTAACAACACTCGCTTGGTTTGCGGTCCCACAGATAATTTCTCGAGTCAACATAAAGTGTGAAATTAAACAGCAATCTAGAAGTTTGGGACTTAAATTCTCTAGTTGACGTAACGAAATAGTCGAGGTAAAAAGATCGACATAAACATTTATTTTTATTATAGATAAAGAAGGAACAAATTTGGGACTTTACAAATCTTGTCGAGGTAACGGAAAATCGACTCAACCGTAGTCGAGACAACGAGAGTCGACTGTATACATAATTATCAAATTTTATAAAGATAATACAATTAACCTTATAATGATTAAAATACTAAACTATAAGCAAAATCCTTGTTTTCCAGAGGGGTAGATCCATGCAACTATACAAGTTTCAAAGTTTTAAGAATCTGAAAGTCTCAAACAAGCATGATCTACATTTAATGCAACTAATTCACCAAGTCTCAAAGGTTAAGACAAATGTAGAACCAATGTATTTGCAGTACGTAGATGTGGCAGAGATATTGAGGAAGATATATGATAGATTTGAATAATCATTGAAAACCTCTATATACAGCCAACCTGTAAAAGATGTCACCTTTGAATAACAGCCAACCTGTGAACAAAGGTCAGTACTGGAGTCCCAGCCATGAATTCATTGAGAATTTAACCTCTGAATAACAGTCACTTTTTTAAACAGGCAGTTTTCAATTTCCATATGTGAGTGGCCTTAGTTCACAGGTTTTACTGTATATTAGGTTGAGATATACAGTCTGTAATATTGGTCTCTGGGAGTGAAAAGAAATATCACATGACCAAGTATGCTAGTCAACATCAGATGTTACATTAGCAAGTGTTAGCCATTGATTTTGAATTTAAATGTTTCATCAATTCAACCCATTAGACCTTGGGGGTCAAGGTCATTTGAAGGTCAAGGTCACCTGGAGGTAGATCTCATCAAGGTGCATGTACCTATGAAGTTTGGAGGCTGTAGGTGGAAGGACTTCCAAGTTATGGCCAAGGACTGACAGACAAACAAACAGACAAAAAAAATATGCGCCCAATCTATCGATGCAGGAGCATCAAAAAGCATAGTTTTTTACCAAGTCCACAGTATGCCTTCCATGGTCATTTTTTATAGTTGTTGTTATAATTGCTACTGGTGTGGTCTAGGTTATATAAAAGAAACCCAGACAAGTTTACCTCATTCAACAACTGTACACTTGCCAAGACATCCAAGACATTAGCATTAGAGTTCACAAGAAAGTTCTTATTAATCCCAGGCAGTCTATACTAGAGGTAAGCTGACAAGAATGTTCATTTTTAATGTAATGGAAATGGAATTGTTATGGTTATGGGAGCAGTTCAAATGTTGTGACGAGACACTCGGTCAGTAAATGGGGGGGAGTATGGAGTATACTGTTAAATCTTCTAGCAAAATACTGTGGTTTGGAAAACGGTTAAAATAGGATACTGTTTAAAATGGAACTTTCAATATAAATATGGCCCCATTTTCTCAAAAATAAGAAACATACTTAAGTATGATTTCCATGCTCAAACTCAAAATAAGTTCAATGTAGATTTGATTATGATATTTGATTGTATGAAAGTAATTTTGAGAACATGGGGTATGGTCTCTGTTGCAAAAAATAATTGTGAAAAATGACTCTTTTTTTGTTGTTGTTATTTAAAGTTATTAAAGGTATGTCTTCACTAAATTAGGAATTATTTTAGCTTTATACACTGTGGTGCTCTGCTAGCATAAAAACAATAGAGTTCTAAACTAACTTGATATAAATCTGACTCTGTAGATATATCCTAGCTTTTATAACATGTGTTTATTTATTGTTGTACATAACTTACGGCTTGACTACTCAGGAAACTTTTATTTCAAAATTTGTTCAATCAAAATTTTTTAATTTCTAAATAATCTCACTTTTAAAGTGATATATATTGAAATTATGTAATAAATATTAATCAAAAAAAGTTTACAAAATGATTTAATCAAACACTAGTATAAAATATAATAATAATTATTACACTCTTATACTAACAAGGATTATGCATAGCCTATCAATAAAACAACAGTGGTATAAATTTAAGTGCTATGCAAAAAAACTAAGTATGTTTGTGCATTATACTTTATTTTTATATCTTTTTAAAAAATAAAATATGGATTAAAAACAAAAGCAATCATGTTTTCTATAGCAAGTTTCTATGATAATTTATACCATTGATATGTAATGGAATCCTAACTGAATGAATGAAAGTATAACTCAATGAAGAAATGGCTTTGATGTAAAGCAAAACTCAGGTAAGTAACGATTTGGTAGTGTCATACCAAACTGAAAAAGGAGTCGTCAGTTGATTCCTGCAGAAAAGAAGAACTCTAGTGTGAAATACACATTTTAAACTATGCAAATATTCTCTGTTTTTGTTCTAACAATGAAATCATTTGTAGAATTCTATTAGCAGTCTCGAGTCCCATCAACAATGCTTAGCACAATCTTAAATAAGGTAGAAGTACATTCCATCATTCTTATTTTAATAAATTATTTAACCCTTTACTTCATGAATATTCATGTACAAATTTATAACTTTATGAATATTAATAAATTGAACTTTAAATGATATATGAAACATTTTTTTTTCTTTGCTCTGAAGATTGTATAGAGTCTGAGCTACAATATTGTATAAGCAAACAGAGCAGGCACTGATCAGACAGTTGCTATAGGAACTGTCTGATCTGGGTCTGCTCTGTTTGCCAATGCATCAAAATGAGTGTATATGAAGTAAAGGGTTTAGTAACTTACAAAGCTGACACAAATAATTATGATAGCTTACTGATTAAGAATGATGAGAATATATACATGTATATGTTTAGGTACGTTTAATAGAAAAAACAAGAAGAATGAAATCAGGCCCGATGTTCTCTGGAAAAAAAGGTACTTAAGTATGATTTTCATACTCGGACTCAAACTGTACCCATTAGTTTCAACAGAGATTTTAGTATGATACTCAAATTTGAGCCTGAGATCATACTTAAGTAATTTGAGAACATGGGGCCAGTTTCTAAGTATCTAAATATTACTCAGCCCAAAGTAAAGTTGTACAATTGGAACCTGATGTTAGATAATTAGGACTTTTTATAACATCTTAAACTTTTTTAACAATCACTTCATGTCCCACTGAATACTGAAAAAAAAATTTTTCAATGACATTAAATTTTGTTGATCATGCCCTAAAGAGAATTTTGTGGGTACATAAGTTTGTGAATATGGATTCTGGAAAACAGAAGATCTATTAAATGAACAGTTATCATGGGGGTTAAATATATGTGGATTAAGCTCTCAAAGAAATCAACTAAAAAATAGTGCTTCATGAATATTAAAGATTTTACTGTGCATGTCAATAAATATCACTACAGCTTATTTGATAGATTTAGCAGTAGACTTACCATAACCTTGCCAAAAAAAAGAATGGAGATAATAAATTGTGAAAATCAACCATACTTAATTACACATTTTTCAATTAAACAGAGCATTATACTTGCTGCATTTGTTGACATAAATTTGATAAGTGTCATGCATCCCTTATGCTGTCATATGTACAAAACTTGTTTCTTTTTACAATAATATGGAATCCTTGCAACTTTTACTAACCATTTTCTACAGTTCCTGGATTGAACCAGTACTTTGCACATGGGAAGGCCATGAAAGATTATTGCCCACAATGGGTTTGAATCCACAACATTTGCATCTAAAATAATTTACGGCAACTACTTCAAGTTGACCATATCATCTTATACTTCTTTTCTTTTTTTCAGACTGTTGTCCAAGACACATTCTTTTTTCTAGGCCTTACCTTTAAAACATGATAAAAATAAGTAAACTTAACCATGCATATCTTTTGATATATAACATGGGTGGAAATATCAATGATTAAGATAATAAATAATTGGATTAACCAAAGATCATTCAAGCATATTGACCATTATAATATGTTAGTTAGTTACCAAGTACCAATACAGGAAAGAAATGGTTAGTAACTTAGAATTAGTACTATATACAATAAATACATAATTATATGCAACAGGAATAGATTCTGTCATCATCAGATACCAACAAAAGCACATTACATTTCACTGCATCTGAGAAGTGTTTCACTAACTTTGTGCACACAAATTTGATCATAATAATAAGAATGTTTTTCTCTTTAGTGTCAACTAATTTCTTTTTCTGATAAAAAATAAAAAAAGGTGACTCATTGCATTGCCTTGTACATACTACAGTTTGGATCAAATTCCACCAACAATACTCAGCGCTAAGTTATACTTAAATACTTCTGGGCAAATTTCATCATTCTTGTTTCTCTAATAAAAGTATCAAAATAGTTCATTTCTTAACCAATAATGATAGTTATTAACCCTTTCCCTCATAGAGGACACCATGAAAAGACCTATGTGAACAGCATAAAACCAGATCAGCCTGCGAGTAACTCGCAGGCTGATCAGGTTTTATGCTGTTCGCTGCTCCTCAGTGGTCTGGAAATGAGGATTTTGTAAAAAAATTTGATAAGGTTTAACTGTGGTTTTCTGCAGATCAGGCTTTATGTGGTACCTATTGAGGGCATCAAAATGAGTCTCTATGAGGGAAAGGGTTAAGGCATTGATTTATGTCAACTTAGTTATGTACCTTAAATTTTCATAAAAAAGAAATGTTTTTACCTAATTTAAGAACTTGAATATTACTTAACGCTAAGAATTGTTGGTTGTTTTAAACCCTGGTTTAAAGTGAATCATATAAATTGAAGTTCTTATGTGTATGTGAACTAAAGCACAATGTGTTATGACATTTCCTGTTTAAACAATACTAATACTAACTGCTATCATCATAACCACACTGTTTCATGCTCTCTTTTTGCCTCACTCCTTTGGTGTGGTTAAGTTTAAGAGACTCCCTCTTTCTATCCTCTCTCTTTTTAGGTTTTCGCATCGCTGTGCGAAAACCTATTGTTCTCGTTCTGTTTCTTTTTTTTTTTTTTTTTTTTTTTTTTTTCTTTTTTTTTTTCTTCCCCTTTTTTGTGAACGGCATAGCTCCGAGGTGAGAAAAGCCACATCTATGAAACTTTTATCAGTAATAACCACGTACTTGAAGATGATCCTAACGTCGAGATAATTTTCATTTTTGTTTTGATTTTCCCGCCAGGGGGCGTTTTATATGAAAATATTTAATAAGCAATATCTCCATTATTTGAGGTCCGATTCAAATGCGGTTTTTGTACAATGTTCCTTGTAAATAGCCCAATAAAATATGATAGGTTTCAAAAATTTGCGTATATAAAACTTTCGTGCTACGGGAGGTTGAAAGTTCGAATCTCGCAAAAACTGTGAAATAAGGGTAGGTCTACCAAAAACCTACCCATTTTATTCAGAGATGAGATAGGAGAATTTTGTTTGTTGCATATGATCTGCAAGACATATACGCACAAAATATATGGGGTGGCGAATTCGGGAAATGCATGGTTTGTCCACAGTATGCGGTCAAACTTAACCAATATTTTCGAAAAATCAACATTTTAAAAGCATGACTTTTTAGGTTATTTGCAGCTCCTGACTTTATTTTTTGTTCAATCTTCATCATTATTTCACTGTTTATGCATTTTTATCAAACAAATAAATTCATAGAAAAAAAGAACAAAAGTTTTAGTTTGTGAGGAGGTCTTTCCATTAATGTTTAGTTTTTGAAGATCGGACTTCATTTGATCAAATGACCACAGTCCAAAGTTTGATCCTCTTATCAAACAATTGTATATCCATATGTTTTCTCTTTTTTGCTGCTCCTGACTTTATTTTTTGTTCAATCTTCATCATTATTTCACTGTTTATGCATTTTTTATCAAACAAATAAAATCATAGAAAAAAAAACAAGCATAATATGCAAAGGTCAAGGTCATATACCAATTATTATTATTTATATCGGCATAAAATAGCTCCAAATCTAAAAATATTTTATAGAAAGTATATGAACAAAAGTTTTAGTTTGTGAGGAGGTCTTTCCATTAATGTTTAGTTTTTGAAGATCGGACTTCATTTGATCAAATGACCACAGTCCAAAGTTTGATCCTCTTATCAAACAATTGTATATCCATATGTTTTCTCTTTTTTGCTGCTCCTGACTTTATTTTTTGTTCAATCTTCATCATTATTTCACTGTTTATGCATTTTTTATCAAACAAATAAAATCATAGAAAAAAAACAAGCATAATATGCAAAGGTCAAGGTCATATACCAATTATTATTATTTATATCGGCATAAAATAGCTCCAAATCTAAAAATATTTTATAGAAAGTATATGAACAAAAGTTTTAGTTTGTGAGGAGATCTTTCCATTAATGTTTAGTTTTTGAAGATCGGACTTCATTTGATCAAATGACCACAGTCCAAATTTTGATCCTCTTATCAAACAATTGTATATCCATATGTTTTCTCTTTTTTGCTGCTCCTGACTTTATTTTTTGTTCAATCTTCATCATTATTTCACTGTTTATGCATTTTTATAAAACAAATAAAATCATAAAAAAAAACAAGCATAATATGCAAAGGTCAAGGTCATATACCAATTATTATTATTTATATCGGCATAAAATAGCTCCAAATCTAAAAATATTTTATAGAAAGTATATGAACAAAAGTTTTAGTTTGTGAGGAGATCTGTCCATTAATGTTTAGTTTTTGAAGATCGGATTTCATTTGATCAAATGACCACAGTCCAAATTTGACCTTTTATCAAACAATTGTAAATCCATATGTTGCTTCTTTTTTGCAGCTCCTGACTTTATTTTTGTTCAATCTTCATCATTTTTTCACTGTTTATGCATTTAAATAATGCAAATAAACTCATAGTAAATAACGATGAAAATATGCAAAGGTCAAGGTCATAATACCGATTATTTTTATCGGCACAAAATAGTTCTCAATCTAGAAATATTTTATAGAAAGTATATGAACAAAAGTTCTAGTTCGTGAAGAGATCGTTCTAATGATGTTTAGTTTTTGAAGATTGGACTTAATTTGATCAATTAACAAAAATATTCGAATAAAGTTAATATCAATCAATTATGTCTGCAGTTGAAACCAGTACTCTTACTAGTCAAGTTAAAGCGAAAACCAAGATGCCGCTTTGCGGTTCTAGTTTATTCTCTATTCCTTTCCCTCAGTCCCATCTCTCTTTTTTCTGTTTAATATGATAACAGTATTTCTTTGTTTCTCTCTTTCTCTATCTCTCTCTCTCTCTCTCTCTCTCTCTCTAACACCAACCCTGACCAATTTATCAAAATATAGACCCAGCTAAGTTACATAGGTGTGTGTAAGTACTTACCGGCAGTTCCCGGGCAGAGTCCAGATTGACCATAAGGATGCTGGATGACAGATCCTCAGTGACCACTGTCTTGTCTCGCTTGTTCATCTCAATTGACTGCAAAAACAGAAAATTTATTCATTCAAAACAATCCTATATTAATAAATGTTTTTATCAATGTTTTGGCCCTTTACCTCATATGGAAACATTTTGTTGCCTATGCAAACAGAGAAGACCAGTATTAGATAGCTCCTGTTAGAAGCTGCCTGGTCACAGTCTCCTCTGTTTGTTAATACAATATTGTAGCTCAGATTCTACACAGTCTGCATGGCAATGAAAAAAGCCCAGTTTCATATACTGGCACCATTTAATGTTAAGTAAATTAATATTCATCGAGTCATTAACTTGAACACGAATATTCATGAGGTAAAGGGTGAACTTTATCAGCAATACAAAACTGACAGCCTGCATGATGTTAAATCCCAATCATCCTACATGTCCCATTTGAGATTTAAATTATGTATTGTTAGCTTGGTGTCCGGAATTCAATTAATAATGAACAACTTCCAGTATCAATATTTAGAAACTTACAGGGTGATCTGGGTTGAAAATGTGGTCTGTTTTCATAAAAAAAATGCTTAAAAATGTACATACATAAATTAAAAGAATGGGTACATGTATGTCGAAATGATACAAAATATATTAAAGATATATGCTGTATAAAAAGTAGCATTAAAACACAGCTTTATACAACATCAATAAAAGAAAAAAGAATACTAAATCTTTAATTATATATTGAAAGTGGTGTTCTTCTTTTTTTTCGTCCATAAGAAATAACAATATTATCATATAATTAATATTATTATGAACCACTAGCATTTACATGTACACTAATCAAATTTAAAACGTAAACATCATGCTTTCATAATGAACAAAAACAAAGCAAAACTTAACACAAAATAAATAATAAAGCAATTGGAAGCATAATCATCAAATTTAACAGAAATCAAACTTAACCATTTTAAGCTTTTTCAATCATTTATATGATTAAAAACTCTACTAATGTATGCCTTGTCAGTTTCAATTAGTAAATGAATAGTAGCTCTGGGCCACTATGTAGCGCCATTAAGCATAACACATCAAAATAGTGATTCACACATTGACTTTTCACTAATGCTAGGGATCATTCGAGAGTGTTATTTTGAGAGATTTTCTGTGAGGAATTTTCATAAGTGATAAGCTCTCTATCAAATTATTGAGAAATCCATTAAGCTTCATTTTTTTAAGCAGAGCAATGCCTTAATTTTGCTGATAATTTATATGTGTATCTACATGTTGTGTGTGTACAGTTGCTTAATTAATACACTTCTCAATAAAAGTTGTATAATTATAACTTAAGTGAACACTGGTTATTTATTAGAGTGAACTTTTTTTTTTAAGTGAACACTACAATGATATACCATCAGAAAATTTCATCCACTGAAAGCCAGACCGGGCTATCAGCATATATTAAAAGAATGTTGATTGTCCTTTCTGACTGTCAATAGACAATGTTACAAAGAAAGAGGTGAATTTATGGGGTATTTTGGAATGTTTAGTAGGGGTTAAAACATACAAACCCACTCTAAACAGTGAAATGATGGCTAAACAATTAGAGAAATTTCAGATACCACACTTGTAACTAATGAGAATGTGATTACAGACTGTACATGTAAAAGGGATTGGGACTGTAGTATTAGGGTGACAGCTTGATAATATCTAACATTGATTACCTTATACATTGCAGATCCATATAAATCATATAAACTTAATCACATTATATGAATTGTTCATGTCTGTGTATTATGGTACCCACAGGATAGTAATAATTTTAATCCTTTTATTGGATTTTTATTTTACCTTAGGATAATGAGTACTTTATAAACTACATTTCAATGTAAGTCAGTAATAAATGCAAATGAACAAATAGCATACTATATTGTGACATCTAGTCTATACCAATAATAAAAACTAGCTTTTTTTTTTTCTTTTGCAGATTTTTTTTAGTTGGCTTGCATTTAACAAAGTATATTTAATAGAAATTATAGAAAGGCAAATATGTTCCTAATATATATAATATAGCAAAAAGATAAAATACGAATGCTAAACTGCTATAGTGAACAGACTATTTGTTACAAGATACTCACTGATTGCTTAAAAATACATGAAGCAAACAGATAAATATGTATATGTCATCTATGACTATACATCTACAGTTTAATCTTGATGGGGGTATACACTAAACAGAAGTCATAAAATTATTAGACCGACAGTAATTAAGTCTGTTTGCTTGCTTAGACAGTTTAACCTCCCACCAATAATATTTCAGTCATGTTGAGACTTTATCTTGACATGATACTACACTCAGTCACAATATTCTGAAAAAGGGGCCACTACTCTTATACACCGAGTGCCAAATGAAGGAGAAACTCCATTTCTATACATTATAAAATTGATCCCGCAACCTCTTTGCTATCAGTTGGATGCTCTAACCACTCAAACACTGAAGCCAGTTTATAAAAGTCTGTGCCACAATCATTGGATAGACAGACAGACAGATGGATGGACACAGTCATTCCTATGTAACCCCTCCCTTAACTTTGCCTATAGTGAGTTTTATATGAATTAACAATATACGTATTTATACACACTCCCTTTATATCTGAGAAATTTAATATAATGAGCTTAAGATAACTGTATTATAAAAAGACATTTATAATAAATAATAATAATTAATTGGTATAATATCTGTATACATAAACTTGTAGTAAGAGGTCAAGAATTGGACATAAGTGGACAGTAGAAATAAAATAATACAATCTCTGTTTACTCATTATTAAACAGTATGGCATGCAAAAAGAAATTGGGAGTAGATCTAAAATTTAAGTAATTTCATTAAACTTAAATAATTTATATTTTTCCTATAAACTTAAACAAGAGTGTTTTTTGGAACATATGTGTCATTTGCTGAAGTAAGACAGGAAGTGTGACAGACAAGCATGACAGAAGAAGTGAGATGGATAGACAAACAACAGAAAAGGGATCCTATGTGTCACCTCTGCTTACAGTAGTTGAATCTTTTAATCTCAAGACCACTTCATTAAAATGAGATACCAAACCAAAATCATTCATATAACATGCAATCACATTAAATGACCACAAGAGGACATAATGATTGATGACACACATAAAGATAATGCGTTGGTGGGCCTGTAAAAGTAATGACATTTTTTGAGAATCCTACTGCTGCTACTGATGGTGTTGCTGATGATGATGATAATCATGATGAAAACTGTGATGATGAAGATGACGTTACTACTGCTGCTAATTGCTAATGATTTTCTGTTGATGCTGCCACTGCTAATTGTTATAATGAAAATGAAAGTGCTGCTGCTGATGATGATGCTGAAACTTGCAGAAGCTGTTGCTGCTGCTGCTGATTATGCTGCTTCCAATGACGATGATGATGAATCCAACACAAGACAAAACAATCAACAACTTAAACATCAAAAAGATTTGTAAGTGCCAGCCGGAAAAACTGCATCCATCACAAAATCAAGAACAAAAGCCCAACATACTTAATAAATAATCTTTGTGTATTACAAGAACAAAAATGTCATTCACGTAATACTAGGACACAACCATAAACCCACTCTCATGTGAACCTTGATGAAGTAAAAGGCAGACACACACGCCCCTGTTTGTTAACCCTTTGCTTCATAAAGACTCATTTTGACACAGTAGTAGTATATATGAGCTGCCTGATCAAGGTCTTCACTGTTTGCTCAGACAATAGTGTAAACAGTCTGCCAGGCAAAGAAAAATCTATTGTTTCATATATCATTTATTGTTAAATAATATGATATTCATAATTTCATAAATTTGTAATGAATATTAATGAAGCAATGGGCTAACCTGAAACATACCCCTATTTCTCACATAAATGGCCAAAAAGAAGAAATATAGTTTGAAGAAACAAGGCATAACATTACTTTAAAAGAAACAAAAGTCCCACATCAGGTATCTGTCGTATGGGGACTTTTGTCGACATGAAACAAACAGGAAGCTGCCTCACTGCAGTATCATGTCAAGTGTCATGATACCACACCCAGTCATTTTATCCCGACCCAGGACTGACCTGTCTTAGAACTATCCTCACAGGCTGAGCATCAAGCAATGGAGATACACAAGTACGTGTACCATGTTTTAACAATTACTTTTTTTTCTTAAATCATGAAAAGAAACTCTGTAATTAAAAATTATTGCTCCATTTATAAAATTCTTGCTTAAAAAAATAATAATGATGTAGAACAGTGTGACCAATGTACTTGAATTAACCTTTTACCTTATATTGACTTTTCTGATGCACTGGTAAACAAAACAAATCTAGATCCTTCCAGGAGCTGTCTGATTAGGGCCTCCTTTGACTGCTTATACAATATTGTAGCTCAGATTCTACATAGTCTGCTTAGCAAAGAAAAAACCTTTGTTCCAAGTAAATCAATATTCATCAAGTCATAAATTTGTATATGAATATTCATGACGTAAAGGGTTAATTTGAAACTTAAATAAAAAAAAATCCTATAAAAGACACATGCATTGTTTTACTTCCTCAGCAAGAACTGAAAAGGATCCCCTTATTAGATTTTTTCATCGAAGTCATTCAAAAATGAAAAGTAAGCTATACAAACATGTTTTCGTAACAAAACTATAAAGCAACAAAGCTGCCAATTCTGTCAAAAATATTCAAATTTCAGCCCCAACATTGGCTGACATGCAAAATGTGAGAGGGAATAGTGGGAAAAAAGGTGTTCTAGTTGCTGAAAATATCAACTTGAGAGAGAGAGTAATAAGAGAGAAAAAGGGATAATGAAGCTAAACACATGAACAGTAAGTAAAGAGTTGAGCACTTTACAAACTCTTTCTAGATTAGTCAGAAAGCCAAAAATATTATAACATATCATTGGTTGAAAACTTCAAGTAAAAGCATTGTAGCATTCATGTTCAAAAATATTTTCTTCCAAAATTGCAATACACATAATTTGCATTTTTTTTTTTTTTTTTTTTTTGTAAAATTGTTATTCTGATTTTTGTTTTTTGTATATCATGTATTGATGGTTCAGTATGAATGTACATGAAATTTATAAAAATATCTTTTCAAAATCTTAATAATTCAGCATGTTCTTATATTTTTCTCTTAATATTTTATATTCATACGAGAATCAACTTCATAAAATAATTTGACTCAATCTAACCCTTATCTATGCATGAAACTACTAGGTTCCTTTAACAGGTTTGTCTCAGTTATTTAGCATCCATCAGAAAGAGGGATCATTAATTTTATCTGTCCTTTTTTCCAAATGTCATTCAATCCATTACTGTAAACAAACTTTCTGACAGTACCTTACATTTCCTTCATTTTATTTGTTTGTAAATTGTGTATTATTATTTAGGGGAGAGTGGAAATAGAAACAGTTCTAGTTTCAACAAGAACATTTATGTATCTTTTATATCTAAATCATTTCAAAAAGTTACTGCCTTATGAATGAATAATTTAGAATGAAAAAAAAAAAAGTTTCCCACAAATATCATCATTCTTACAGCATGCATCAGTGTCATTCATTAGACATTTAATAAAAAAAAATGAATGAATGAAACTTTATTCTAACATCACCCGTTATGTTGTATGCATTCTATGTAAGTCCCCTCTACCCTGTAAAGGCCAACACATACCATTAATTCAGTACTGTGTATCCCTAACGGACCTTTCCAATGTTCACAGATGTATTCAAACTGACTTACAGGCTATCAGATAGCTACAATGGGATAATAGGTAGTCAAAGGTTGACCTGGTTTACAGAAAATGAAACACTACAATGGCATAATAGGTAGTCAATGGCTGACCTGGTTACACAAAAGAAAATACAGCTTGTTTGTGGTACTGTTTGTGAGTAACTGACCAAGATATGCATGGGAAATAATCTGTCAATGATAGGTAAAAGTGGAGGGCTTAAAATTTGACTGTTAAATACTGGAAAGAGGCATATTATTGTCTTTGAAGTATATCTAAACACACATAAGGACGGTCTAACAAATGTATGACAAGTGTACAGGACTAATATGTTGCCCAGGCACCAATATAATACTAAGCATTCCTCCTTGTTGCCGCATACCTTATTTCTCGTAGTCGTCTGTAAAAGCATACACAATGCTTATCAATCTTATAAAAGCCCTTTCCTAGCT
Source organism: Solen grandis (assembly GCA_021229015.1). Lineage (NCBI taxonomy): Eukaryota > Metazoa > Mollusca > Bivalvia > Adapedonta > Solenidae > Solen > Solen grandis. Next base: position 37,154,505 of record CM037793.1, read on the forward strand.
TTTCTGCATATATTTAACTATGCTGAAAATTCTGCTTTCAATAAAAGTGTTTTACTATACAAGAAAAAATTATTTAGTGAAATTTCTCTGAATGAGAGACTAAAATCATACATTTAACTATTGTTTCCTCTTTTAAAAGACAGCAAATAAAAACTTTGATAATATACAGGAGGGCCATGATGAAGTTTTGTGGTTTGCCTGATTATCAATGATTTTCATAAATATGTTAATATATGAATTTGAGTCCTGTCAAATTAAATGCAAATGCCAAAAAAAAAAAAACTTTTTTTTTTTTTTTTTTTTTTCCTTCATTTGTGTCAACCAATATCTTTGTTATATTTTTTGAACATGAAGTGTACAATTCACTAACCACACTTGTCTTGTACATACCTTCTACATTTATAGAAAGAAAAAAAAATACAAAAGTATATTACAACACGTAAACATATACAACTTAATGTATAAAACTGAAATAAAAAATGGTTTAAATTAAAAAAATCAGTTAGAAGCAATTCTAATATGTATTTTATAGAATTACTTTCACAAATTTAAAATGTCATTTTCTTTAAAATATGATTTAAGTTTAGTTTAAATTTCATCTATGGTACAAACGGTGCAACACTTCTCTTAATTGTAATGTACATATTTTTTGTTATATTCTTATTTCTTCAATTTCAATTATCATCATCATAACCTTTCATTCCTCTACCATATATGTTTAATGGAAAAGTCATTGACAAAATTCAAGCTTTATTAGTTGCTGTTAATATATTTTTTTAAGAAAATGCAAAGCTTCAGAAACATGAAAATTTTCAAGCAAAAGAGCTGTGTTAAAAAGATATGGCTAACTCTGCTAGATAATTAATCAAGAGAAAGGAACATTGCTGTACACAGACTTAAATTTAAGAAACATGAGGACAAAAATCTCAAAACATAATATCTGTCCATTTTTTTTTTTCTATAATAAATCTACTTCTATACCAATAATTAAACACCGACAAGGTAAATTCACAGTTAGCCTGTCAAATTTAAAGGACTTTTCACAAAACATCCAAATGATAAAAAACTAATTTGGCTAACAGAACAACTGAAGTCCTTTTTAAGACGAGACAATCTCTAATGCATTTTGTAAATGTAAATGGAGCATACTCTAAAAAGCCTGCATTTGATAGTGAACTATTTGTAGGCACCCTATTTTTCAAGACAAATGCAACCGATATGTCACCATGACAACCAAGGGAAGGTAACTTGATCGTGAGCCAGCTTACCTTGTTCAGTTCCTGCCTGTCTTTAGAGAGGTACAGCCAGACCAGCTTCAAGTGAATCTTCCCAGACTTCACGTTCTCCAGGGGCAACCACTGAAAACATAGAAACCAACACAAGTGTTTGTGAATTATATGTTTTCTCTGTATAAAAATGCTTTTACTACAATACAGGGGCCTGTTTCACTAAACTTCGTACGAAAAAATATCTTTGTAAGCGTAAATTCACAGATGTAAAATAGTGTTTTTCCTGTATATTTTTCTTTACAAAAAGTGTTGTGCTTGCATTATGCAATAAATTGGGCCATCTTTCTTCATCTTTTATTGTGAAAATAAGACATTAGCAGACACTATATAGAACAGCAGACTTATGACTAAAATCAAATTTGTTTGTGCCAAGTTTAGTGAAACGGGCCCCAGATCTATCATAACAGGTCCCATTACAGCACATCCCATTGTAACACACACCGTTATAGCACTGACTCTTTTATAAAACATCCCATTGTAACACACACCGTTATAACACTGACTCTTTTATAAAACACTCTATCCATTTATACAGGCTTCAAAGTAACACGATTCAAATTATGGACCCTAAATTAAAAATCTATGATGAGATGTCATATAGTTACAATGAAGTCGAATTATAAGTCTGTGTCCGTGGTATATACTTCAAATATTTCCCTATAATGGATCTTGATTATAGCAGTATCACACACTGGAAAAAGTAGCATTGTACCAAACCAAGTCACAATATCCTGACACTGCGCCAACCCATCCTGGAACTAATATCATACACTGAGCGCTAAGCACAAGAGATACATACCAGTACCTTGGTATGTCACTGCTGGGGATAAAACCCAGGACCTTCATGGTACAGTGGTGGATACTCCCGTCACTCCACCATTATGACTAGTCTAACAATGTGTACTGATTCAGCTGACCCTGATCTTAAAAGAAACAAACCCTCCTGCCATGACAGATGCTCCCCTTGATACTAGCATTTAAACCAATCAATTTCTGCTGTGATACTGTAAAGTTTTTATTAAAATAGACTGGTTCTATAATAAGCTAAACTTTTTGAGGGAAACAATATTTTTCCATAAAATAAACAGTTATACACAGTTAATGACTTACATTGTCCACCATGCCTTGTGCTGCCACAGGAGACAGGTCAATAGATACTCTGTAACAAAAACAGATTTTTATGAACTGATTATAATACACTCTGTTATAACAAATAATCAACATAATGCTGTTCAACAATGGATCTCAAATCTTGACTTAAAATGCATTTTCATATAATTAAAATCCAGTCCAATGAGGTAGCAAGACTTTGACTTCAAACATAATGCTAAAATAGAACAGCACTATATAAGTTATTAATGTTTTGATCCGAATACAGTTAGGAAATACAATATACATTTGTATTCAATATTTTTTTAACCACAATGAAATGTATAGGCAGTTAAGTTTTAACACTTCATTACCTCCAACTCAATATAATATGTGCTCTATCAACTGAGTTGAACTGATAAATCTAGAAACAGAAAGGTTGCTATACAGAGAGGTCACTTACGTTCCGAGCTTGTCGTCCTTGCTGCCAGGGTCCTCATCTCTGACCTCTATGTCCATGAACTGACCATCCTTCTCATCAATGATGGTCTGGAACACAACAGTTACACCATACTATATTCTTCTTTTACATAAGATAATCCATTGATAGGATATTAAAGGAGAGGACTCACATAAGCTATTAGCCTGCTGTTCAACCCTATTCATACTTGAATAAAAAAGGCTTGCATTCACTATAAAATTCCCACAATCACTTGAAGGACCATGATCACAATTTAATGATAGGTGAATTACTTAAATCTGTACTATGCTGCAAAAAAAGTGTTTGTGTGTATGTGGATGGGTGGGGTCTCTACCATAGTCACTGATTTGCTATCACTTAGGACTTCACTGCACTGTTCAAATCCTGGCAGGGTCATTCAATTTTTCATGTGAGGAAGCCTTCCAGCTATCTTGCCTTAGATTAGTAGTTCTGTCATGGTGCTGCTGTGCACTTGGGGTCTTTCTCCACTTTTAATTAGCAGAACATATGACTGAAATACTGTCGCAACAATGGTAAACTCCAGAACAAAAACAACAGCTGCAAAGTTGTTTTTTTTTTTAAAGAAATGTACTATGTTTCGGCTGCAAACAATCCTCAAAACATAAATATTTCTTTACTAAATACTTGCAAACAGTACCAATCATAAAATCTACTCATATGAACTCATATCAAAGAAATTATGTATAAATGCCTAAGCAAAAGAGTATATTTTATTAATGAATTATCAGCAGCTTTAACACAATTACAGAAATAAATCTCTCTAATCTTTGCATTTCTACTCCTTTACATCAAGCCACTGTCAACAATGTCAAAACTTCTTACATCCTATATAATGAGTTCAAAATTCACCAAATGTTAAAAGAAAGTAGACATGAAAATTTTGTTTAAAGTTACAGGGATGTTACACACAGCATATTGAATAAAGTAAAATAGCATACTGTTAAAAAGTAGTTTTTTTTACATAATATTTTATTGATTATGTTTTAAAGGGAATTTCATGGGTACATTTTTATTGTGGATTGATTTTCTTGAAAAAACAGTGTCAATTTAGTGAGCAATTTTCATCAGGGTTGATATCTGAAGACAAACCATCGCAAAAATCATAGAAAATTAGTTCTACACAAAAATCAATAATTTTACAGTATTCTGAGTCATAAAGGGAAAAAATTAAACTCAATCAGGAACCTCAGAAAACCGAAAGTATTTTTTCTGTCTAAGCTTACCTGTTTGTCATGTAAAACAATGTACAGGTATAATTAGACCTCACAATAGGTATGGAGCTCAGATAGCCATTCTTTGGATTATCAAAACCTTACTTAAAACCGAGAATGTAATAACCTTTCTCAAGCAGAGCCTTATGCAGGGTTTTTTAAATATAACGAAAAGTTTATTCAGGAACCTGATTTCATACCCAAGCTTCTATGGTAACAATTATCCTACCTCAAAGACACAGTTCCATTCTGGCTCCAGGGAGTTATTGATCACATGTGTTTTGAACTTGTTGGCACCCACTGAAACAATACAGCACATTCATAGTAAAGGTATTAGTTCACAATTATAGTCCTATGAATATATCAAAGGCTGGTAAGTTTTTAAACTAGCAGCTAGTCTTAAGTGCTTTGAAGATCAAAAGATAACTCTATCAAAGCTAATTAAACTGTGAAATTGATAGCGTTCATTTAAGTTAAATGCACACCAACAGTATTACAGTCACTGTGGGACTTTGTCTACATGAGATAGATATAAAGCTGCCAAACTACAATATCATGCTATAAACAACTGGCACAAAACCACACTAAATCACATGACACATAATCTAAACACTAGGTCAACCAGTCCTGAAACTACTATTACATGCTGTGTGTCATACCAACAGTATTTCTAATGACTCTGGTACCAAAACTACCTCACAGTTAAATAGCATTTGGCCAGCATAACTGCACAAACTGCTTTCAATCTGAGCTAACATTTTAAAATATATTATGGTGTAAAATGACATAACTGAGTGATTAACCCTTTCCCTCATCTACACTCATTTTGACGCAATCAATAGGTATCACATAAAGCCTGATCTGTAGAAAACCACAGTTAAACCTTACCAAATTTAATAACAAAATCCTTATTTCCAGACCACTGAGGAGCAGCTAACAGCATAAAACCTGATCAGCCTGCGAGTAACTCGCAGGCTGATCTGGTTTTATGCTGTTCACATAGGTCTTTTCATGGTGTCCTCTATGAGGGAAAGGGTTAAAACAAAAGAAATCAATGAATTAAGCAAAGAAGGCCCAAGTCAACATGACGAGGCCTTTCAGTGAACCCACCTCTGATGACAGCATAAGGGTCGGACCTGCCCTTGCCCAGGACACTAATGTCTGCCTTGATCAACTCCTTGGCCCCAACCACATGGATCCTCAACACCCCCTGCAATCATACACATACAGTTGAAATATCTTAACCATTAGGAAAATCAAGAACTGTCACGAAACATTTTAAATTCTTAATTTATCTCTCTTAAACAACATCATAGAAGTACAGTCGAACCCCGGTTACTCCACCACCTCTCATTCAAATACCCGGCGTCATTCGAAATACTTCGTTGGTCCCGATCACTCTCTTTCTTATTTCTATATAAAAATATCTGGGTTATTCGAATTTGTGCCATTCGAATACCTGGCCTCATCCGAAAAGATTTTTTGGACCGTGTCAATCAGTTCGTATGATTTTCGCACCCTCTTATCCGAAGTCGCTGACGAGCATTTATTACCGGCGACATTTTGAAAACAAACAATGGAAAGGCGCAAATGTCAATTATTTACCAAATGAGTGGGAGACGGCCGCTTACAGTTTGCAAAAGTTGTTAATTGATTGGATGTTTGTCCAGTAGATCAATCATAAAGGTAATGATTAATGATTTAGATACCTGTGCAGTATTTCGGATATGCATATTCTATATATTCTTTATTTACGTCTCATCTTTGTACAAAGACATATAATTGCACATATCATTAGTACTTTATACAAGTACAAAGCCACTCAAAATGAGTTATAAGAGACACGAAACATAAAAAATATAATCAATCAAATACACATGTATATATGTACACGATACAAAACTAGAAACATGCTAATCCTAACTTAAAAACTCATTAAGATACTACTTTAAATAAGATTCTGAAAGACAAAAAAGTACAGTACTGTGTTACATTAAAGAATGGATGTAAAAAATCGATTATCACCCCTGTCAGACAGTAAAAGAAGATTTACACAAGTATAACAAGCAGACCACGATTACATCGTTTTTTAAATGAACATTTCGAGACGACGTTGATATCACGTTTATACACGTAGTTCTGACCTGATGAATGTTTATGTATGTATTGATGTATGCATTGGTTATGTAACATTTATGCAGAAAAAGATTAATTTTGTCAATAAATATCATTTATCTATTGATGTTTTCAAGACGACGGTAATAGTAGATACATATAGTCGCTTGTGATTATGTATCTTGGTTATTGACGTATGAATTGATTGTCTTTTTATCGAAATCTTTTATGCATAAAAAGATGGAAGTTGTAAAATAAAAGTTAATTAATCTATATTCGTTTTCATTTACGCTCCTAAATCGTAATAACATATTTTAATAAGAGTACATTATATATAACGTTCACTGCATGAAAAAGTGGGTGGGATGGGGTTTGTTCCAACGGTCGACGTGGTTTGGGTTATTCGAAACCATGTCTTACTCGAAATAAAACACCGATCCCCGGGATTTCGAATAACAGGGGTTCGACTGTATAATAAAACACTTATTATATCTTGTCATAGAGCTAGCTTTTAAGGCGACGTGGTAGAGTTTCCGACTTGCATACCAAGGGTTCCCGAGTTTGATTCAAGCACAGAACAGAAAGATCAGAGTTTTCTTAAGAAGCGGCTGGCAGCATATTTGACTCAAATCCTTTCCTGGCTGGCTTAAATTTGTCAAATTTTAAAAAATGGGAATAATTCAAAGAAAATGAAAAAAAAAATCACAAGAAAACATAGGACCCCATGACCCCCCTGCCTCCTACAATTTAAAATTAGCCTTTTACTCTGATTCTTAAGGAAAACCTTGTAGGATTTTTACTTGGCTACAATAACAACAATGCTACAAAAATGATTTTTTTTGTTGTTGTTGACTCTTGTAGAGGCATTCACAGGGTCTAGAGTACCTAAAGAAAACCCTCATGTTTGTATAGGCGATCTAATGCCCTTTCATACACAAAGTCAGAAAAACCAAGGATCAAACCAAGGTTGATATGTGTATGATTACTAAATAGCCACTTCTGCTTAAGTTTGTAAACTCCTTACCTAAAAAATATTTATTTTCTGACTTGATGAATATTTAATGAATTATAAATAGTAAATGAAACTATGGATTTTTCTTTGCAATGCATAATTTGCCTTATAGAATCTATGCTAAAACATTGTAAGAGAAAACAGTGGAGACCCTGATCAGACAGCTCCACAAAGGATCTTGGTATGCTCTGTTTGCCAGGTTGACAAAACATGTCTACTATAGCAGGCAAAGAGCACCGACCAACTCAGGAATAGCTAAGTGTATAATTAGTCATATTAGAAATAAAAGATTGATAATATTTAACAATAATAATTAGTAATACAAAAAAACTGTAATGATATAAACCTACAGAAGGTTGTGGGTATCGGAGACGGCTGATGTCCAGCCCTTTAGCCATCTCTATGGCGATCCTGTTGGGCAGCACCATGATGTTGGCGATGTTCTCCTGTATAATGGTCTGCAGCATGTCACTGAAATCAGTATCAACACTGGTCAATATGGATTAAATTTGTCAACATAAATCACAAATGGTCAACTTGGAATGAACAAAAAACACTTGGCCTCTAGGATCTGTTCATATGAGCTTTAAAATCATGAAATTTAGCCAAGTAGCTATATGTATTTAACAGACTGATTACAGTCAGCATGAAAAAAATAATAACATTTGCAGCATTATAATTTACCAATATGAAATGGTGATGAGGCAACGTTAGCATGATTAGGTATGGTGATATAAATTGCTACCTGTGCTCAAATACTTATTATCAACATGATTTCACTAGATTTAAGGTCAGACAGATATAAAGGTCTGCAGAATAGAAGAATACATACTTCAAACCAGGCAGATCCAAAGCATTGGCCAGGCTGGTAAGATTGAAATCAATAGACTGAAATAGAAACAGACATCATGTAATATGATTATGTATTTCAATAACTGAGTTTTCTTCTCGCTAACAATATAATAAAAACAGACACTGTTATATTAATAGTAGAAAAAGCATAATTTAAATGTTAGAAACTACCAGAATGTAGATGTATACACCAATGTACTGTAAAGGACCCCCTGGTTCAATGGAAATATTAATTACAGCAGATTTGAAATTTGTGAGTTCAAACCCAGTTGGGGCCCAGAATCTTTCACAACCTTCCAAGGCACAAAGTGATGGTCCAACTTAGGAGCCATCAAGCTGGATTAGTATAATTTGAAAACAAGAGTGTTCTTTGCAACATGTGTGTCACCTTCCGAAGTGTGACGGAAAAAGAGTGACGGACAGACAGACTGACGACAAAAATAGTGATCCCTTTGTGTCACCTATGCTTACAGCAGGTGACACAAAACCTTGTTTCTTATTGACGTACCGAAGTAAAAATAAAAATAAAAATTTTTAACTCAATTATTGTTCACTACTTAATTATATACATCTGTGTCCTTGATATTTCCTACAGACACGGAAAAGCCTGATCAAAATATTCCTAACGGTAAAAAATTACACCATCTTGACTGTTTCTAGATACAAGAAACACTAGTTTAACAAGAAGAGGGACAAGAAAGTATCACACCATTATTTTCATCATTCACCTCTACTGATTTAATACATTCATTGCAGAACTGCCTTTTCAATGACTAAATATAAGAACAAGAGCACCGCATGCAGATGCCAAAGCTCATCTGTTAAGAGGTTGTTTTGTTTTTTTTAAAAAGAGGATGATTTAGGTGAAAATGGACCTAAGAGTTATGACCCTCAATGAGAATGTAGCACTTGTGATACATGTAGTGAACAAATATGTGAAGTTTGATGACAGAAGCTTTTAAAAGTTTAGAAGTTAAGGCCAAGGTTAAAGTTTTTCCAACAATGACACAAGAGTGATAACAATATCTGGACTGTTTTTCTTTAAAGAACAGGGGACATAACAAGAGGGCCAGGATGGTCCAGTATCACTCACATGGGTATCAATAATTGTCATAAAGATGCCAAGATATTGACACCAATAAGACTTGACTTAGTTAAATCAAGATTGATTCATAAAAGTGAATGCTAAAGTGTAAACAAAGTGATTTCTTTAACATATAAAGGGTCATAACTCCAGACAAACTGAGTCAATATCTGCCATTTTTAATATTGGCATGGAGATTCTGGCCATAAACAATGTCATCAAGTTTGAAGAAGATTGATGAGGAAACTTCAGTTGATAGAGTGTAAACAGACTAATGATGGACATTCATCCTAAAAACTGCCATGAGCTCTTTGTGCTCAGGTAAGCTAAAAATGACAGCATAACACCTACTGGATTGTTGAGGAAGAAGACACTCAGTCCTCCAAAAAGTGGGGTCCTGCTCAACAGTGGCTTGAAGATCACTCGCAAGGTACCATGCAGCTGTGAATAGAAAATGTAGGTCACCAAAATGTCTCATCATCATTCTCAAAAATAAGACAAAGTCAACATGATATATCTATTTCAACTTTCTATTTCAATCTTTGGCAACTGTTCTGTCAGAACGTCTCCATCAAGACACTTGATATACAATAAAGAGTCTCTAAACATGCTACATCAAAGAAAAGAGGTGAATATAACGCAGCTCAACCAGGGATCAAGAAACTTCTGTTTGTTTATAGATGTCATATTGTAACAACATGGTCAATTAGTCAGTGGTTCTATCATTGCACGCAGGGTCTTCCACTTTATAACCGAAGTCCTGCTGAAGCTAGGGTAAAGCAAACCATTTACATGATTAAGAGTAACCCATAATCTAAGTTTGGACTCCAAACATGGTCTATATGGACCTGCTCTGTATTCCAACTGTAGCATTTGAATTGACAATAAGTTTTTTTCTTATCATTTTAACAATACATATAATTAATTGATGGACTGTGGGTGAGACTCACCTGGAGGTCCTTGATGCCAGCCTTGACCCCCTTCAGCTGGATCTCTATCTCACAGTCACTGCTGTAGCTGTAAAACACACGAACAAACACATGAATACATAATATCAAGTATCGAGAGAAAGAGAAACAATGTGTTCAACAGGACAATGTATGTCAATGTAAGGGTGCTTTGGTCCTGTGATAGAGTACATGTCAATGGATCCAGAATGTCAAGAATCTGTCATGATCTTTCCAAGTGCAAAGTACTGGTCCAACCCAGGAACCACCAAGAAAGAATGATATAAGTTGAAAGAACTTGTTTTCCAATCAACGTAACAAGTAAATTCTGACACGTGGCAACAACTGGACATTTCTATCAATTCAGAACTCTTAAAGCTTCTTCACACAAAAAACGCAAGTGACCAGATTATGGTTCTAATACACTGAGGTGTGAGGCGAAGTGATAGTAAGTCAACAAATATAACCACTAGGTTACAAAAGCACCTAAATATCTATCCAATCTGATCAAGCTTCCAGGTTTTTCTAGCTGTTTTTATACCCAATATTGTTTATATTCTAAATGCCAGGAAGCATATATTTATCTCAATTTGCATGCAAAATTTCCCAACCATTTCTCAGTTAAAACAAGATGTGTAAATAAAACACAATGTCCCCGTCCAAACCTAACACCTCTGGGCCCCACCCAAAGGGAGTCAGATGCAAAATAACTGATATCAATAGAAAGGACTTACTATGTTTTATATTGGTTGCAGGACTAAATTATGGTCCTCCAAAAAGAAGTGACATCAGCCAGGATGTCCAGACAGAGTTTTGGTCAATGCACTGGGTTTTTTTTCAATGAAACCCAGGTGGGTCTTACACTGTATGTGAAAGGATATTTGGCCTCCCATTTAGTAACCTTTCTCCAAATACTCAGGTTTCCTCCCATGTCAAGGATCAAACAAATGCCACAAGAAACTTAAGTCTTTCATAGAGTACTGATTCTAGTTAGTACATGTAACTGGAACACAGGGTAGATTATAAACACCACACCAAGTCACATTATTCTGATTATATGTCAAAATGTTTTGAACTGCTTAAATGACAAAATGTTCTGCCTTTCTATTATCATCATTTTCATGGCTGTGTTACTAACAGATGTGTTCTTAAATTGATTTTCATCACTTAACACTTACTCCTATAATGAAAATCCAATACCAGCACCATATGGTGTTATACCTGTATATGTAGAGGCCTTTTACTATTAATATATTTTGAGCCAAACTACTGGGGACTTTTGTCACTACTGGGGACTTTTGTCTACATGAGATAGATAAAGCACTGCCTCACTGCGATATCACACCATAGACAAATGGCATGATACCACACTAAGTCACATTATCTTTACAAAAATAAAAAAATCCAGGAACTACCCTTATGTGCTGAACACAGGAAAGGAACTATACCTATACCAGTTTTACAACTTTGGAATTTTGTAGCCAAGGATTGAACCAAAGACCTGATTCAGGGGTAGATATTCTATCCATGCAGCCACCAAGACAGGTAGACATGGTATTATTAAAAGGTTTACATTGATGACATATGATTTTCTTGTTCATTTCACAAAAAAAGTGTATTATCTAAAAAGAAAAATCCCACACAGGATGGTCATTTGAAGTAAAAATTTTTAGAATTTACTCAAAAAAAAACTTTTTTTTTTTTCCAAGGCTACATGATATCCAGGTCCATGTAGATTTCATCTCTCTTCACATTCTCTGTGTAGACTTTCACGCCTCCAATACGGGGAGGCTGCAAAAAAACATCTTAACTGTTCACAACCTCTCATGAATAATAATGAGCTTGCATGCATTAATATGCATGTATATATTTATTTACAAGGCTTTGTGCTAAACTATTGTAACTTCTTCTTTATGAATGAGCAGTTACCACGGTTTTACAACAAACCCTACAAGTATGTTTTCAAATAAGAAAATCTCAGTAAACCAGTCTTATACAGATTCATAAACACTTGACAGACTCCTATGTAATGCAGACGTCCAGCTTAGAAAATAATCCTAAAATTATGTGGCTTTATTTTTCCATTATCAGGGACAATTCACAGGCATCTTTCCTTTTGAAATTCCCACTAAATTCCTGCAGTTTTCCCCCACATAAGCTATTTTCCCCAGAATTTATCATTTCAAAAGGCAAGAAACTCACACATTTCCCCACTCCCCAAAACAAATTAATTAAGGCCCCTTCCCCATTATCTGGTTAAAAATATCTGAAACAGAATCTTTATGAATCAAATTCAAAGTACATGTATATCAGTAGGTTTCATTCCAAGTATTTTACTTTTTATTTTCATTATCATATTATGAGATTTTCTTTTTACCTTTACCTTTCTTTTTGCATATGAAAGAAAAGATCATCAAAGGGGAGCCAACATCCAGTGGTAGCATTCACTGACTACAGATCTATGGGATCAGAGTCTGATTGGCCACTGGTGGGGCCCTCTGAAGCACTTAGTAAAAGTTCTATCCAGGAACTGTTAAAATTTGTATATGTTTTAGAGAAATAGTTTCTAAAGAAATAGTTTGTCAATCAAAATATAGAAATAAATCAAACTTAATAAATCTGCAGCTTTCCAGATCAGTCAGATCTCTAGCATGTGACTCTATTTAAAATTGTACAGTTAATCAAGGAAATTTGATAATTTAATCGGCCTTACGATATCGCCAAGGTCAATGTTGATGAACTTGAAGGATCCCATCAGGCTGGCGCTGTCCTGGACGGTCTTCTGCACGGAGGTCATCAGCAGCTCACGTACATAGTCTCCGATAAATGGCCACATCTGGGCAATCATCTACAGAAGAAAAACATACTGCAGGTACATATCCAGGAAAATATGTGCAGTTTGTCAGATAAAAAAGTGGAAAAATAGACATGTTTGCAGTATAAAAACAAGAATGCTGATTATTGCAAAATATGCCCGTGCTCTAATTTTATCAACTCAAGGGCAATTACTAAATTGAATATTTCATTAATTCAAGGGCTGTAACTCTGAAGTGTCTAGGACTTTTGGCTGGTTAATGATTATCAAGCTTGGACTTTTAATCTTGATATTGTGACCATGTATAGTAAAGATTTGTTCATGCTTGTCAGACTAAGAAAGTGGACAACCTAAGTTATTTCCTTCTTTACCATTGTCCATTTATAGGCCTCTTCCCCTCTGCAAATTTCTTTGAATTCAGTTTTCTCTAAATTTGCTATTTTCTTTCCAAAAATATGGAAAAATGATCTTTACTCCCCAGGTCCCTTCCCCATAATCATGAAAAAAACCTGTTCACAAGAAAATATGTTGTTGTCGTTGCTGTTGTTGTTGTTGTTGTTTGAAAGGTACAGTTATGTTTCAAATGGTCAGTGGAAAATCTTCATTTTTTTTTTTTTTTTATTGGTTGATTGCAGAGAGAAGGAAGGGGAGGAATTCTAAATATGGCAGAAAAGGGCAAGTCTAAAATGCAAATCTTGAGGATAAAACTTGTAAATTTCCAATTTATTTGCTTACAATAATAGTTCACAAGTACTGCATGTTTCATCTAGAGTTCCATAAAACTTGTGGCAGCAACAATTTGTACCAGTTGACAAGTATTTGATGTCTAGACAAGATGGCCTCAAGCACCCCTCTTTAAAAGATCAAGGCTATAGAAACATAATAGGTGCTGTCATCTACATCTATTGGTAATTAAAACACCCTCAATGCTTGATTGAAATATAAACTACAGTGTATTTATATGTCATATAACTAATGTGGAATGTAGACCCCTGCGAAACTCAGTTCTACAAATCAGGACATTTCTAGAACTATACTAGAACGTTATAGAAAGGTTCTAGACATATTCCAAATCATGTTCTAGAATAGTTGTTCTAGAACTGTTCTATAACATTAATCTGGGACAAAATGGAACATTTGTAGGAATTTGTAGAAAAAAAAAGGTTCTACATGGGTTCTTGAAATGTTCTGGAACAGTTCTAGAGCCTCTTTAGAATCAAATGAAGTTCTACAAAAGTTCTACAAAAATTCTGAAGACATAAAATAAGAACATAAAATGTTTTGGAACAGTTATAGAGTCTTTTTAGAATCAAATGAATTTCAACAAAAGTTCCATGTTAAATCATGGTTGCCCATCAAATAACATGAAATCAAACATGGTCGGCCATGGTATAACCATGGGCAGCCATGGTCAGCCATGGTAGAAATAAGCTTTGATAGATTGAACATGGTCTGCCATGTTATGACCATGGTCGATCATGGATATAACAAACATGGTACCAGGAAAAATTAAATGGGTTTAAAAAAGACACCATAAAAAAATTACCAACACTGTGATAAAGACATGGTTTCACAAGTGTACAAGAAATTCAAAGATTTACATTAAAACAACCCTTTTGATTTTGTGACCTTTTTATTTATCTAACCAGAACAATTTGAACAAATTTTTGTAGAGGTCAAAATAGGATTAAATCGAAAGCTTAAAAGCTTATTGAATATTAGATTGAAACAAAAACGATTAAATCTAACTACATATAACTGCATGTATTACTATGACCTTTTAACTGATGTTTTAACAGAAATCTTAGGTGATTTACTTTTCTTTTTTTCCTTTTTTTTTTTTTTTTTTTTTTTTTTTTGAAAACTGTTATGCATCGAAAAAAAGGTTACGAATGGTTTTCGTTCGAAAAAACCGCGCCCCGAATAAAAGTTCGGAAGTTGTTGCAAGGTTGTAGGACAATCCTACGAGGAAAAGTAGTGCCGAAAAATTGACGCTAATTTCTACGTAGATCAATGATTTTTACTTATATTTTATATTTTATTTTGGAAAACCCACTCTTTAAACCTTATTTCGAAACCCAGTTTTTGTTTCGTAACTGATCTTAACTTTCCCTCTTTTAAATTTGAAAACCGAAAATAACGCAGCGGTGCATCAATCCGCCATTTTGAAAAGAACGACAAACAACAAACAGTGTAAACAATAGGTGATAACGTTATTGATTCGCAATATTTTCGCAGATGACATCCATTTTATGACGAAGGTAAGAATATTCAATAAAGTTATGAGTATTATAATTATGTTTGTAATGAAATTACTTTCCATTTATCGATAAAAAAAAATACGTGACTTTGTTTCGTCTGCAAATGGCGATGAAATTATTTTCTGCCCGTCGATGTATAACACAATCCCTACAAGGTTTAGTTGAATCGCATTTCTTTTGTTTGCTTTCCAGAATATATATATGTATGTGTTCAATATGTGCAAATTAACCTTTCAGGAAATTAAAAGAAAAATAATCGATCGCAGGTCATATCGTCCACGGTTAGCATCGTACTTAATTTTAAAAAAAGGAAGGCCTTGGTGAAAAATCACTGTATATACAATAATTCTGTTAACAAATGTGCGATTCGCAATAAAACTCATTTTGGTTTACACTTAATCATCGCTTGGTTATCTTACATGTAGATCTATAAAAATTTAAGGAAAAATAACGTTACTGTTTTACTCCTTTAGATATACAAGAATTTCTGTTGGAATATTTGTTCATGACCAACTGCTGGCAGTGACTTGGAATTTTTTAACATTGAATGCTGAATGAAATTCAGCTATATTATGTCCATTGTCATTGCTGTAATAAAATGAAATCTGATTAATTTAACACAACTTTTTTGTTTTTATTTTAGCAACATGTCCAATCATGTTTTCAACAAGGATGATGCCCCTCTTGTCCACTTTGTAAACAACACAGACTTTGAATCATGGTGATTTACAAAAGGTAAATAGACTCTTATTAGAAATGAATACATTTTTTGAGAAAAAAAAAAAGTTTCTAAGATCCTTGAAAACTGAAGTGTCGCATATCAAAGAACAACTTGAGACATCCACAATGCTACTGCCTTTACCTTTTTCATGGTAGTTTATTAGACAGGCAGTTTACCTTACATAACACTGTCCCCAGTGGTAAGGGTGTATGCCTCTGGAATTGGAAGCCTTGGGTTCCTGTCCCTAGCAGCAACGTATGAAAGTTGTAAAAGGAAAATGGCACTGTATCTCCCTTATTTGGTGCTCAGCATATTAGAATAGGTCCCAGTCGTGGTGTTGGGGATAATGCAACTTGGGAGTGGTGTCATGCCAACTATCTATGGTGTGATGCTGCAGTGTAACAGCACTATATCTCTCAAACTTAGTTTTCAAATTATAGCTGTCATACTTCTATTGCAACTGAGTTTGATTGTGGTTGAACTCAATTTCTCCTAGTTAACTGACATATTGTAAGATGGAAAAATATTTTGAATTTATAATGATGAGAAAATTTTGGTTTTACACATTTGCATGCACAGTCAGAACTTCATCTTTATTATTAATAGTGGTATGAATGGGAATAAGGATCAATGATCAAATCTGAGTAAACAATAACTGTTTAAATACAAAGGCAGGCTATAGGCTTTGCGCTTCTTAGTTATTTTACTTTAAAATCATTTTACTTTTTTTTTTTTCTTTTTTTTTAAGTTTCAGACATGTGGGAGGAAGGAAGCTGAAGTCCTTGCAGAATATGAGCAGAATTTCAATGTTAATTTATGTGTAACATCAGCATATGTTCAGGAATGTCAACAAGGACTTGGACATTCCTCTTTCAAAGTGGAAACTGATCTCTGACCCATGGCGCATTGGATCATCAGGACCACTGATCTAAGTGAATTCAAGGAAAATCGCTTTGGAACTTGGACTTCAGTGAATTCAAGGCATCCAACAGGTGGCATAATAAGTTTTTAAAACGTTATAAGTGTTTTTAATACAATAGGTGGAGAAAGAGGAGGTTGTTCAGGACTTGGAAAATAGGCTATAGTGCATTATGAAAAAACAAAAATTATTAATTTAATAAAGGATGAAACCGGACACTGCTCTTAAGCATGGGGAATCAGTATCCATGTTGGTCACTGTAATTTGTTTGAAAAAAAAAGATTGTTTAGACTTGATACGGATGTGATGACATGAATAAAAATTATTTTTGTATCCAGCCATGTTGCCCATTTAAATCTCCTGGTCCACCATACTCACTGCATGAGTTATTTGGCACCATTAAATTTACATTTATTACCATTGAAGGTTATTGATATTTCATTTTAAATCATTGATTCACCATTATTTTATGTAAAATGACACCACCAAAATACCATTGAAAACCCATTTTATTCCATTAAAATCCCTCATTAGATACCATTGAAAATAATTTTTAATTTTTTTAGGGAGAAATCATTTGCATATTTCGGCTCATTTCAATGGAGTTTCAATGGTGTTTCAATTGAATTTCAATGGTGTTTTGATGGAGTTTCAATGGTTGCACTATTTAGTATATAAAGACTTTCAATGGTCCTTCAAGGGTTCCCCTGCGAAAATGTTTAGAATCGTTCTAGTAAATTTTAGAATAGTTCTAGTACAATAGTACTAGAACTGTTCTTGATCCACTCCATTGTATGTTCTAGAACACTTCTAGAATGTAATAGAACGTTAAATGGCACTATTTGTAGAACCAGTTGTTCTACAAATAGTGCCATTTAACGTTCTATTACATTCTAGAAGTGTTCTAGAACATACATGGAGTGGATCAAGAACAGTTCTAGTACTATTGTACTAGAACTATTCTAAAATTTACTAGAACGATTCTAAACATTTTCGCAGGGGGAGTTACTACAGAATTGTTTTGTTTTCTTGAGTTTAACATCCCATCGACAGTATTTCCGTCATTTTTGGGACATTTGTCTACATGATACAGATATATAGTGCTGCCACCCTAAGACATCACGCCATAGACGAGTTGCATGATACCACAGCCAGTCACATTATCCTGACACCAGGCCAACCATTCTTAGAACTAGCCTTGTTCAATGAGTGCCCAGTACAGGGGAGATACAGGTATCAGTACAATTCCTTAACATCTTATGTATTTCCCAGCTAAGGATCAAACCCACAACCTCCTTGTTACAATCAAGAAGCTCTCACATTGCAGGTTATTGTTTTGATGTGTTTCAAAATGTAGGACATTAATGCAATCTACTAAATGTATGCACACTTACTTTGTTCAGCCATTCTGCTCTCTCTACATCTGGGAAGAACACCTGAAATGTAAAGAAAATTAAAGTTAATTTTGACACCAAAACAAACTTGGTTACACAATCTTATATACTGGTATATTTATGTATCAGATGATGATTCATTCACGAAAGTTTTATAAAGGTATCCAGTCTCTTCCAACATCCAGAAATCTCTTGATCTCTCTGTTTGATTCTCAAATAAAAGATGGATAGGGCAAACTTTGGCAAAATGTGGTGATTCATGTATCCAATTGACAATCCAAAGGCAAGAAAACCCCATAAAACAACCTGAAAACCACCCAAACCCATTAATGTAACACACATATATAACTTCCTAGAGGTCATCAGACCATCAGAGCCCAGACAGGACACACACTAATTTGCATAATTGATCAAACTGTCTGCAAATCATTTGGCAACATGGCCAGCAATTCCAGAAATATTCCTGCCAAACAAAGGATTAATCACACACCTGCAACCTAAATTGGGCTCCCCAGGATAGAAACAGCTTGTTTTAACTTATTTCTAGTTCACGATGATAGAATGCATGTTCTTACTGATTATGCTAAATCCTTCTAGACTATTCCTGGGATGGATTAGTACTCTGCACCTGGGACGGTCAGAAATAATTTATACCAGCAGCCTGGTATACATTAGATCTACAGTCATGTGGACCATCACTGGACAGAAGATCCCATAAATAAGTGCTATTTGTAACTTTGACTTAATTGTAGATTATTGTATTGTTTTCAATGGCAGCTCTCAACCAAACTGAAGAGTTCATTGATACATATATTAACCAAATCATTAATTTGTTCAAGAATATTCATAAGGTAAAGGATCTACAGGGCTCACAAAATTTCAAGCATTTTTAGTGGGTGTATAAATCTGGTTGTCCCGGCCTCTCAGCACATACCGCAACACAGAAAATATCTACCATTGCTTTCAAAAGCATGAAAAAGGATTATACTTCAAGGCCAAAAGTAATTCAATTCATGCAAGAAATCTTAAGCTATATTAAACATCATTGTATGCACCATGTGAAGCATGCTTTGGTGTACTTTAAAGCCTTGTCTAGACCATTGTTTCGTCCAAGGACACTTCAAGATCTAGGTATGACATAAAACAATGTGACAAGATTGAAGAATGACATTATAAAACACTCCTTCAAAACTTGGAAACGTAAACACTTGGGATTAAAGTATCATTGCTGTATATTTTGGGGGTTGACCACAAAACTGCTCTAACGCCTTCTATTCATATATGCACTATAAGAAGTTTTGCAGTCAGCCCTTGATATGTGTATCAACACTGTCAAAATTTGAGATTTGAGAAACTCAATATTGTCTTTAGTGTATAACTTGTATGTTTCGATACATGTAATATATAATAATATAAAATTAGGCTGTCCTGAGCAAAAATAAATATCTAAATATGACAGTAAGTTTGTGTAAGACATATTTATATACATCCTGCAGGAAAATATTCAGTCATTTTATCTACTTGTATCCTGAGAGGTTTCATGTCACAGAAATGTAGAATGATTGATAATAGTCATATAAGGCTAAACTTTGATAGTACACATGTACTAAATAGTGTAGAAAAGATGACAGACTACTGACCAAAGGTCTCTGGTTTGACTCTTGCTAGCAGATATTTCTTCCTTTCTTTTTTTTTTAAATCGGAACAATAATACTAACTCTCTCTAAAAGAATAAAATTATTTCAAAATAAAAATCATGCATTTTGCCTTCAATAAAATTTAAAGTATTTCTGGTACATTTGCAGATAACTGAAACCCCTACAGATCTCTGTTAGAAAAAATTCATCAGCAACATAAAGATGTAAAAAAATTTTACAAAGAATTTGAAACATGTCCCTCAGGAATGTAAAATACCAGCATTATCTGGTATTAGGACATGGTCAGCCTGAGGTATGGTCATTCTTTGGTTGGAGGAGGGGTTCAGCTGAGGTACATAAGTGTACACCAGACAGGTAGATATGTACAGGTAAGATGTTATCACCTCTGATTTGCCAGGTGTAAACAGACTGTCACTCTGATGGGCTGACCTACATGTCAGAAACACATGTCAGGGGGTTCTCCTTATTACAAGCATTATCACATGGTGTTAATTGTGTTTTTGACCACACTTGATATTACTCATAACCCAACCCTCTACCTCCATTGTGTAAAACCAAGAGATGGGGTCTACAATGCATAATATTCAGATTTAAACCTCAGACAATAATGACTGTTTGTTTGTTTGGTTTCATGTCCTGCCGACAGAATTTCAGTCATTTGGAGATTATGTCCACTTGTGGCAGACATAGTGCTACCACAATGCAATATGCTGTAGACATGTCACATTATCATGAAACTGGGCCAAACAGTCCTAGAAATACCTGCATAGGCTGAATCCCAGGTAGCTAAACTTAAGAATTTTGTATGTTGCGGCCTAGTGGAATCCACAACTTCCTGATTCCGGGACAGACGCTCTAGCAATAATGACAGAGGTTAATCCAAATTTTTACATTAATATTCATGAGGTAAAGGAGATGTCTTATCTGGGTCTGCTCTGTTTCCCAATGCATCAAAATAAGTCTATATGAGGTAAATTAAAAGGTTAAAAACCACAATATGTTACCACAATATGGAAGTAAAAGCCTGACACAACTGAGCGAGCCTTTCAAGCTGATCTAGGCTTTAACTCATTCTTTTGACCAGGTGTTACACATATTACCATGGAGATGACGGCAGGAGGGATGACCTGGGGTCATGACAGTTGTGTTAAGTATATGCATGTGTACCAGTCTATCTGTCTGCACCTGTCTGTTGGCTACTTTGAACAGCCAGGTAAACATCATAAATATTCATTGTATACATTAATATTGCTGTGATTCAGCAAGTAAGCATAGGCCAAGGTCAAGGTGTGGTATTTATGACAGGGAAATGTTTCCATATTGTTTCTCAGGTTTAAAATGGTAGACTGTGTCATAAGTCCCCCCTCTCAATATATCTATCTCTCATTTATTAATTTCATATTTATTTCATTTTCTTTATTATTTTAGTTTACTTCTATTTTTATTTTTTTTGATTATTTTCATATCCTTATTGAAAATTATTCAGAAGCATAGAGGCAAATCAAAACTATTCTACATCAAAACTTGTCTCTAACAAACATATTAGAGAGGAAAATCTTATGGCTTATATGTAACTGTACTTTGAAGACAGTATTTTCCCATGACTTTGCTGTATTAATGATTTTGTTGGTTTATTGTGTTTATTGTCCTACCAACAGTATTTCAGTCATTTGGAGACAATGCATACTTGAGACAGATATAGTGTTCGGCCACATTGCAGTATCACGCCTTAGACAAGAGGCAAAATACAACTCCCAGTCACATTATCCTGACACCAGGTCAACCAGTCCTGGAACTACCCTTATAATTTCCATTTTTATGACTTTGGTATATCACAGTCAGGAATCAAATTCAAGACCTCCCACTTCCAGAGCAGACACTCTAACCACAAGGTCACTGGAACCAGTATTCATGATTTTAAGGTCTATCCAGTTTGTGAGTGCTGAAATATTTATGCAAATATAACTGAACAAAAGTATGCAAGTTATGTTTGTTATCCGCTGCTGAACATCATATTCAATGTGCAAACTTAAAATATGTCAACTACCTAAGATCTTTATCAGTAACAATAAAAAAATGTATCACTTTACTCGATCCCCCAACTCTGAATGGGGAGTAATTATAAACACTTCAAGGTTAAGTCAGTTGTCCAGTATTATATGTTTTCTTTACAGTATAATTCTAAAGACTTTTCCAGTGCTAAAAATGACTTGCGGGCTAACCAATACCACACTTGGGGTATAACAGGTAGCCAAAGGCTGACCTGATTTACACAAAAACATAATCATGGTTTTGATTGAGAAAAAATTGGGCTTAAATCTTCATTGCTAAAAACCTGGAAAGGTACAGTGAAAAATGCATGATCAAATATCTGTGTGTTACAAACTGATATATTATATCTAAAGTTAAAGATAACCTTGATTCTAGAAAACCAGTAACTAAAGTCTTGGCAGATCATTTTTGAAACTGACATATTACTGTGCAGGAGTAGTTGTGTGGTCCAAAATAATTTGTCACTTAAGAGAAAAAAAAATATTTTCATAATTTCACAAGCAAAAGCAATATCTATATACTGGTACATGTATGTAATCTATATACTTATCTAGGACATGTAAAGCACGTGACATCTGTCACATTGGGTCTACTTTATCTACTCGCCATTCCACTTCTCTTCTTTGCTTTGTTCACGTATCGACATGTATAAAGTGCAGGTTTAAGAGTAATGTTTTTTCTATTTTGTTTTCTGATGGCTTTGCAGTGATTACTTTAATAAAAGTACCTGCATGTATTAGATACATCGTTTTAGACAATGATATATCGTAAACGCTCATGTGTTGTGTGCACTGCTATGACTTCTATTTCAATTTTGGAGAAGGGGTGTGCAAAATACATGAGAATTCAGTTTCTTCGTAGTTTTCCCAAACTCCACCCATTACTATTAAGTACCACAATGAACATCAACGTAACAATGCAAACTGAACGAGGATACTAGAGGTGTGAATAATGATAAACTCATGACGCATAAACTTTTTTTACCTGTAGTTCAATAGAAAGGCAGCTAAACAAAATGACAGCCTTCTCAAAGTACAAAGAATGGATGCGCATTATAGAAGGGAAATAGATTTTTTCCAAAGGTTTTGAACCTCAAACTCGGGGCACGCACTATACTTGAGTGCGCACAATACATGAGTGTTTACGGTACCAGAGAGAGAGCTGGTCACTTAAGGGTTGATTTGGGTTTGTTTTTTACTGTGCACATATAGGTGTCATGTGGTACAAAAGAGTTATTAACGATACTATGATCAGGGATGAAGCTAAAGAACTTTTGATGTTACTATGCACATAAATTTTATATTTCTTTATCATCTTACATACGATGTCTTTGGTAAAAAACAAAAATCCAAAACCTAAATAATGCACATGCGTACAGACGTACTGCTGGCAATGTCCCTTATCTCAATAATATCCTTCACCTCTGTCACTAAAAGAAATCAAGACATGTAAGAAAGACTAAGAAAAGAATAAAGGATATCCAAGAAAGAAAGAATAGGGACAGAAAGAATGGAGAATTATCAAAGAAAGAAAACACTTAGGCCCAATGTTTTGCAAGCCTTCAAGCTAAACACTTGAGCAAATGTCAATGGGCATAACTGAACTGAAACATGATACTACTGTGCATGCTGCAAATGCACGTCTTACTGCAAATGTATATCGTATTATTGTGTAATGCAGTTTTTTAATTATACATATCCAAGGTTTTCTAAGAGAACTCAGTGGTCAAAATTAGCACAATCCCACAAACACATTGCTTAGCATCCTTGTTCAAATCTGTAATATCATATACCTGGTCAGCTGGTCTTACTTAAAATCAGATTACCGTATCCCTTTACCTCATGAATATTCATGTACAAATTTAAGACTTAATGAATAATATTTTAATTTCAAGGCAATGAATTTCCTTTGTTTTGAAATGAGTTCCTTCAACTCATTTTTGACCTCATGTATGGTTGAAATGTTGGACAATAAATTCTGTCAACAACCGGAGTCTTGAGAATGTCTGCTAGACTTACCTTCATTTTTTCTAGCCGATAATGAAGAAGATAAGTAAATCTATGAATTTAATGGACACCATGGAAACCTCCCAACAGAAATAAGGAAAACCTGAACATGTGAATATTTATTATCATTAACCCCAGGCATACTGCAGGTATAATTAAACCTACATACGGGTACATTAGCATTCAAGACATACATACAACCCCCACCCATCACCCCAACTGTTACTGTACTACTGAATTAGACCCCACTCTAATCCGAACCTCATACCCCGACCAAACGCTACCCATTCATCATCTCTAATGGTGCAAGGCATATACCAGTAGTACCTTCCTAGTTATACATACATTTGCATAACCCTGTCATACTAACAGCATACTTACACAAGTGGAATACACTCTGATACGTTTTTTTATTGAAGCAATAATTTATACCATGATATCTCATAAATGGGAGGACATGAACATACTGCAAAGCACATCAAAAAATATCATCATGATGTCCCCCCTGACACGCCCCCACATTGAAACCAAGTGAATCAGAATGATGGAAAAACTACCAGTAACCACTTAACCAGTTCTGGCAGGTGTCGCAGTAAGCATGAGATCCTCGTTTATATTGATCGTCTCAACCAAGTCTCAACCAACATTTACATTCAGACATAAACCAGACCCCCAGGATCTTACAGTAGCACACTGTAACCAACCTTGAAATTTGCATAGATGCAAAAGGGTGTGGTGATATATTTACCCAAGATACATTTTATCTTTATGAAATTTACAGATTTATCACACATCATTTACTGCATACTTAAATTTATCAATTCTAAATGTTCAGGGTCTTCCCAATATTAGCTTTTTTCCATCAGGGATCAAGTGACCCCTTGATACATGCATAAAGATAGACATATTATGAAATATTTGGGATTCAATTAGAAAATTTGCAAGTTAAAATGGACAGTTTTGTGAGTCATAGAAACCCCTGCTTCTGATGTTGCTCACAGTTGTCTTTGAGTTTAACATCCTGCTAATAGCATTTCAGTCATTATAAGCAATGTCAAGCTAATTACAAGTGGAGGAGGATGCTGATGCTGAGTGTACACTGTACAGGGACATATGGGTAGGACCAGACATATTGCAAGCCAGCCTGGTAGCTTCCTTAACCTTTACAATGCTGTGGATACTTGGGTCTGCCTTCATGACCAGTACAAAACAAGATCAGCATCCATATCTATGCAGTCTGATCATGGTCTGCATTGCTATTCAGTCAATATATTTTTAACAAGCACCTCCATAAACAACTAATGGTACAGTGCAAAATGAAGAAAAGACAAGTCCAATTAAGAAATTTAGCATGGTAGGGGTTAAATGAAAAACCCAATGAAACCCCAAGTAATCTGAATTTGACTTGAACCCACAGTTTGTTTGTTGGGTTTAACGTCCTACCAACAGTATTTCAGTCATTTGGAGACAATGTCGTATAGTGCAGCACTGCAATCTCATTAAAATCATATCCTAATTTGCACTCCTCTACTATACAAGATTAGGATCTGACAACATCGCATTAGTGGTCACATCAGATTGACCTTTCAAGTAATTTATATGCATAAACAAATGATCGATTTTAAATCAGTTGAATAGTGCGTTTTTAACTGACTTTGGTAAAACATTTGCTACAGGGTGAGAAAAATGTGTTGTTTGACCAGGGCTCAAACCTGGGGCCATTTGCTTACAGGGCAAATGCTCTATCGACTGAGCTACCAGGCAGTTTACATATCTTTCTACCCTAATTGTGAGTAAGCAGTAATGTGACACATTAGAAAATGGATGCCTCAACAACTGCTGTCCTTACTAAATTACGTATACCAGAATTAAAGCTTGAACAAAAAGAAGTTGATTTGGCACTCTCGGGACTTTGTGGTAGTTCTCCCTACAGGACACCATCTTGTTATTTGTTCATACACATTGATGCGGATACTTCCTCTGGTTATACGTTACAATTTGGTAGGCGCTGATATGATTTGATTATAGAAAGGTCAATCTGGGATGACTCTCTATACAATGTTGTCAGATTCAGTTACCGATGCTGACTCTGATTTCAGTGAGATTGTGCAGCACTGCAGTATCATAGCTCAACTGGTAGGAAATTTGCTTGGATATTAATGTAGTCATTAATTTAGTGATCACCTGTATTAAAATAAATACGCAATGAAAATTGCTTTTCTTTATTTGTCTAAATTACATGTGTTATTTATTAAATGAGTAGGTCTTAACTGAAAATAATTATCTGTTATCACACTTCTTAAAAAATCAAAGTATAAATGTTTGTATATATCTACCAGAAATATGACACTTGGATATAAAACCTATCTGCCTAATTCATGCTAGCTTCAATTCAAGGCAAATCAATGGTGATCGTATTCAATTACAATCCATAACACTGCGCAATGTCCAGCAATCTGAGACGTAATTTATTGCACCACATTATCTCATTGATATTCATTTCCCATGCACACAATCTTCCATCCTCTGGAAATACAGGAAATAAATGCTATATTCAACTCATGTATATACCACCACTGGCAGGAGTAAACAACACTACAACCAGTGTGATCTTATATCATAACCACAGCCCACTTCACTGAAATTAAAACCATTTGCAGAAACTAAATTTTATTTTACAGCTTGACAAAGGATTAAAATATAATGAAAATCAAATAAAAATATATACATGACATTGTATAATCTGTTTAAAAGCCCCCACCCCCTCCTACTTCTCACAACCCACCTCAAATAAACGCTCCTCCAGCGGTAGAGAAAATCCGGAAACCATTTCAGGTACTATGCACCTATAAATGTTTTGTCCCAGGGTTGGGCTTTTGACAGATGACAGGTTACAGTTCCTGACATGCAGGAATTTGACAGACATAATGGTACCTGGTCCCAGGTAAAAAACCATATAGTGTGGGGATCTGCCAATGGGGATTTAGACTTCAAAAAAATGAAAAAAGTCAAATTCCCCTAGGTTAGCCTGTACTCAAAATATTCAATGAGTTTCTTTTATGGTAAAATTCAAGAGTGTTTTAAGTATTTTAACACCAGCCCAGCACCAGAGGCTAGTGATGGACCAACTGCATATTGCATTCAAACCAATATTGGACTACCAGAAGCAAGCCCGAGATGATCTAGTCACAGCTGATGATTCCAGCATATCCCAGTGTACCCTATATTGACAGGCATGCGGTGCTTGTATACCTAACGATCTGCCAGCTCAGTCAGTAGGTGCTTGTTACCTTGAACTTCAAACAATAAAACACAAACAGGCAGATCAAAGTACAAGTAGCAGTATCGCTCCTGAGGCCAGCATCCCTGAGTCAGACGGGAGGGGTGTGTGAGAACTGCTTTTGTTAATGAAACACTATCGTGATCAAGTCTTTGTTTCTTCAACAGATTATTCTGTAGTGTTTTGGAAGCGGAACAAAAATATGGAAAAAAAATAGGGGTGGTGTTTAAATATAGAGGTGGTGTTTAAATATAAGGGGTGGTGTTTTAGCGAGTGAGAATGATGGAGAGAGAGAAGCAGGGAGGAATCAGAAGGACAACAACTGAACATGAGTATTTTAATACAAAAAGTTTTTGTTGTTAGGATGAATTTGAAATCTGCATTTACTAATCCCAAATGTACAATCTTCTACTTACATGTTTAGAGAAACTAAATCTATATTTGTTTGTTTGTTGGATTTAACGCCTGACCCACTGTCATACAGAGACAATGCCTACATGAGACAGATATAGTGCTGCCACACTGCAGATATGTGGCATGATACCACACCCAGTCACATTATCCTGGCACTGAGCCAACCAGTCCTGCAACTATCCTTATATGCTGAGTGCCAAGCAAGGGAGCTATAACAGTACCATTTTTTAACAACTTTGATATGTCGCAGCCAGGGATCAAACCCACGACCTCCCGCTCCCAAGGCAGACAAATCTACATTGAAAAACTTACTTCCACCCTTATTGTTTAAACAATACATGTATTTTATTTCTAATGTATGTAAAATTAATTTATTTATTCAAAGTTGATTGAGAGCCAAGTTTTTACAACTTATTTTTATCCCTCTCAACAGTGCCTGAGTTGGACCAGTACTTGGTGCATGGGATGACAATGAAATTTCCTTGTGTCCAACAGGGTTCAAACCTCCAACTTTCAGATCTGTAGTCCTGTATTCAAGTATGTTAACATAATACCATGCCCTCCCTGCCCCTTATTTTATTTTTAATACAGTCAAACCTGTCTTAAGCAGTCAGTCAAAAGAACAAGAGAATGTGACCACATAACAGGGGTAGTCGCTAAATGAAGGTTAAACATACATGTATAACAAAATGCTAGTCTAGTAATATTAAAATTTACCACTAAATGCAGATTTACAAAATAATACAGGTTGCCTAATACAGGTTCAGCTGTATACATGCAGCTTTTTTGTTTTTGACAATACACATATCAAGTAGAAATCAAGGGGTTGAGGAGTAAGCTAGTGTAACCCTCTCCTTTTGTTCTTATAAACCAATATTTCAGTACTTTAAGCAATGATCTACTTTCTTAAAGGCTGGGTGGGAATATCAATACACAAAAGTTCACTCTGCCCTGTGTATTGGTCCATTCAAGCATCAATCATGTACAACCTTGACAGACCAGTGTTAGCTTACACATCTACCTTTGATCCAAATTACTTATGTATTTTCACATATGTTACACATTCCACAAGTCTAGCATAGGCTAGCTTATAATGAAATCATTCAAGTGGAATGAAACATAAATAATAAACCTACATCTTCTCGCTAATACTTGCGCTTCCTATATGGTAAAATTACCTATATAGGACTGATTTGACTGTGTAGTAAACTAAACAAAACAGCTTAACCATGAAAAAAATCATAGCCCAGATCCTCAGTAATCTCTAGAGAAAATAATGACCAGTCAGCAGTTTTTACTCTCTTATTATAAGTTATAATCATGTATTTTCTTACATTATCAAGCAGTGCTACAATCTTATCTTTGCCCCAGTACACAGATATCCATGCATTGTCATTAGCATTCATAAAAAGAAAACAAGAGCTGTCAGAGGACAGCACGCTCAACTATTCAAAATGCTTGTTGGTAAATCAAATGAAATCTTTTTCAATTCTTGCCCTTCACATACCCTGTACATAATAATACTCAAAAATGATATACCTTGATAGTCTGACACCTCTGAATATTTTTATGAAGTCTAAAATCAATCCCATGCCTAGTTACTGAGGCATAAGCACAATAACACATGCAAAACTTTAACCAAAAATCAAAGTTAGAGAAGGGCCATAATTTGCATTAAATTCAGTCCAAAAGTTATTCTCCATGGTTTTCTGATGCCCCTGAAGACACTCCTTTACTTTCTAGTCAATTCCACAAGCAATTTCTGAGATATCAGCTGGAAAGTAGCTTGCATGCAAAACTTTAACCAAATTTTCTATTGCATGCAAAACTTTAACCAAAATTTCTAAGTTAAAAAGGGGCCATAATTCATATTAAATCAGTCAAGAGTTATCTACCTTGGTTGTCTGATGCCCCTGAACATATTCATAAACTTTCAAGTCAATACCATGAATGGTTATTGAGATACAAACTAGATAGTATTTTGCATGCAAAACTTTAACCAAATGTTCTATTGCATGCAAAACTTTAACCAAAATTTCTAAGTTAAAAAGGGGCCATAATTCATATTAAATTCAGTCAAGAGTTACCTACCTTGGTTGTCTGATGCCCCTGAACATATTTATAAACTTTCAAGTCAATACCATTAACGGTTATTGAGATATAAGGTTGATAGTAACTTGCACACAATACTTTAACCAAAAGCTGCAACGTCAACGCCGACGCCAATGCCAGGGTGACTACAATAGCTCTCATATTCTTTGAATAGTCGAGCTAATAATAATAAAGATAATTCAATTGACATCATATATTGTTATTAGATTATAGTACATATGTTCAATTATCCAAAAAGAGATTAAGATATTAAATACTAACTACATCATGAGAGTTGTGGGTTCAAATCCCATTGAGAGCAAGGATCTTTCACAACCTCCTCATGTGCAAAGTACTTGTCCAACACTGGAACTTTCAAGAAGGGATTAGTTTTGTATAAGTTTCCCAACAGATACAAAAATGAAAAATAAATATAATAATAAGAAGAACCCTATTGTGAATTACAAAAAAAAACTAAGATGTTGAATCCAAACATTCTGGAAATGGAGTTCCTTACAAAATATATGCCTAATGGTGGAGTCAAATTAGGAGTAACATGTAGTATAGACCATGTGGATCCTTTCCTTACTGTCAAATCTCATCATTCTAAATCCTCCCCTTGGTGTACAGTTCATACTTTATCAAATACTTAATGTAGTATGTGTGTGGGTGGCAGGGGAGAGATGAGAGTGACTGGAAGGTATTTCACCCACATTTTAATGCTTCACCTATTGCTTTGAGAAATACAGGACAGGAGACATAAAGTAAAAGTAAAGTAAAACTAAACAAAATCAGTTCTCATAAATGAAGAAAAACAGCATGCCCATTTATCCTTTGTTGAGGAATTTTACCCCAAAATTGACCATGTTCCACCAAAATTGTTGGGATTATCTATACAAAGGGGTACAAAATTAAGGAAAAAAACAGCAATTGTACCTTATTTTCAAAATTCATTTGGCACCATGAAATAAAGCAAATCACCTATATTTTAAGGATAGTATCATAATTGTTGTATTTTGATACATAGTAGCAGACATAATTATGATAAGCAAAGAGCATAATTATAGAGGAAAATTTTAATTGCCATCAAATCAAGGACCACAACACTAGGAGTCATAGGACTTCCTGGCTGTTTATCTCCCTTTGCCAAGATATTGTGACATGCTCCAATTCAAATACTTGTTCCCTTACTTCAGTGAAAATGCCTCAGTGGGATAAAAATATGCTTATGGCTGACAATTGGGAAAAAACTTGGTAACAGTAAGCAAGTTTCATCTGACTGCATAATAAATGTCCTCCGTTGCAGATTTCACAGGTCTAAAATTTAAACAAACACCATTAAATGTTTAAAAAAAAATAGAAGGCAGGTTGAGCAACTGCCTTTATTTGTTACAGGATCATGCAGTCTTGTTCACACTGAAAAATTCCCCCCTAACAATGAAACAATGTGAAAATTCCCCCTTCAGCCTGGTCAAGGCTCTGGCCCAAGACCCGAGAAATGGAGAGAGGTCACTGCACTTATATAAAGAAGACGTCAATATAGCAGTCCATATTGCATCATTAGCCAGATGCAAAAGAAAGTACCAAGTGTGACAGTTACAAGATTAATATCTATGACAGCTCTAATCCCAGAGGAAAAAGTATACCTATTTGTGCCAATATAATGAACAATGCACTCTGCACACATGAAGGATTAATGTAACATGTAATAAAATTATATCATATATATATAATTATATCAATGTAAGTAAGTATATTAACATGCACTTGATTTTATAGTTATTTTGACAATGTAAAATGAATTGTTAAAGTAATTTAAATGTCATGGAATCATTTACTTGAACACTCAATGTAAGGTACAAGCATGCAAAACATTTGTCAGATCCAAAATGAAATAAGAATATATGCAGCAACATCTGGGAGCAAGGACTCATATAGCCAAAACCAAATCAACAAAATTAAAAGAGAACAACAAGGAGCAACAAGATATATGTCACAAGACATCTTAGAAACCATTCAAGAATAAGTGTACAAGAAGTAGGCTGGAAATGTCTCTAAATCAGATGCTATAACAAGCTAGACTAATTAATATGTTCTATAAAATAGTTAAAAACATCATGGTAGCAATAAAAAAAATCACCTTCAAAGGCAAAAAAAGACATAGTACTGGGGAGCAGTATCCATAGTCAAGTAGTATCCATGATTTGCTTATATCGTCAAATATAACACTATATGCTGAAAAAAAAGTATGATTTCCACACTGATATTACAATTATCTTTGAGTAAGTGGATTTTTTTTCAACATAGCGTTATATTTGATGATACTGTAAGCTAATCAGGGACCCTATTTGTCCACAGATTCTGCTTGCACCCCAGTATAAACTATAGTAATAATTATGTTTCTGCACAACAAAGATTGTAGAAAGTGGTCATATCTGAGAGACTGGAACAAAATGTTGCCACATATAGCCTCAGCTTCGGTCTCATGAAGTATTCAAAATTCAATTGATATCCCTCACAAATTTTTTTAATTCTGCATGGATTCCTCCTTTTATCCTGATTTTAGCCAATCGTGATTGGCCAGTATATTCAGTACATTGAATGTGGGCAGTAAACTTAAGAAGAAGATATGTCTATAAAAATCTCTCATGAGAACATTCTGATAAAACAATGAGCTAAATAAATATCTTATGAATCATTATTATTGTGGACTGCACAGCTTTTAATATGTAGATCAACCTACTTAAAACCAATAAAAACTTTCTTCTCATTAGTTTATAGGAAGAACTATAGATCTATATAATCACGCACAAGGGGTATTGCCATTCAAGAAGACAGGAATTTAAAATCTGAATCTCTGTAAACATTTACAACAGTGGTTTAGTTGAAGAAGTAAGACTGGGAGCTGATGCTAGATATCGATCAACTGGATATGACTAATCACTATGATATACATGAGGATTATTCTGGAGTGATATACATAATATCATGTGCATGTATTTTATTTATGCATTAACTATCTTAATTCTTATTCACACCTTGTAGCCAAGGATAATCCACAACAGTACAAGCAGAAGATACTAGTGGAGTGTTGTTTTTGGCTAAAGAGACAGCAGGTAGGGGAGACAGTGCTTAAAGACTGGTTGCGATACCCTAGCTCCTTCTAAATAAACACATGCCAAGTGTATTGCATCAATGCACAAAACGCCTGGATGAACCAGCAATGTGCAGGAGATGCTGAAAAACATCCAACAGATTACCAAGGTTCAACTGGGATTAGAACCCCGGCTCCCTTGATTTTTGGTGATTTGTAGTCCAGTTCATAGATAAGGTTATATTTATGAAAATAGAGCGCTCTATATAAATGAGAAACTTTTATTTATCAAATGTCAAAAAGGCAATTACTAATTTCCTGAACATCACTCATGGATCCTGAAATTAAATTACTTAGTAGATAATGAAATAAATACAGTACATGACATAGAAATCTGCAGTGTTTATCATCGTTGAAATGTGCTTACCCATGATGGCAAATCTTCGATTCTTGCTAATATTGTTTCTTTTTCGTTCAACGATGCCGCTTGTGAGATAGCTATTTTCTTCTGCTGCAATTTGGTATGTTTTTCCTTCCAGACGACGACAACAAGACCAAGTAAAATCCAGGCAGGACTGAAGCCTTGATATCCAAATCCCCAAACTGCTAATGCAGCACCTGCATATTTAAAGTATCGTTTAATCACACTTAGAAGCAAAGTGTCTTCTTTAACTGCCTTACGAGTAGGCTTTGTTGCCGGAGTTTCGCTCGCCATTTTTGCAACCTTGAAATGTAGATGCTAGACACAAGTAGCTATATACCTGCGTCGTCTGCAATACACATTCACTTACTCCTACACGCTTCAGTTGCGTCACGATCCAGCCAACACAAATTTCATATGCTAGACTGCTTTACGGCATAAACAAAAAAAAATACTTGTAGTAAAGGATAGTGCTTGGATGGGTGAAGACCGTAAGCATAGGCTATGAGCCTACCTAAAAGTGAAAAAAGAAAAATGGTAAAATTGATGACTTGGAAAAACAGGGTTAACATTCGAGAAATAGGCTACTAAAAACTCTTAAAAAATAAATTTAAAAAAACAAGGGGAAAGTTACTCCTTAATTAAAAAAACAACAACAAAAAACGCATATATATGTCTACCAAATTCCAGCAAATTTGAGACAGCAGGTAGTCTCATTTCCACGGTGACCTTACAGCGTGTATACAACGTCAATACAGCGGTTTAACCGCGTTCTGAGCCGGGACGCACGAAGGACGTTGAGTTGTACCTCGACATGTTTAAGCTAGCCACCGTTGGCGATCGAATGCGTCATTAGGGTCGCCGTTTTCGGCGTTCTCATCACGACCCCACGCGTTCTATGTCGCCGTAAGAATGCAGTAAGGACGCCAGTATGGCTTCACGGGGACTAACTTCTAAGGGGGAAATCAGAGCAGAATAGAGATCTGCTGGCTCTGATTGACTGATTGCCATTCAGTAAACACAGTCTGGTACCGTGTGGGATTGTCCCATGTACTATTGGGGATCCCTGTGAAACGGGTATGACTAAAACACGAAAGGAACGAAAGGGACGAAAGGAACTCTTAAAATGGTATTTTCAAGAGAAAATTGTTAAAAGTCATGTTTTTATTGTGGATTGTTAAAATACTAAATAATATTTATAAAATTCGCAAACTTAAAGTCCAGTATATAAAAAAGATTCCGGGGCTCAGTGGATCCGCAGTATACACTTAGCCGTTTCATGCGAAAGGAATGTTTTTCTTCCAGTACATTATTCTAGGCGTTTATCTTTTCTATGTATCACGCTTACTTTTTCATTACTTTGCCAAATATTACAATAAGATAAGTGTTTAAGTAACATATATCGCATTTGACGACAACAGTTACAAAAAATACACAAGCCTTCTTCAGTAGTTCAATATTGAGTTCCTTTCGTAGCGAAAGGGATACAGCAGGCATATCTAATATTTGTAATAATAGCTCAAAAATAACATTTTTTCATCGAATTTTATTAAACGTGATGGCTTTTCATATTAAAAT